>JAOXNO010000078.1:16858452-16871967 GCA_028565335.1 Limnodromus scolopaceus | reverse complement strand
GCGGGGGGTACAAACCAGAAGTTCTGGCTGCACTTGCACAAAAGAACAGGGGCTCAAGCACCAGCGTGTCACTGTCTGCACTGTGTGACTGCTACCACACTCCTCATCACAGCTGTCATAGCATCTTCTAAGTATTGGGATGAGTATCACACAGGCAAGAGACATGTCCGGGTATAAGACAGGTGACATCTTCCTCTTTGGGTGGAGGGGGGGCAGAATTAAGTCCCATAGATGTGATCTGTGCCATTGCACAGGACTGCTGCAAATCCTCCAGACCGATATTGGGTGTTCCTTCTTTTTCCCACTTGGACAATTAACCTATTACAAGTGATCTCTGCCTTTTCCTCCAAATTACTATTTCTTTGTGCTCATGTTAATCAAAGTTCTGGCAATAAGTTTTAATTTCTGAAATGGCTAAAGAAAAAATAATTATTTAAAGGTATTTGCAAAAAAAAAAAATCTGACTATTTTGCCGGCAGTGGATCTCGATTTGTTATTGTAGGGTCACTTGAAAGTAATGGCTGGCAAGGGTGAAAGTAATTTGCAAGCCCTGAGCTACATTGATTAATTGTGTCCAAGTTGCACGGCGATAGTGGGGTCTTTTATTGGAAGGTCACCGAAGGGTACAGGGCTGAACAGAACAGATCATTACTGGAGGGCTGCTGGTTAAAAGAAACTATAGAGCTGTTTATGAACAGGGGGCTCGGCTGGTCTGAACAGGATATTCATGAAGACTGTGCTAGAGAATGGTTCGTTGTTGTGGTCATGCGCTCTGGGCTGCTAATATTCGTGGGTGCACTTGTGTGGGCATGTTCAGTTTATTTAGAAAATAAGGGCATTGAAGCACTTGTTTTCTGAGGGAGGAAAAAAAAAAAAAGCACAGAGTGAGAATTACTCCAACTGTGCAAATATTGAAGAGAAAGAAAGGAGAATGTCTCATTCTCCTTTTTACAAGTTTTTAAATGACAAAGCGAAAGACGTGAAATGCTGGGCAGAGCTGTGCTTGCCATCGCCTGGGGTCCCCAGCGCAGCAGAAGGCTGCTAAACCAATAATCTTGCTTTCCTGACCTTGCAGCCTCCTAACAAATCCTTTCTACTTTAGCAGGATTTGTTTCAGAGAACTAGGCTGTGTAATCTGGTACTCTGGTAATGTCCTCATTTAACAGATTCAGGGCCAAATCCTGCTCGTACCTCCACTGGCGCGGTCCCATCACTTTTGGTGCGGCTGCTCTGGCTGAGAGTAGACCGTGACGTTTTTCCTATTAATCTCATTCCCCCTTCCTATTGTGTTTCATTTTACGGTGCCCTGGAAACTGGGAAACTTGTATGTCTTCAGCCATTTGATGTACAGGAAATGTAGTTGCTTAACTAACCTTTTCCCTCAACAGAGTGGGAGTTTTTTCGGTTTGAGTTTTGTTGGGGTTTTTTTTCAGAGCTGGCCTCAAAATGCTTATGGAAACTGGTTATGGTAGAGTGGAAAAAGATTAGAGTTGGTAACTCAGCAGCCACATACATCATGCTCGATTAAAACTGTGGCCAGGCAGCTCCAGGAACAGAAGTCCTGAGTCCAAACTTTGTCTAAGGCCACTCTCCAGCTACCCTTTGAGCTAAAAGAGCAGCCTTTCTGGCTCGTCCACCAGCTGGAACGGATGCAGGCATGACTGAGCCTAAGACATCCCGTGCAGGCTGCAGCTGTACCAGGCTGACTGCAGCCATCCGCCCCTGCCTGGTCCTGCCGTCAGCCAAGGGCTCCCGAGCCGGCTGGAAAAGCATTGGAGTCCAAGGCCTGAAAGCCAGGCTGTTTTGAAGGAAGGACTGAAGGCATTAGCCCTGTGAGCACTGTCCTGGAAAGGACAGGATTTCTCAACATCCACCAAAATTCTCAGGTCTGGGAACATCTCAGATGCCTCGCACCTATCTTTAAGCATGAAAGAGCTCAACAACTGCCATCAACCAGACAACCAACTTTTAGACGTGTAAAGAGAGGTAGGACGGAGTCTGCAAGCACAGCTAGCTAGGGTGTACAAACTACTATATTGATTTGGAAGAGTGTGAGTCAAGTTGAGGATGGCATGGTGGAAGGGTGGAAATGAAGGTCTTACAGGACTCTCACTGTGACCCCTCCAATATCTTGCACCACTGCACTTGAAATATGTTCAGATTTAGGAAGGTTTCAGTGGACAGTGAGACATACAGTACAAGATCTGAAAACTCTGCCCACTCTTTGAAAAGATAAGATTTTAAGAGACAGACAAGAACGTCTTCAAGGAAGAGATGGGAAATCAGGCAACGTGCTATTCACAGACTTGGAGACCTCAGAAAACCATCAAGGATCTGGCAACAAGTAGTGGCTTCAGGCAGAGCTAGAACAGAGAGAATAGCTACAGGAGCCAGTCACCTGGGAAAGCTGCTACAGTAAAGTTTATATTGGATCAGGCTGTCCTGAGGGATTTCTGCAGCAAGATTGAAGAGGCTGCTGAAAACTCCGGAAAAAGAGTGCAAATGGTCCATAAAAATGAAGGCAAGTGGGAGGCATGATTTTTTTCCTCTGGCCTAAATTTGTGCACAGGGTTTTGTTCACAGATGAAGTTCTTGTCCTGAGGAAGAATCCATCACTCTGGTATATGAATGTCGGCAGAGTTGGCATCATTGCCGGGATGCTTGTTTACTGTGCTGCTTCCTAATGTGACATTTCAGCACCAAGAAAGGGTGCTCCAGCTTTCCTATGCTGCAGGAGAGGGAGATCTCTGCTTCTCTTCTTAAGTGTGTTGGCATTGACTGCCCTTCATGGCACTGTGTCCTCTAAGTCTACCCTGTCAAGTTGGTCCACATTTCTCTTGAGCCCTTAACTTCTGTTGCCCATTTTGCACACACTGGCTCAATCCCAGGCTCCCATCTGAAATGTAAAAATTAACTGCCCTAGAGGAAGCTCAATGTCTTAAGGTGTTGTTTACACTAGACTTGCTCGAGAGAGAGGGATGGTGACTAAAGATCCATGGATCCCAGTGGAATGCAAGACCCATAGCTATGGAAAAGCTCTCCTGGAATTTCCTTTCATAGGAGGGCTCAGCTGTCTTGCCCTGTTCCCTTTACCCTCCTCTTGCCAAGCAGCACACAGTTGGCTGGCATTTTCCTGAGACCGTCGCAAGAAGTGCCTTCAAAGACGCGACGTCACGTGTGCTGGAGCATGCCTCCGGTCTGAGTGAGTTCCTGTCAGTCTGACGTGCGGGAGGAATACTGAATTAATTCCTGATGCCGTTATGTGCATCACAACACAAAGATGTCACGACTGGCATGAGCGTGTTGAGTCACTACAATTCCCCAGGCTGCAAAATCACAGGAATCATAACCATTTCCCAGCACAGACCCATGAAGGTGCTGGCTCCTGCTGAGAGACCTGTGTGGTCCGCTCAGCTTCCCGATGGCTTTTCCAAGGAGTTAGCACCAATGCAAGTCACACGCAGGTCTGCCTTTCTCTCTCAGCCTACCATGGCACGGATGGCATGGCTGTGAAAAGAAAATACGTAATGTCCAGAGAAAGCTACGCGACAGCGCAGGTTGTAAAAAACTTGGTTCATGTGAGGCTGTGGAGATTCCCCCCTCCAAAAAAAAGGCAGGGGGGAGGAAGGAAGAAAAAAAGAAATTATGGTTTGGACCAAGTTCAGGCCTTTGATGTGTGCTCTGAGTCTGGGAGCCCAAGAGACAGTTCTATGTTTAGTGCCCCACTATTTCTGTAATGGCACAGACTTCATTTTCCCTCACCACCTCCTGGAGTGCATCTGATCTTATTTCATCTATCTTTTCCATGCATATACCTTAATACCACATTTTTATTATTTCTTTTAATATTGAGTGAAACAATGATAGGTTTTATGGACCAGTCTCAACCGTATGGACCAGTGCTCTTCATCAGAGAGAGGCAAAGACTCCTGCTGGGTCATCTGTGAGCGATGCGATGCTCTGCTGGGAGGGCTGGGAGGGCAGAAACAGGAGTCAGAATGCTTCCTAGGGAAAACAAAGTGCAGCGGAAAGGATGTCTTGTTCACAGGGTGAAAATTCCCCTCCACACACCAATGAGGGGAGGGAGTTAGGGTAGCAGATTCTTAGCTGGGCCCTACAGCTCTTGCTCTATGTACTTTAGCTACTGCTGCACAAGCAGGACAACAAGGGGGACCACGGCTGCCAGCCATTTGTCAGCAGTGCCGGGGAGATCTGTCCCTGGCTTACAAACACCACCCATGGCTCTCTGCTGTAATGCCTGTGTATGGTAAGGAAGCCAGCAACTGGAGAGCAGAGGAGGATGACGGAAAAGGGGAGGTGGGAAGGCTGTTGGTCCTGGATGAACAGACAGACAGATAATTATTGCCTTTAGGATCCTAGGGGACAGGTAAATTGTAAGGGACGCTGTAATATGCCATAAACCAAATATCTCTTCTTGAGGCTGTGATTTGTCACAGTCAGGAGAGTTATGAATTTTAGTTCAAGAGTCAGTATTATTTTAGCTTACCCTTGAGGGTCAGGATTCACAGGCTGGAGATGAAGTGGATGTTGTATAAAAATGTTTCCCCACTTGTAAGTGGGTGTTTCTGTTCTTCACAGAGTGATCTGCGTGATATGCTGTTTTAGGGAGAGCATTTGGTATAAGGCACAAAATATATCACATTACAGGTGAGAATACGTGGGATCCAAAGCTTTTGATGGGTCTGAAGTAAGACAGCTCTGAAAATGCAGATAACCAGGTCAATGACAAAATGTGTTATTTCAAAGCCTTTAAGGTTTTGCTTCCGATGAGTATTTGGATCCCCACACCTCTGCTTAGGATAGGAGAGGGGGTTTCAAACGGGAAATGTCAAGCACAGGCAATGAGAGGAGATAATAACTTGGGCTGCGGTGCAAGGGAGAGACTCGTCGGGGACCTCAGCACTGCAGGAGACTGGGGAGGACGGTGGCCTCAGAAAGAGGCACCAGAAGAAGGGGCTGGTTGGAGGAGAGCCAAGCACCTTTTGACATCTCTGCTCTCTTTCCTAGTTGCTACATCCCTCTGGATAAATCAGGAACAGTCTGGCTTGCAGGGGCTGCTCTGGATCGCTGTTTATCCATTAGACCCATCCACACAAGGCCATGTTCCTGTGAGACCTGAATGAGGCTCAGCCCATAGCCAGCAGAAAGTTTCCCTCAATTCTCCTTTACCTTGAGTAACAGCTTTAGACAGTCACCCCCAGCCCAGCGTCCCGCCTCTGCTGTGCTCCTTGACTGTCAGGGGATTGGGTTAACGAAACATGGCACTGAAATTTGGCCTTGGAGGAGGCGGCAAATTGGCAAGCCAAGCTAGGACCCATTCGTGGGGGTGAAGCCATCCGGTCTCCCTGCACATACACATTGTCCTCTCCACCCCACTGGGGACGGAGGCGTCACAGCAGCAGCTGCAAGTCACAAAGGACTTGTTCTAGAGGAAAAGCAAAGGCCAAAATATGCACACAGGTTCCCCTGCAAGAGCCAATCCTCCTGCTTGTCAGCAGTGTAACCGTCCGGAACAGTGTAATTATTGTAAATGTAATTAATAGTGATCTGGGAAGATTATAACTTTCTCTCTCTCTTCTTCTTCCCACCTCTCCTCCAAACTTTCTGGTTGTGCTTTTTTTGGCAACCCCAAAATAGTAATTTGATGCAAACTCTGGCCACAAATCCAATGGAGCTTGATGGCCTTTAAACGAGGGGAGGGGGGATAGGCAGGGGCGATTGCCTTAATAACTGTTCTTGGAGAAAGGCCATTGATGTGTTTTCATTACTCGGAAGAAGAAGAAAGCCAGAAAGAAAACAAGTGGCAGGACAGCCATTAGAAAATAACTATGAATAATTACAGAGTGGGGGTAAGGGGAAGTCCAGGGAATTACTTCAGGGATATAATCATGAGCCCACATCCAGGCCAGTTACTGGTGGCTAAGGAGGATGTATCCAAGCACTGTTTGAGGGCCCCTCTGGTTTGGGTCTGTCCCCATCCAGTCTTCCATGAGCCTGCATCCCCATCACAGAACCGGTCGTCCCCGATGTCTCAGCAGAACCCCAAAACACTACACACATTCCTGACCTTATAGTGCTCCACAGACCTTCAGGGATGAGACTCCATGCATGTGTCTGGGACAGGATGGAGACAGGATATTTTCCTTTCACAATGGGGAAGCTGAGGCTCTAAGCTGCAGCCTGGATTAGATTGGTGAGGGGCTTAATTGTCCTTTGAATGACACAACTGCTCTACTCATTGTGGGTGTTTAATAAAGGAGGCTGTACACAGGCATCCCACCAGCAGAAAACTGCAAGAAATCAAGGTGTGATAGTCAAAGGGAGGAGAAAGGAGACTTTTCCCTAGTAAAAAGGGCTATAAATGGGAACAGCCAGTTCTTCCCATCTCCACACCCCAGAGCAGTTTGGATGTCCCTGGAAACTTCTGTGGCACCTCAGCAGAAGAGACAGCCTGGTTTCTGAGCACTGTTCAGAGTCCGGCTGTAGAGGTCACGTCTCCTCATCTCTAGAAAGCCTCCAAACCATCCATACTCACTCCTGTCAACGGTGCAGACAGACACCCACCCATCGGGCTCTCCATGAAAATTATACCTCCCTGCCCTCTGGAGAGGGAGTTTGGTGTGTTCCTGGTGGGGATACCGCTTCAGACAAGAAAATTTCCAGACAAGCGGCAACGTAAAAGGAAATTAAAATCTCAAATCCACCTTGGCTCGTGCACAGAGCAGGAGGGAATCCAAAGTGGTTGAAAGATGAAAAAAAGAGAATAAAAAAAAATCATCAGGTCCCAAGAGGTTATTTTCATGCCAACTCCTCAGGCACTATGCAAAGGTTCAGGAATGAACGTGCACAGTGGCTTGGAGGGAGCTGACGGTCACAGTCAGTTGTCATCTCTTCCAGGTAAAGCACTGCTTACTGCCAGTTCATGGGGCCAGGCAGCAGGTACAGGATCACAGAGGCAAAGGGCATCCCACATCACACCCAGCACACCCTGTAAGGGGCCTCTGGATTCTCGGTCAACTCTAAGCACATTTTCTACACTTAATCATCATCCTAATGCTCATGGCAGAACCTGCAAAACCTTACAGGGCAGAGAGAAGCATCCTTCTCAGTACAACTGCTTCTTCCAGGAGATGCCCCTCTCCCACCACAGCAACAATCTATTGTATTTCTGGGTCACCCATCACCATGGCATCCATCTGCACAGCGAGGTTTCTAAAGCTCCTTAGTCTATGCCAGAGAGACACAGCAACCCCCTGTATTTTATTGCACTACAAGGTAAATAATTAGACAATACCTCCAGAAGACAGCAGGCTGGGGCATCTGTTCAAATTTCCCAGAGACCATCTGAATTTATACTCTTCCTTTTATTTATACTATTTTTTCTTCTGGTTATTGATGATGTTTCTCATTTGTTTTTATTAGATGCAGGTGTTTTCTGCACTTCAGCTGGGAGCACTTTCCCTTTTCAGCCAATTCCAGATCTACTTTGTGTCTCGGTCACCTTTTGACTGTGATACTGGAGAGGCAGAGAAAGAGAGAGAAAAAAAAAAAGAGAGAGAGATACTGGGTTTTGCTGCCTCAGCAGATGTGTGTTAAAGTGTTTTAGTGATTCAGCCAGTGCGTCTGCCTGAGGCCAAAGGAGAGGCATTGTCTGAATCTAAAACAATTAATAACAAAAAAAGAACATGGGCAGCACGGAGCGGGGGAAGGTGGAGGTGGAAAGCGAGCGAATCACAGGGATATTTCCAGCTTGCAGAGAACCTTGACAAGATCTCCAACCACTTTCAAAGACAGCCCTTTAAACCCACCCAGTCCCCTCCGAGACACAGAAGCCTCATCAGCCTTGTTGCGCAGATAGGGGGAAACTGAAGCTGCTTTTGCAACTCATTCCGGTCATCCAGAGTCCCTGGAAGAGGGCCAGCCTCCTCCCCACAGCCAGACTGCACATTCCCCATGACCCAGGGAAGCATGACCCCATAGCAGGCCCATACCCATGGCACATGTGGCCAGGAGGGTGGGAGAGTCGCAGCACCCACGCGTTGCTGGGCCTCGTACGTGTGCTGGGAGGGACACCGAGCCACTCGCTCCGCACTCGGGGACCACTCTCGGGTCCTTCGAGAGCCACCAGCAATGCAATGACCTCTGCTCTGTCCGGGAAGGTGCAAAGGGGAACCTCTGTTGTCCGTTCAGGATGAAACATCTGTCTTTTTCCTGTTAGCAGAAGAAACTAATTTCATTTGTGCTCAGGCAAGAGGTATTTGTCCCCTGAGCCATTTCTGCCTCTATCATTTAAACATCCAGTACAGCCTTTATGCTTTGGTCCTTATGAAAGAGGCCGAGGACCTCCTGATGCTCAGGATCTGATGTCTCTCGCTTACTGAATCCCCTCACCTTGCAAGCTGATTCGGGTGGGCCATGGGGAGATGGAGGCACCCCAGTCACCAGTCACCGCTGGAAATCTTGGCAGCCAAGCCCTGATAATGTGAAACAGAGCCAACACAGCCCCGCAGAACACCCAGGCGCTGATCTGGTGAGGGGAGACTCCATTTCTATATGCGGTTTAAAATTGATACCCCCATGAGGCATGTTAGAAAGCAAAACATTGATGCTGTCTTCACTGGAAGCATCGGTTGCTTTGTTTTTTTAATGACACAGAAAGCTGCTTGCAAAGAGATAATTTCATTCAGCCTAGCCCTTGCTGGATGTGGAAGGAAGAAGTCCTTGGAGGTGACTCTCCAACGTATCCAGTATGCCACCTAGCCCTCGCTAGCTCTACTACACCCACCAATGCAGGACAGGCTTCTCCCGCCTGCTGGAAAGGGGCTCCCAGCATGAAGCTGTGAACACTTGTTGGGGTTATCATGGCAAGTAAGAAGGCACTGTCCAAGGGAAGGACAAGTGTCTTGGGAGGAAATCACATTTTACCTCTGACACTCAACCTGCTCTCCATGCAAAGCGAGATATCTTGTTGATATCTACACCGCCTGCTGTTGTCCATCTTCCCTTTCTGCAAGGCTGTCTCAAACTTGCCCCATCAGTTCCACTTTTGTCACTCGTCATTTTTCCCTTCAAGGAAGAAATATTGGCTTTTTTTTTCGTAACAATGCTTCAGGCACCTGAATTCACAACCTGTTGGTGTTTTTAGTACTTGCTCATGAAAAAAAATTACACATTCTCCTGTATAAGCGTTATTTTGCTAATGAGTTTCAGATCTACACAAACTGGACAGTGGTTTTGGAGGGAGAAGAAAAAAAAATCTCACTCCAGTATCTGTGATTCAGCTCTTAATCTTTCTAGATTGCCTGAACTTGTTTGATGTTCTAAGTGCCTCCAAAACACACAGATTAGCGCAAACTGATTAAAGCGTATGTTCCATCCTCTTTATCATACCAAGGAAACTCAGTGCTTTTGCACATTACAGAGAGTATTGTAATGAAGTGTGACATATCTGAGATGTAAAGAATGGTAACTGCTTTCCAAATAATTATTTCTTTCTTTTTTTTTTTTTTTTGCAACAGAGCCATATGTAACACATGGAGCTTATAGCAATATAAGAAGAAGTATATTAGAAGACGCTAATAGAAACCTTGGTTTCCTCTGAACGCTCTCTGTTCACTCCCCCAAAATAAGAAAGCATTTCTTATAAACATAAAACATGATTGTGATCTCCCTTGGAAGAGCGCAAGCCAGGAGAAATGTGATCTTTGTTAGCTGGAGGCTCTCCTACAGCTCACGGCCAGCCGTACGCTGCACGCTGCACACTGCGCCGTTGCTTTCCCAGGGTAGTGGGGGTTTTTTGGAATGTCAGCAAAAGATACCCAAAAGATAGCCCTTGTGAGGAGCATGGACCAGGCATTCATCTGTAACTCCATCCTGACTGCTGGACTCAGTGGCTCAAAGCAGGTGGTAGCCCCAAGATCCCCATGGCTGAGGCGACTTTCATAATGTGGGAGAAAACCCACCATCAGGGTACATCCCATGGCTGAAACCTTGTCATCTTCTCAATGGGGATATGACTCAGTTTCCAGGCGTGCTTTCATGATGAAGATCCTCACAGCACAGCATAGGAGTGCAATGAGGGTGGCCGCTGGACAACTTCACACCACCTGGATTTTGACCTCCTCAGAAAGCCCAGGAGAAAGTTCCTGGGCAGACCCAAATTACAGTAGCTTCCCCAGGGATCCCTTGCAGGATCTCTGCCCTGTGGCCATCCAGCCGTGCCCAAGCCTCCTATGCCAGAGCTTGCAGCTGGGCTTGATGGAGGCAGTTCTCTACATGCCTCACCATTTTGTGTCTCGCAGGTTGGAGTGGGAGTGAAACCTCCCTTCCACCCCTCTAGATGCTCTCGCTGTCTTCATACCAGGTATTAACATACGGGGCACAGTGTTTCTTTAGGGGTGGAAGAGAGAATGAGGAAAGCAAATTCTCTCCTGCTCTAAACCCTCTCACAAAGTGTTTCCAGATCTCCAGGTGAACAGCGCTCACTCTCTGCCCGGCACTATTTTCTGCAAAGCACCCATTCAGGCTGGTGGCAGATTCTCATAAAAATGAGCCGCAGGATGCAATTAATATGTTGTAGAAGTCATAAGTGTCAACTGGAGAAACCATTTAGAAACACTGCTAGATAAAATCCTAGGGGGTGGCTTTTCTTACCTTAAGGGTGCCTATTTTTTGGCAGTTAACTATGATCTAAGCAGATATTCAGGTAGTATTAAATAAATCTTCTGGAAAACCTCTTGGTAGAAGGGAAAAAAAAAAACCAAAAACCTTAGAAACGTGGATTTCTTGTTTGAAAAGGGGTGGAGGACAGGAGGGAATTGATCTTTACTACAGAGTCCACATGGGGCAGGAAGGCAGTAAAACAAGAAACACCTGAGAGGTGCAGGAAAAAAAAGCCTTAAGCTTGGAAATTTTGGAGAAGAAGGAGTTAATGCTTTTAAGCAACCGTCCATCCTCTTACCATAGATAAGGGTGCATTCTAGTGGCAAAATCCATGCAATGCAGCTGCATAGATGACTGATCTAAAAAGAAACCTGGGGAATATGAGGCTTTGGAGGAGTGCGTGCATCTGTGGAAAGGGGGGCTTGACTGGAATCGCCCGTAAACCTCACCCAGAACCGGCTGATCCCTTTTAAATTCCCACTCCCCTGGGTAGATAAACCCTGCGCTTGGGAGCGGAACTCGCACCCCTTGGCTCAGCCAGTTCCTCCCGGCTGGGTTCAGCTCGTCCTTCTGCTCCAGGTGTAACATCCCTGTGCACAGCTGCCTGGGCGGGCCACGGGGCCGCACGCCGCAATTTCGGAGATTCCCTTCGCCATGCTTCCCAGCTTCCCGGCTCCCAGCAATGAATGAGCACTGAGGGAGGCAAGTGCCAAGGACCTGGGGCCTGGAGAGCTGTAACCCTTAGGAATGCAGCGGTGGAACAAAAGACAACAAACCCCAAGCTGTCCAGGACAGAGGATGAGCATTGCAAAGCACTTTTTTTTTTTTTTTTTCCTTTTCTTTCCTTCTCCCTCCCCACTTCGTGCAGGGCAAGAGGCAGAAGAAGAATGAGCTAAAACGTGCAAATTGGACTTCACATGGCAAAATTCCCCTTGTTTTCTGGCATGCCCTAAGCAACAGCGAACTTTTCCAAAGAGGAATCTAACACAGTTCTTACAAGCAGCCCAGCCCTCCCTCCTGCTCACTGTCCGGCTGCATTAACCCTTGCTGTTTGGGGGTCCCAGGGGCACACCCTGGCACTGGGCAAAGCCTGACTGTTTTTTTTTCCCCCTCGACCAGGGGCAGAGGGGCAGGAGAGGAGAACTGGGCACCCTGCAAGCACAAAGGCTTCTTCCCGGACCAGGGTGGGCGAGAGTGGCTCCCTGGCACACATCCAGCCATCTCCCCTCTGTGCTCACCTTTGGAGCTGACGGGAAGGTGTATGCACTGACTCCCTTCTCCCTGAGGGTCCGCAACCCCCCCCCAGCTAATCAGGCAGCGGATGGGGTTCCCTGCCCCACCGGCACAGGGGTACAGGATGCAGGATCAGGCCCTGCTCACTCAAACTCCCCCCTTCCTCCCCAAACTCAGAGCCCTGACCTCTTCCTCCCATACTCCCTGCAGCCCAGGCTGCCGTGCAACCCAATTGCAATCACTTCTCTCTTTCTTATGTGTTTTTTTTTTTTTTTCTTAAACCGTGAAGATCTGAACTTCCCCACCACCACCACCACCACCACCATCCTCGGCTTCCCCTTCCCCCTCCTCCTCCCCTTGTCTCTCCTCATAATATTATCCTTGATCACTGCCCGGGGTTTGAAGCCCAGAAGTCAGAAGCTGTGCATCCCCACCCCCACCAGCTCCAGTGTGCACTGATAGGGCCCTCGCTGCTGGCACCTAGTCAAGCTGAGGTGTCATTGGGATCTCAAATTGCAGCTAGGGGCTGGCAGGCAGCCAGAGGCAGTCTATTTAAAAGACAGCCTGTTCTGCAGTATTCAGTCTCTTTAGAAACTTCTCCAGGGGAAAAGTGTTGGGAGATCTACAAAGTGGATTTTTTTTTTCTCTCTTTTCTTTTTTTTTTTCCCCCCTTCCCCTGATTTTTACCGCTCCTCTGCAGACTTTGCAACAAAACACTCCAACTTTGCAGAAAACTTTTCTTTTTTCTTTTTGCCTTTTTTTGGCTTTTTTTTTCCCTGCCTTTTTTTTTTTTTTTTTTTTTTTTGCCTTTGCAAATCTTGGAAGAGGAAAGCGGGAGGGTTGAACAGAGCCGATCGAAACACAACTTTGCTTCATACCAAGCTTCCCAGCAGCTCGCTGCGTCGGGAGAGACTTTTTCTCCTCCTGCAGAAGAAGAGAGAGGGAAGGGGAGCTTTGCATCCCCTCTTCCTTCTCCTGCGGTGTTTTTTTTTTCCCCCTCTCCCTCTTGACTGCTTTGATGCATTAATAGCAGGACACTGGTTTTCAAGGAACTTTGCTCCCTTCCCAACCTGCCTCCTCCCAGAGCGTGTGTGAGTGAGCGTGTGTGTCTGTGTGTGTGAAATCGCCGTCCCACCTCCCCATACCCCCCTGCTCCCCCACGCCTCCCCCTGCAACCTGTAGGCTGTGCAACCCCTGCAGGCTTCTCTCCCTTCCCCTCCTTCCCTTCCCTTCCCCTCTCTTTTTGCGCTCCCGCGGATCGCAGTTCCCCTTTTCGACGCGAGAAAAAAAAAAAAAAAGCTGAAAGAAGGAGGAAAAAGGAGGGGGGAGGAAAAAAAAGAAAAAAAGAAAAAAAAAAGACAAAAAGCAAACCTTGGCGGCCCCCCCCCACCTCTTCCAACGCCAAAAAGAAAAGCAGGAGGGTCTCGCACCCCGAGAATAAACCCCAGCGAGGGGCGCCTGCAAGAGGGGCTGCGCTTTCCGACCCTTTTCCTTTTTGAATTTTTTTAAATTTTTTAATTTTTTTTTTTTCTTTTTGCCCCCGAAGGGGCAAGCGGAAAGCAAGCGCCGCCCGCCCCCTCCCACCACCACCACCACCAC
>JAOXNO010000078.1:16833160-16853521 GCA_028565335.1 Limnodromus scolopaceus | reverse complement strand
GTTTTTTTTCGGAGCGCTACTTATGCTAATACTTTAAACTAAAGGCAGGAAGCCTCTTAAATTTGGGGAGGGAGGGATGGGGTGGTTCAAACAGGAAAGGAGGGGCCTTGGCTGGAAAGGTTTTTCGGCAGCCTGGTTTCTAAGGAAGGAGGGAGAATATTAAGTAGTCGGTCCAAATGAAATTCCTGCCGGGTGCCAGCAGAGTTCACCAGAGAAAAGACGTGGCTGTGTGCGTGCGTGCGTGCGTGTGTACGTGCGTGCGTGAGTGATAGAGCTGGTCCCGAGCCCCGGGCGCAGCCCTGGACCCGCTCCAGGTGGACGAAGGTAGCCCCTTCCAGAGCCTGCGCCGAGGCAGTGGAGAACAGGGGCTGGCCTTAAACGGGGGGCTCTGCAAACCTGAGGGATGCTGGAGGAAGGCTGTGTGTGTGCCGCCTCCTCCTCCTCCCCGCGATATTTAAGCACCAGCATCCTGTGCCCAGATGACCGTGGCAGCCTTGGCACGTCGGTGTCCTGAGCACAGCCGTGGTGTGGCTGGAAGCGTCTGCGTGACTGCGGGGTGAGGTGTCCCCGTCAGGGTCAGAGGAGAGGGGTAGGAGGGCTCGGGTACATTTTGTGCCAGCTTCGGGACAGCCCCTGGTTTCTTTTGGTCGCATAGTTTGGCACGCGTGGGTCAGGGGGAGCCGAGGAGGGAGGAGAGGAGAAGCAGCAGGGAGCGGAGCGCGGTGCTCTGCTTCCTCCTAACGTCGGCTGGAAGTTTTGCCCAGGCTGGATCAAAAGGCGTCGCAGATGTAGGAGCAGCTGCGGGAGCTGTGATAGCGGCGGCGGTTCCCAGCGCTTTTCACCCAAACTGGAAAGCCTGGAAGCAGCCTAGGAAGGGGGGCCAGGAACCTCAGCCCCTCCAGGGCTCGTCCCTCCCCTGCTCACCCGGGGGAGCCGCTAAGAACAGTTGCAGCTCGTTTCACCTGTGCTAAGTCCCAGGGGAGATAAAAGGGCCCGTGGCACTGCAAACCCTGCCTGCTTTTTTTTACCAAGCACTCAGTAGTGCAAATTCAAGGTGGGACATAAATAAAAGCAGAATTTGGCTGGAGCACACCTGCTCCTCGCTGTGGGCTGCAGCGCGGCAGGATGAATATGCCTAAGGAAGATATGCATGTGAGCGTACGCACACATGTGCCCGTGTTCACATGCCCACGCACGCCTGCACAAGCATTTAATGTGTGCGAACACACACAGGGAGCATTTTTGTCTCTGGGGGCAGAACGGTTTTCCAGGCAGCACACACAAAACTCTCTCAGGTGCTTATGGCTGGCACGTGGGTATTTTGCCGTCGAGATCAGATATTGGTGTACAGACCGGCTTGCTCTCTCCTCCCACCGAGGGCTGAGGAATGAGGTGCAGCAGGTGAGCATATCAAACAAGGGGAGGCAAGGAAAGGAGATGGAGGCAAGATATTCCTCCCAGCCAGCTGTGTGGATCTGAACTCGCCCCCCATGCTTTGGAGGTGGGTTGTATTTTCTGGGTGGACTAAGTCTATGTTAGTTAAATACCCCGAGAGAAATCCCGGTGAAGGTGCAGATAGGTTGTGGCTTGCAGAGGGCAGCTGATGCTCCTGCTGCATGGCAGGGCTGTGGTGCTATGGGGGGCATATGGGGGGCATCAGTAGAGGAGACAGCACTGCGGGGTTTGCGCTGGGACCCCGCAAACTTCTCTTTGCCCAGGCAGCAACAGCCATCCGGAAAGTGGAAAAGAAAAACTGAATCGGGAAAAGATGGCAAATTTGCTGACATGTGGCAAGCTGAGGGCAGGAGAAGCAACCTCCAGCATTGAGGAGGAGGAAGCAGCAGAACCTGAAGACATGGTGCATGCAGAGGTCAGAAATGATCCAAAGAGTTTGGCCTGGGTGAGCCCACTGGCAGCCCGCATAATAACCACCTAGTCCTTTGTAAGGAGGTTTTTTCCAGGTAAAAAGACAGGTATTATCTGTTTATCCTCAGGACAGGCGTAGCCAGAAGCACGAGGAGGCTCTGCTGGTGAGGATGAGATGGAACGCTGGCCCACATGCTGCGATCCTCTAAGACCTGGACCCCCCAGGCCCATTTAGCAAGACCCCCCTATGCTGGGTCTCCCCAGGGTGACGTGCAGGCTTGCCTGAGGGTCACAGACCCCTTAGTGTTTATGTCAATCCACTGCTTGCAGTTAATCCCAGTGGAAGCCAGTGTAATGTGTTTGCAGAAATTTGGGACTCTCGGTGGTTTGCTGTGGGCAGATTTGCTCTCAAGGAAGCTATTTCTCAATATATTTTGGTGGATCTCCTGTCTGTTTGTGATGTTTCCAGGTCAAGTGCACTAACTACCCATCAGTCCATGTCTTTCAACCATCAGCTTCTGGCTGGGAGACCACACCTGCCTTAAGCTATGCCTGCAGGAAGGTCCAAGGCTTCTTGGCTGCAGGGAGACTAGTCAACAGGCTGAACCTTGAGGAGGCATCTTGAATTTATGCCTGTGGAGTCAGTGGGCACTTCTTGTCTGTGTTTGCATAAAGCCTTGCTCTCACTATTGGCCTCATTCTCCAGACTCCTGTTGATATTCCCATAATTTTTCCCTGAGCCTCCACCCTTCTGGTACTGCCTCTTTCACACAGAACGTGGAAATGTGGTGTTAATACACCACCACCACCACCACCCCCCCAGCAAACTGGCACATCGTTCCCTATTAGCCTGGCAGGGCTTGATCTTGCAAGATGCTGAGCACCTTTTCACCAGGTCCAGAGCATTACAGGCTTTCAGGCACCTAATCCCCTTCGTGGGAGCCAGTTACTTCAGTCCTCGAAGGACTGTGAGGCCAGAGCCGAAGACACTGTTGGCTTCAGCAGGATTGGAAAGCTCTTAGCAGCTGCCTGCCTTGAGGGCTATTATTGCAATTTGGTTTGTTTGCCTGTTGGATGGACACAGCTGGCTCACTGGTGGGGATAATTGTTATGTTGATGGAGATAACTGGTCTGGTTGCTATTTAAGGGCAAGAAGGTAATCCTGACAGATACTTAAGGAAATGATCCTCTAGCTAAACAAGAAAGGGAATGTATCTTAAAGGTAAGTTTGGCAAAGTTGGCCAACAGTCACAATTCTTTTTGTAGAAAACCAGTAGAAATATTTTCTTTTTCCAAATTCAGATGGGATTCATCCTCGGAAGACAATTAAATCCACAGACCCATTTATTATTCATGCTTAAGAAATCAGATGTTATGCATTGGACTAATGATGAAAATCTGGTAATTAAATAAGACAGTGAACAACTATGGGACCTTCCTTTCACTTTTTAATTTAAAGGAGATGTTGGAAAAGAAAAAAAGTGTTATTAGGGAGGGACTGCATGTCTTACACCTGTCCAGCAGTCAATTATGGTGCTGCCACACCCACGTGTATGTCTTAATACATCTTAATAACCTCTAAAGACAAAGTGACATACAGTCACTTTGCTTTCATTTGTGACTCCTGCTTTCCTGAAGAAATAGCAGAAATGGGAGACAGTTACTGCATCATTTCATAACCAGTTCAGTGTTCAGTTATTTGGTTTTGTAATAGCAGAGGTGGATTGAGGTTGCAGGAAGAACAACGAAGTGCAACAAGGTTTTTATCATTTCAGACAGGCTCTAGGCCTGTGCCAAAGGGTGATCTTGGAGTTTGATCTTGTCTTGTCTTGGAGTTGCAGACCCCAAAATGGAGGTCTGTGCTCTTGGCTCCATCAAGGGACCCATGATACTTTTTAACATTGCAAAGCATCTTTGCATCTTGGTTAGTGTATGCAATGGTACAGTGCAGGGAGGAAAATGGCTAGGAGAGGCAAGAGTAATCTGTTGGGATCAAGCTTGGGCAAGTTTTCTGCTTATCAATATTGTCAGTGTGAACATCAAACTTCTGGTACTTTTTTGTGGTACTACTTAGGTGGATTGAGAGATTAAGTAATGGCCAGGCCTACTCCAGGCGAAGGCTTTCTGAGAGAAGGAGCCATTAAGAAAGTAGAAAGGAGTCCTGAGGGCAGAGGTGGAAATCTCATCACTTGGAGCTCGTAAAAGTCAGGTCGGACAGTCCATGTGATGATGTGTCATCTGGTGCTGACACAGAGATGAGCAATGGATGATCTCACAGATCTTTTCCATCTGGTTTAAGGCAGAGCTGTGAAAGTCAGGCTGAAGGCCTAGAAATTAATCCAGGCTCGGCTGGAGGTTGCAATCACAGCTGCACGCCTGAAATACTTGTGGTGTTGGACCAGTTCTCCTCCAGCACCTGACACATCTGTCTGCACCTCCAGGCTCCACCTGATGTGCTTTCATCTTTCTCTGGGGCAGGCAAAGGGCTTGGCTTTCTTGGCTCTTCCAGTTCCTGGCTGCTGTTGAGGCTGAGAGAGACCTTCAATAACATAAGTGAGGATGGATCTTGTGATCGAGACCACCAGCCTGCAGTGGCAGCAGCCTCTCCCAGATTCAATTCCAGTAGACCAGTTGTTAAAAGCTTCTGCTTGGTAGGAAACTAAATCAGATTTCAACCCCGACTAAAAGGCAAAAGCCACCTTCATCCATAAGCAGCCCAGAGAGCTTAGCACAAACTGTAGTGGCTACATTTCCAGCAGGATGTCCTCTCCTTGGGATCATCTTCTTTAATATAGAGGTTTCCTCTTAATTGCACGTTGTTCTCAGGGTAAAATACAATACAATATCCACAGTGATATCCCAGCTTTTGAAGGCCGCCAGCAACAGTCTTCCTGGTTATGGTTCTCTTTCTAAGGCCTTTTTAGAACCTGGCTCTACTATGATTTATCATGTTTGGGTTTCAGTGATCAAAATAGTAGCAGCATCCTGGCAGCATCTTGCTTTTGAGTCCAGGTTTCTTGACACCTTGTGTATATTGACACCTGCCTTCAGCTGAGTTTTGGAGACAGGCTTCACAGGTCAAGGGGGCTACTTTTTCTTCCTCCTTAATGGTATTTCCATCACCACTGCTGTTGAGCTACCTCCATCCGAAAAAGTCTTCCTTGTTACCTTCCTTCTCATACAATAGTGAGAGTTGATGGATGCTACTAGGCTTCTCTTCTAACCTATCACACCTCCTTCATTCCTAAAGACATAGCAAGCTTTTTTTTTCAGGTGATCCCACCTGGTGGCCAGATAAGTAGTTCACACCCTTTTGTTTTCATTCAGAATACCTGAAAATATGTTTGGTTTCTAGGAAGGGTTTTCCTGTCTCTTTACCACAGATAAACCCCGTGGAAAAACTGCTGGTAAACAATTAAATTATGATTGTCAGGAGTTACTTTATATTTTCCTCACCTTTACTGTCAGTTAGGCAGAGACTGTCATGCAGTTTTCTTCCCTGAGCTTTCTTTCCTTCTTTGCTCTTCTCTGCTCTTCTCTACTCTTAGTTCCTTGTCTGCCTGGCAGGGTTTTTGCCACCTTTATTGGAACTAATGGAATCTGCTGCTAGGGTGGCTTTGTTGGAAAAGATGCAAGACTAAGAAAGACTGAATGATTTCATCCTTTCCAGGAAGAAAAAATATGTCTCGGTCACTATGATATTGAAAGACGATTTATTTAGATTTCTCCGGGCCATTCCTCAATTCAGCTCTCAGCTTCTTCTGCAGCTTCAGCATATGGAATGGGGAACATCTGTAGTCTCCAGATGATGTGAGGGAAATATGTTTTATCTTCCTATCATCAGTGCATCAGCAACAGGAGCTTCTTGATGTAAATCTAACCCTGAAATACTTCCTTCCCCTCCACTTGCCAGTTCAGTTCCCTGGAAGATAACTTTGTTCAGGAAATGTCAGGCTGATACAAGCAGCTATCTAGAAACAGCGTGCCTGCAATTTTGCAAGATGGCGCACGTCGGCATCATTTAATTGTAATGGATGGATGTTTGTTCATCATCTTACCGGAGGGAGAAACTCTGGAAAGCTTCCCAACTCTTTAACTGGTTAGACATTTTGAGTTCCCTCTTGCACCAAAATAGTTGTTGCTAAGATCCCTGGGTCCCTGGCCACACTACACTGTCTGTCCACCGCAGGCCCAGGCCTTCACCTGAACTTGTTGTGTCCTGTACGTGAATTGCTAGCTCCCAAGCCCCTGTTGGGAACTGATTGTAGCCAGATTTAGGAGCTCTTTGGAGAGAAAGAGACGGGTCAAAGACAGCAGTGAGTGCCAGTCCTTGCTTGTACATCCCAGGTCAGAACCAGCGCAGCCCTCCAGCTAATGACCAAGCTTGGCTCTTCCAGCACAGCGTAGATGCTTGGAGCCTGCTGGACTAACAGCTAACAATGCGTAGGGAAGGAACTTACACCATGGAGCTCCCCATCTCTAAACCTGCTTTTCTCCTTGCTCTAGAGAGTTGCTCCCATGGGGTTCTATTTTGTGGCAGCAAAGAAGGACAGCTCAGGAAAGTATCATTTGGCACAGAGCAACGCAGATCCTTCCTTACGGTTCAAGTTCCCATAGCTCTACCTCTCCCACCTCCGCAGCACTTGCTGGCGCTGTGGAGAAGTGGTGCTGACCTAGAGATCCATTCCTACAGATAGGCCTTGTGCTTCCAGAGCAGACCAAAACACGAGCTAGTTCCCTTGAGAGCTCCTTTCCCACGTGCTTGAGCTGCATTTCTCCCCCATCCAGCTCTGTATGAGGACACTGAGGTCATCAGGATGATGATCTCCCTTTCCCATGAATCCTATATGAACCTGGGGGCAGCCCAAGCACCTGATATTCACGCTCTGCAGGTGAGCCCTGGCTGATGCAGCAGAATCTGCATCCGCAGGTTTCTGCTGAGGAGACAAAAATCTCCTGAGAAAGAGCTGGTCTTCCAGGCTAGTTCAGCAAAGCCCAAACAATAACTTACAAAAAAAAAAAAAAAAAGGTCCACAGAATAGGACATCCCTCAGTCATCCCTCCCCACTCTCCAAGGCTCTTCAGGTATTCCTGAGCTGTTCCCAAGCATCCTACTGGGCCTTGGCTTAATAAAATGGACATAAGTCTTAACCTAGGTTTGCGTTCTTCCAGCCCTCTGGCTGCTTTTCCATCTCTTCTATGAGTTTGTTCTCACTGATCCGTATCCTCTTTAAAGGCGTCTCTGTGGGACAAGAGGGTGAGGTCCCAGCAACTTTCACCATGGTCTCACAGGGATTTAAGGTACTGGGATACCCCAGAACTCTCTTCCAAAAGCTTGTGTGGCTTCTGGGCCATGGACTATTTGGAGTCTGATCATAGGGATTGGTAGGGAACTAGGCATGGTGGGGCAGAGTGGGTGTTTTTTTGGGTACACCATGATGTTTTGACTGCTAAAGACTTCCTTCCACACTCTGCAAATGACAAAGGGGATTTGCTGCCTTCAGCAGCTGTTGAGCTACCTAATTCCCAGTGAAGGAAATAGGATCTGGGTTTTCTTGCCACTGCTCCTGTGCTTATAAAACAGTTTGGCGCTGCCACCCGTGGGAGCTGTGCCACAGGCTGCAAGGGAACCAGACCTGAAGAGATAGTGGGATTTATCTTTCTTAACTTCAGATGTTTGGAAGCCTAAGTGAGACCATTGGAGTCACAGGAGGAGAGACTGGAGCCTCCAGGGATATGTCATTCCACCCTAAAATCAGCACCCAAGCTAAGTGATGGGGCTGGTCACAATGTGGAGGGTGCAGCGTCTCTGCAATGACTTAGACATGGAGTTGAGCCATCCAGCAGAGCCCCAGCACCTCTGCGCTAGTGGACGGGCGTTATTTGACACATCTGTTGTAAGTGCCTGTTGCGCATTGCTGGGACTTGGGGGAGGTGGGGTGGCAGTCCAAGCAGGGCTGCTGTTTTTCTGTCCATCTCGGTGTGTGGTTGGTGTCTCCTCCCAGTCTCTCATCGCCTGCGAGCATCACCAGCGTGCTCCCTCGCCAGTCCCCACCAGACCGGCCGTGCCGGATTGCCGTCGAGTCCCCACCAAAGCACAAAAGTTCGTCGAAAGTCCAAGGCACATTGCAGCTGGCTCTCTGGCAGCCAACGCCCTGGGCTAGCAAAGGGACCGGCCAGAGCCTGCATCCCCAGCCCTGGCTGTTTCTCCTCCTGTGGGTGCCAGACGTCCTCGGGCTGGGCGGCCGCCTGAGATCACCGCCTGACCTCACCGGGGCGGTGGTCCGGAGCAGTGACCCCAGCCCCGGGCATTGCGCCTGAGCTGGCTCTGCTGCCCACCCCTGTGGGGCTGTGACGAGGGGCTGGGGGTCGTTCACTGCCATGCTGGGGGTTGTGCCTGCGACAGGAACATAAATGAGCTGTCCTTCGTTAGGGCAGTGAGAGCTCCCTTCAGTCTGGGCTGATCCCGGCGGCCCCCCCGGGAGCTCAGGAATGCTTTTACTCAGTTGTGCTCTCCAGCTGCCAAAGGGCGCGAGATGAGACGACCCTCCTCGCTGCATCCCTTCCCTGCCTGCCTTATCCCTTCCCTGCCTGCATTTTTCCTTCCCTTCCCTGCCTTATCCCTTCCCTGCCTGCATTATCCCTTCCCTGTCTGCATTTTGGAGATGCAAATGCAGCGGCTGTCCCTGTGTGCTGACCAGGAAGGAAGGATTTTTATTTTCCCATCATGGTCACAGGTGGAAGTCCAGGACGAGGTGGAACTTGCCTGCCCATCCCAGGAGGTCTCAGCGTAGATCAGGCACGTCCCCTCCTCTGGAGGGGCAACAAGTAGGGAGGGCAGCTGGGGGCAATGCACGATGAGGGTTTTTACCAGCCAGGGACCTGAGCACAGACTTCCCATAGAAGATCCAGTCTGAAGAAAAGTAGATACATCTCTAACATCATTTGCAAGTGCGAAAGCTGTTTTCAGGAACAGCACTGACATTCCTCCTCTCCCAGCCACAGGGAGCCCAGGGAAGCTGGTTTGTGTTGCCCAGCAAGAACCAGTACCATAAAGGATGGGGGAGGAAGGAGCAATGGGAGGATCCTGTCCTGACAGCAGGTACAGGGAAGAAGACAAGCACCGATTTCAGCAATCATTGCTTCTGCCTGTGCATGTAAAGTCCAGCAGGAAGACGTAAGAAGCTGGCGTGGGGCTGGGCAGGTAATGGAACCGCCGTAGATAGGAGGCTGCAGCTGTTTGTGCCAGGAAGCTGTTGTTGTGGGTGAAGCTTGGAGGGAGTGTCTGGATCTGGCTCTGATTAGCGCTTTGGGGTCCCGACTGATGGGAAATGCAGAAAAATCCCTCCCTCTCTGCCCCAGCCTCTTCTGTAATTTTTTTCCCTTCTCTGTCACCAGCGTTGGCTGCCCAGGTGTCTTATCCCAAAATGTTGTCCCTCTCCCCAGAAAGAAAGCCACAGTTGTCAGAGATCACCCAGACAGGTTTGGAAAGCTCCACATTGTAAGCAGTGATGGGACAAAAACTGGAGTCCTCCAAAAGCAGCTGCCGCCATGGCCCGAAATCACAAAGAGCCCGTTGGAAAAGCAGGGTGGGGGAGGGGGGGGTCACTCGTGATGTCCTGCAGCTGAGGATATTCCCTTCGTGGGCATACTGGGAGGTGGTACTTCATCCTGGGGATAAATCCTCCTCCAGTGGAAAGCAGAGACGTGGTGCAGTGTTCCACTGCGCTGTTCAGGGAGAGACACTTGCTGCTCTGTAAGCAGCCATGTTTCAGCCCTGAGTAATGTAACTCTTCATTTCCATCTCGCACTGAGCACCTCTGAACAGGGACGGGTCACTTTGGGGCCAGAGGGAGGACTAGGCAACTTCTCGAGGTCTCCACCAGTGACATTTGCTGTCATTCCTATGCTAGAAGTTTAACTGAGATCCCCGTTAAGTCTTTCTTCAGTGTCTTCCTGCTTAAGTGGTGTATTATGTGGCTCTCATGCTGTAAATAATAATAATCATGATAGTAATCAAGAGGGCTGTTTAGCAAGGCTGGGCTGTGGTTGGGCTTGTCCTTCTTAGGTGCGTGTGGCTTTTTTGGGGGATTTTGAACGGGACAGCGAGTCCTCTAGCAGTGGGCTGTGCCCACAAGCACGGATCATTAGCAGCAGCGGTCAATAGATACTTTTCCTGCCTTCCTGCCAGAAACTGATGAAAACGCGTTACGAAAATTCAAGCCTCCTGGCGATCTGGAAAAAGCTTCCTGCTCCGCTCTGTCACGTCAGCAGGCGGGGAGGCGGTGTTCCCACACGCCCTGCACCCACGTGTGAACACCCACCCACCCTGTGGGGACCTCACACGTGTCCAAAGCATCTGGAGCACGGAAGCACCCAGGCTGGGTTTTGGCCCAGGTGCAGGAGGGTGCACGGGCTGCTCTGGGCGATGTCTGTCAAGGACAGGAGCGATTGGCAGCTTCCCAGAGACTGTGCCTGGTGTTTTGCTATTCCGTGTCTCTTTTGTACGGGCAGGGTGGAAGGGTTGGAAATAGCTCATGCTGTGGAGCTCCCTGTGGCCACCCCGGAGCCTGGAGAAGGCACTAAGACCTTAGCCCTGGGGCAGAGGGCAGTCCACGTTCCTCTGCAGGTATTTTCTGCTTCCCAAGGCTCATGGGAGCCCATGTCACTTAGGAGATCAACTGCACAGCCCTTCAGGCCTGACCAGTGTCAGGAGAATCTTCAGATGCTTGCCGCTCTTTCCCTGGGTTCTGCATGGGCACTGTGGCACCAGGACAAAGCCATGGGGTGGCTCTGAGTTGAGTTCAGTCTTCTGCCCTGGCTGTAGGGTCAACATCCCTTTGAGGTGGCTACAGCCCAGGTCTCACCTCCAGGCTAGCCAGGCATCCTCAGCTTAGCAGGCAATGTTATTCTTCTGTGTGGCCAGTGACCCTGGGAGTTCTGCTGAGAGGTTGCATCCTCTTGAGGAGTAGGGAGAAGGGATGGAGATGTGAGAGCCACCCAGCTCCTCCTTCCCACTGTCCCCTGGCTGGGGACACGGTGAGTAGGGTATTCCTGCCTATGCATCGTGCCCATAGCTGAAATTCGGAGATGCAGCACGCTCTGCCTCTGCAAACAGCCGCCAGCCTGAAACCCAACCACCAGGTTGGCAAGGAGGATGGGAGTAGGCGGGAAGGGGCTGTGCTGCGGGCCAGATCCTGACAGCGAGGGAGGAGGAACTCCAGCCTCCTTCCTGAGTCTCAGACAGGCACAATTAGGGCTCATTCGGGGAAACTGGGCGTTGCTCCTGCCGGCGTCTCCTGTGGAGCAGACACAGAGCGGTGCCAATGCTGCCTGCCACGAGCCCGCCCGGGGTGGCAGATGATGGAGGTTAACGAACAAGCTGGTGGGTGAGGATGGACAGGCATGTGCAGGTCTCTGGAGATGCTGAGGTGGGTGTCTGGTCCTGGCTGCAGGATGATGAGGATGAGCCCTCCAGGAGGCGAAGGAGGGGAGGCATGTGGGTGCCGCCTGCCCCTGGCTCTGCCTTTCCCTCTCATGTTGGCACCAGCAAGGTCCCTCACCAGCTGCCCAGAGCTCATCAGGAGTTTGTGTGTCAGAGAATGCCGCCCTTCAGTTTGTCAAAATTGGCTTGTTAGTATCAAATTAGGGAACAGATAGTCAGGTGCAGGATCAGGGACTGCTTCAGCCCGTGTTGCTGGAGGAAATTAGGCTAAAAGTCATCAGAGGGTGGCGGAAAGGGATCCCTCCAAGGCATCCACGGGGTTCTCACTGGGAAATGAAGACCCAAACTAGATACCGCTGCTGAGCAGCAGACAGAGGAGCCTCACCACAGCCATCCCTTGTCATATTGCTATGTGAGCAGGGACCCGTGTGCGCCGGGGAGGGTGAAGGGGGTCAGTTCCAGGAGCTTTCTCAGCCCTGCGAGAAGAGCTGCGCTTGGGCTGAGAGCTGAGCAGCTTTCCATGCAGGCCAGCCCTCAGCTCCCTCCATAGGGCACTAAGCTCCTGTGGCTCCCATCTCCCCTTGCCAAAAGGGCTCCACATTAGTCCCCAGCTGCCAGCCCGCTTGCAGGGCTTGCAGGAAGCAGAGAAATAAGGTGTTTGCAGAGGCTGAAGCTGCTGGCGATATGAGCAGGCTGAGCTGCTGCAAACACCCATTGCACCATGAGTCCAAGGGACTGGACACCCCGTGCTGTTCTTCTGACTGAATCCTCACTGTCTTGTCCTGTTTGTTTGTTATTTTAGGTTTGCCCAGCTAGCTGTGCCTCTTGTATTTGTTATTGCAGAGGTAATGAGCTGTGCCCCTCTTGTGTTATTGTAGGGTTGCCTGCACCGTTGTGAATCCTCCCCTCCCCTTAATTACTGTAGAGAAGCCCAGGGAGATGCCCTGGCTTTGCGGTGTCCAGCCCTGGCAGTCAGTGCCAGAAGGGATTCCTGGGACAGATCACAGCGTGTTTCATTGCTGTGGAAGGGCTTAGTCACTGTGGATGTCTCCGGTGTCCTTTCAGACCTCAGATTGCCGCAATGTCTTTGTGGCAAAGGATGCTCTTCTGCTGCACCTTGTACAGTCTCATTTCCTGGGGGACAAGATCATTCCCAATTTAATCAATTTCTTCCCTGTCCCTTGTCTGTTGTCCCTTATAATAGAGGAGCTCCAGCCTGTTGGGGGCCTTTGAGTCCTGCAGCAAGAAAAAAAACCCAAACATAAGAACATCATGGGGGAAAATGTCAAGAGGATCCCACCCTGGGGATACTGTGAGGCCTGGGGTGGTGCGTGGGGTCATTTACGTCGCTATGGGTAGTTAGGATGATGCTGGCTCTGAGATGCTGACCCAGCTCTGTTCGCATGGAAAGAGGAAAAAAAAAAAAGGGGCTGCTCTAATAAATAAGTGGCCATAGAAAAGTTTCCAGTTTTGCTGGGAGAGTAGGTCTGCCTTGGCAAGAAGGGAGAGGAGACTGGCAGATGTGGCAGGCTTGGGGGTCCAGCAACCAGCCTGTCCCAGTGGTCATCTTCAAGGCACCCTGCTGTGTGTGTGTGTGAGAGACAGGCTGGTGCTGCCATCTGCTGCTGAGAGTGCATCTGGGCACAGTGTGCCCAGCATCCCCCCGGGCACCCCTGGGCAGTCTGGTGGGGCAGAGCCATCCTCCTGCTCCCTGGGGTGCCTCTGAGCTCTGCAGAGATGTCAGTCTGCAAGAAAACTCCTGTTTGCCTTGTTGGGGAAAAGCTTATCCACTTTTATTCTCATCCTGAGCCTTTTTCTTCTGTCCCAACAGTGATGTTGCAAGGAGGGGCAAAATTGGTGTCCTGCTGTCTTCACCGTAGGGTTGCACAGGGGATGAGCCGGGTTCCCTGGCACTGAAGTCACAGGAGTCACCATGCAGGGAGGGATTTCAGCTGCTCTAATGCTTTTCCTCCTGCTGTGGTGGGTTTCCTCGTGCCTGCCCACTGGCCCCAGCACAAACCTGGCATCAGCGCAGGGCTGCTGGGAACCTGGGACTGGGAGACCGGTAGCCTTAAGAGCTTTAAACTCTGTTCAGATTTAGTCCAGAAATAACCCTTTTTCACTCCAGTGGCCATACTAAATGTCACAAGTCATCTAAGTTTAGACTGTCACCAGCTCGCTCCTATATATAACCGTTCCTGGCTGCATCCTGCCAGCACGGGTCACGCTGGGGCAATCTGGGGGTCTATAGGAAGGTGACGGCCATGGACGGAGCCTAAACACGCTCCTCCCTTGCCGGCACTGCTACCGGTGGCCGCTGTGGTCGGGCAGCACCTCTCAGCAGCGTTACCCAGGGCTTTGCCGGCTGCTCGATGTGTGCCAGCAGACGGGGGCTGGTTCGGTCCCGTGAGCCTGGGGGGCTGCAGGCTGAGGAGCCTTGAGATCCCTGGGCTTGTGAGCCACGTCTTTGGCATTGCTGCCCAAGTGTCTGCCCAGTTGCGCGGTGGCTTTGCTGTGGGATTGACCTTGACTTTGGAGTTGTCTCATCTTCAAGCACCCTTGGCTTTTGCTCTTGCATCTGCATGGCAGGGTGGGGTGTGAATTTGTCACTTAATGGCTAAACAGTGGCTTCTCTGCCACATCTTATGTGACAACTGTTTCTTTCTGGGTGTGGGATAACCCTCCCACCAGTCCTTTTCCACTGACACGCCACAAATGATGATAGCGTTTTATGTAAGAGCCCATCCTGACCCCCAACTCCTCCATGCCCTCAGACACCTTCCTGTCCTGAGCTCAAGGGTCACACAAAAGCCATGCCAAGCCCCACACAGTGGGATAAAGCCAGGGCTGTAGGCAGCAGCTGGGAAAGGGATTTCTTTGGTGATTTGTTCCCGTCCTGTCTGGTGCAAAGATGTCCTCTGGGCTCAGGCAGGAGGCTCTCCATGCAAAAGCAAGCCCCAGTCAGCTCACAGAGACCTGATGGTTTGTTACCCCTTCCCTTCCAGAACGGGAGTCCCGAGAGCATGAGGAGCCGACCACGTCGGAGATGACAGAGGAGACCTACCCGCCCAAGGCCTACCGGCCCAAGCACGGCCGCCTCTCCGATATGAAGGCTGAGGCCCTGAAGAAGGACCGCCGGAAGAAGCTGACCCTGGCCAAGTTTGTGGGCATAGCCGAGAACACGGCGCACCCCCGTGTTGTCATCCCCGAGCTCCGGCAAGAGTTTGAGCTGGTGAGTGCCTTCACCTGCCCTCCATGGGGCTCCCCTGGGGAGCAAGTGCCGGTGGGAGGGGACAGGGGACCTGGGGGCATTTGCAGCTGGAGGCTTGCTGCGTGGTGCTTCCCCTCCTCATCCTCCAGCTTTTCCCCACTTGCAGGGTCCCTGCCGCAGGCACATGGAGGCATCCCTGCAGGAGCTCAAGAGCAGCCAGCGGATGGTCCCCCGTGCTGTCCACCTCCCCAACTGTGACCGAAAGGGCTTCTACAAGAGGAAGCAGGTAAGAAACAGCCCTGTGGAGAGACGTTTCCCACACAGGGAGGGTCTGCTGCCCTGAATGGAAAGGGTGGAGGTTTTTCCTCTGCTGGGCTGGTGGGAAAGACTCTGTGAGCATCTTCAGGCATGTTTGGTGGTGGGTGGCCTTGCTGATGGCTCTGAGTGCCGTCTGGCCTGAGGAGAGCATCCTGAAGGAGCTGGTGTGGGAGGAGGGAAAATCAGAGAGCCCTGGGTGGGGGTAGAAGCAGGGATGGAGATGTGCTGAAAGCGGAGAGCAGGAACTGGGTCCTACCCAGGGGATTGCATTGCTGGGATCAAAAGGGCAAAGCGCGGGGCTGATCCTGATCCTCAGCGTGAGGGAGGCACGCGTCAGCTGGTGGCCATCTCATGATCTTTGCCTTTGGGTGTCTCCCCAGTGCAAGCCCTCCCGAGGCCGGAAGCGTGGGTTGTGTTGGTGCGTGGACAAATACGGCATGAAGCTGCCAGGGACTGACTACCTGAGTGGAGACCTGCAGTGCCACGCGTTCGACAGCAGCAACGTGGAGTGAAGTCGCATCCCCTCCCTCCGCCCCATCACTACCTACCCAGGCTCCCTTCCACCCTCCCCTCTGCACCTCCCCGCGCCCCGGGACTCCGATTCCTTTCATCTCATGTAAGAAGAAAAAAAGAAAGGAAAAGAAAAAAGACAAAGGAAGGAAAAAAAAAAAAAGAGAAAGGAAGGAAAAGGGAAAAAAGAGAAAGAGAAAGAAAGAAGAGAAGTAAAGGAAGGAAAAGCAAAAAGAAAGGAAAAGCGAAAAGCAAAGCAAAGAAAAGCAAAGAAAAGAAAAGGAATGAGAAAAGAAAAGAAATAAGAACAGAAAGGAGAAAAACAAATCCTGAAGAAACTGAGGACTCGGAATCTGCAGCAGCCTCTTGACAACAAGGACTCAGCAAGGAAAAGACAGAGCCAGAGACAAACCAGCCGCGGCCGCTCTGCCATCCCGCGCCTCTCCCCAACACCACCCGTGCCATCCTGCCATGAGCAGAGGCCACCCCGATGTAGGAAGCTCTCTGAGTTGGTGATTTTCCAGTACGGGTTTTGGGCGGGTTAATTTTTTTTATTTTTTTTTTCGGGTTAGCCAGTCATTCTCTAAAGGGTCTCGAGAGAAAACCTTGCAGGCACCAGCGTTCCCCCCTCCTCGCTGCAATCCTCCAGAGTCTCCTGCCCACATCACTGGGACTCACTCGAGTCGACTTGATTTGACTTCAGTCTCAAACGACCGCCCCGGATCCAGGCAGATTTCGACACGTCAGGAGGAGGAGTGGGACTGCTGGCTTCGTGTCCGGAGATGAGCCGGGGAGGGAAACACAGCCCCTGCAACAGCACGAATACCCCCTCAAGATTATTCGTGGACTTCAAAAAGAAATCATCCAAAAAGGAAAGACAACCTTCTCCGGCCAGTTCCTCTCGAACGGGAGGTCAGAAATCTTTTTCGACAAGCGGAACTCTGACCGTTGTCCATCCAGGTGTGGAAGCGTTTGTGCATGTGCGTGTGTGTGAGCGTGTGTGTGCACGGACGTGGCTTTTCCTCCTTGGAGAACTTTGCCTCGAAACCTGCAATCTGGAGGGCTTAACTGTAAGCAGGGGGAGAGATGCTTCTCCTTCCCAAAACAAGAATAATAACCTGCGGGACTAAGCACGGGAGCAGAGATACGGAGGAGCATCGGTGCCCGCGGCATCAGGGCCCCGCCGACGCCGAGGGCTGCGTCCGAGCCGACACCGCAGATATTCCATCGCTGTCCAGACTGAAGCATCCCTACGTGGGGACAGGGGGATCAGGGCCAAAACTCTTCACCACCCTTTGCCGCCACGAGGAAGACCAACTACGGAGATTTTTATTTTATTTTATCTTATTTTTTTCACAGCCAAAAAAGTGGTTTGCTCCAGGGGAAAAAAAAAAAACAAACCTACGCTTTGTTTTGTCTTGGATTTTTGTTGAGGCTGGTTGATAGCCTTTCCCGTGGGTAGGAAGACGCCGGTCTCCATCCTTTCCCGTTGAGGATACCGCTCAGATTGCCACGGCTGGTTCCTGCCACCCTGCAGTACATCCCTGCATCAGGCCCTTATGTTTAACCCAGGATCCAGCTCCTTGTTGAGTGACAGCAGCCACCACGCCACGGAGATCCACTGCCTCAGGCGTGCTGGGACAGCCCTCAGCTGCCTTCCTGACTTTTTTGTTGTTTTTATTTTTTTATGTTCGATTTTGGGACTGTTGCCTCTCGTTTCCCCATGACAAGGGTCTCCAGGGTGTTGGTGCTGGGAGGAGATCCTGCAGCAAAGGGAAGGAAGGAAAGGAAAGCGAGCCGTGGGGTCTGGGCGCTGCGATCCCAGTGAGCCAGACACGCACCCACTGGGGACCACATCCTGCTGCTGCGGCTGGAGCTGGCCGCCAGCACTGCCCAAAGGACACGGCCGATCTCAGGGGGAAGGTTTCCTGCACTCCTGAAGCCCTTTTGAGCGTGGAGCTGGTCAGGGAGGAAAGGGGGTCTGCAGCACCACCGGGTCCCCACCAGTGGAATGGGACAAGGGGGATTTGGCACCAAGGGGCTCCAGCAGAGGCTCCTCTCCATCATGGATTTGGCACCCTTGTAGCCTCTCCCAGTACAGCATTGGTCCCCAGAGCACTCTGCAGGCCCCCACCACAAGGACACTTGCCCCATTGGAGGGCAGGACTGGATACCCAATGGTTATTTCCCCCAGAGTTACGGTGGGGACCAGTTTCATTGATGGACTTCCACAGAGACCTGGTGGGGCATGTTTGGAGCTTTGGGTGAGGTGTCTTCCCTTGCAAAAAAGGGGGTGCTACCAGAAGCAGATCTATCCCCCCAAAAAGCCCACAGGAGTGAGATGACCCCTGTGATGCTGGAGGGGAGCACGGCTGGTGCTGGGGCTGAGGGAGTGACCCCTCCGGGCTCCGCAGGGCTGATGGAGCAGGGTTGGTTTGACCACAGTGTGGGGGCTAACAGTGCAGTGAAGGTGGGGTAAAGAACGGGGTGAAGAAGGCAGGTGGAGGAGGCGCCTGTGCCAACCCCAAGGGCCACGGGTTGCCGTTGTCACCGCTTTCTACCATTCCCTCCACTCGCCGATCCCTGTGCCAAACCTCCCGACTGTAATAGGCCAGTACCACCTTCCCCAGGACCCTTCCTTCCTTCTCTCTCCCTCTTTCTTGCTTTTTTTGTTAGTTCGTGTGTTTGTTTTGTTGTTTGATTTCCCAAAACTTGAAAGCCTTTGGCTGCAGAGAAAGGAGACGTGCTGCCGGGGCAGGATGGGAGCGAACAGAGGGACGGCAGCTCCCCACAGACCTTGTCTTTTGGGGCTGATGCTTTTGCAGGGTGAGGGTCAGCTCACAGGGCCTGGTGGTGGTCTCGTGACCTCCCAGGTCACGGTGACACTGCGAGGGAGACACGGGGTGCCTCCCTGACCTCCCCCTACAAAGGGAGTCTCAGCCATGGCCCTGGGAGCCCAGAGCTCCAAAATCCATCCCGCACAGACTGCCTTCCCCCCGCACATCCTGTGCTGGGATGGCACTGCTTGTGCTGTCCCCACCAACCTGGGGGAAGGAGGAAGAGGCAAGGAGGGGGATGCACTGCCCTCACACCCCCCACCCAAACCACCTCGGGTGCCTCCCTCCCGGGACAGGGCACCGAGCGACCCCCCCCCCCCAGCCGCCCCCTCCCTGGAGGATCCCCGGCAGGACGAGGCTGTTTGCAGGCTGCACTAATATTTAGGACCGGGGTTGGGCTGGGGGGCGAGAGCGGCTTGGGGAGGGGTTGGCCACCCCCCCCCAGGGTGACAATGACGAGGTGTTCCCCGTCTCAGCACCCGGCAGCGCTCCTTTGCAATCTGAGGTGAGAAAACCAAAAGGTGAGCAGCGGGAGGGGGGTCGAGGCACATGGGGAAGTGCTGGCAATTTGTGCGTTCGGGGGGAGGCATGAGGCTCCAGGGGTCTCCGGCCACGGTGTTTGCACCGAGCCTGTGCCGGTACCCAGGATGCGAGCTGGGGAGGAGAGGACAAGGATGGCACAGGGGTCAGGACACCACATGTCCCCGGGGAGCGGCGCTCGGCGGCTGGGCTACCCCTTGTCTGTACTGCAGTGGACCTCGAAAACCACTAGTACAAGAGCATTTTGCACTATTTCTCTGCTCTCTCCCCCCACCCCTTCTCTTTTTTCTCCCCCTTCCCCATGAAAACTCTCTTTTTTTGTTGTTGTTGTTGTTGGGGGTTGGTATTTTTGTTGATGTTGTTGTTGTTGTTGTTGATTTTTTTTTTTTTTTCCCAAACGGAGCATTGTATATTTAACGACTGACAGTTCACCTCGCTTCCAGACCGCTGTCCTGGCGCTGGCTAGGAGCCCTGCCTACTGTGCCCCCCTCCCCAGCCCCGCCAGCCCCCCCCGCCACTGCCACCGGGACAGACGTCACCGCGCACGTTACCCACCGTTGTAACACAGTTGTTTAAACACACCAGATTCCGAGTTTCCTGCCTGGTTTTTTTTTTTTTTTTTATCTTTAAGCAATACTCACTACACATTTTACGGTAGCTTTTTATAGCTTTACATACATACGGTAGCTCTGTTGTTTCATTTTGTTTTGTTTTTGTTGTTGTTTTTTTTTTTTTTTTTTCCAGTAAACAAGAAATACTCATAATCTTACTGGTGGGAAAAAAAAAAAAAAGCAGTTTGTGAAAAACTGACAATGGAAGAAGAGCTTAATGCTCTGTTTAGCATTTTGTACTTAAAAAAAAAAAAAATCTCACATTTTATTAAAAAGTGAAGATTGCTGTATACTATTTATTCAACTTATAATTTATGTTACTCTTTGATCTTTGTCTTTTCTCATGACAAAGCATTTATTTAATAAAGTTATGCATTCAGTTAGCTTGTGCCTGACCCTTGTGGACTGCGTGCCGGGGCCCACCAGCGAGCTGCTGTGGCCCTGAGCATCCCCCGGCCAGCCCCCTGGGGGGGCTCAGCCAGCTCCATAGGGCTGCCCGGGGAGGTACAGGGTGTGGGGGAGTGGGGTGGCGACGGTTTAGAAGAGCTTTTGATTCCGGAGCAACCTACTAAGGTGGTGGTAAAACTGCGAGCCGGAGTTTAGACCATCCTTAAAGCAGAGCTGCCCTGTATTTTTTAGCAATTTCTTCGCGGGGATGAGGCAGTGGGGCGCGGCAGCTGCGTTCAGCCGGGTTATGGGGGGAGAGGGCCTCGCTGCTGCTGATGCTGAGCCCCCAGCTGCTATCATCTCAAACTGAGCCCCACAGTTTGGGATCAGACATCATGATGTTTGAGCATCCGACCTCTCTGGGCAGCAGGGAGAGTTGGGCCGGTGTGCAGGAGCATCCCTGTGCCATCTCTGAGCAGCCAAGCCAGACTGTGGTCCTCAGATACCTCGGGGCCCTTTCCACTGCCCCGTGTCCTCCCCAGTGCTGGATCTGGCCTCCCCCTCCACCCACACAGCCATCACCCTTCATCCTCCCTCACACCCCGCCCTCATCTCCCACCTCCTGTGCCCCCCATC
>JAOXNO010000078.1:16800142-16830050 GCA_028565335.1 Limnodromus scolopaceus | reverse complement strand
CCCCCCGCCCTTCACCTCCCGTTATCCCTCCCCTCCCCAGGAGCCAGGCAGCAGGGGAAGGAGGGCAGCACACAGGACCCAACCCCAGTCTCTTCCAGAGCCTAAAGAGACACGCTGAAACCCATGTAAAATCCAGCACTGGGGCCACGGTGAGCCACCTCCAGCAAGCAGGATCACGTCCATCTATTGGCTCCGCAGGGCATGTGCTCCCCGGTCCTCCTGCTCGTGGGCTGTGTAGAAGAGGTGGCACTCGGGGTCCCCGCGGATGGTGGGTGCGCCCTGGATCACCTTCCCATGGATGGGGTCCACGCACCAGCACTCGCCACGCTGCCCGTTCACTGACATCTTGCACTGCACAGAGAGGGACAGGGCAGGCATCAGCTGGAGAACCAAAGAGACAAAACCCCCTTCCCAGCCCTACCAGCCCAAAGCCGGAACACAGGCAGAGCTGGGGTTTCTCCAGCCATTTGGCACTAGTTTGGATTCAGGGATGCTGCACTCAGACACCACAGGGTCTACTCAGAAGGAGAGCGCCTGGATGCACCCGCCCCCCAAGGGCTGGCCCACGGGAGGTGGGAGCAACTGGGAATGCTTTTATTGGCATCCCATTTCCAGAAAATGAAAATGAGCTGATGCTCAGCTCTGCAAACCCATGGTGTCGTTTCACATTTGCCTCATTTGCCTTTAGCCAGGGCAGGGCAGGGGAGAGAAGAGAAAGCCATTTTTGTCCCCTCTCTATTTTCTGCACCAGAGACCAGTGCACCCTTCAGTGCAGGCTGACTTTTTTTCCCAGGCACAAGGAGCAGCAGAGACTGTCTTGGTTTTTGCAGCACACGATGCATCGCTGCATTGCCCGGGCTCAGTCCCCAGACACAACTCATCTCCTTACAGGGAATTTACCAGTTCTGCTCCATGCTCCCCTTCTACACATGCCCATGCTGGAGGATGCAGACAGGCCCTGGGGCTCTTCGTGGGGAGGCAGAGGGTGAGGGTCCAGTCAGGACAGGGAGGAGAAAAGGGACAGATGGAAATTATCTCAGAGCATCCTACTCTTTTTAAATGCTTTTTTGGTTTTTTAATGCTCCGGATCAAGGGGTAAAAGTAGGCCTGAGAAAAAGGCTTAGCCATGAAAACAGCAGGTTTTCTGGGGTCCCCTCCAAGGGCTTAGTTACACATAGCTGTAAGGGGGGGCTCATATCCTGGTACTATTCACACATGGCTGCCAGCCACCCTTGGATAAGCTTGTGGTTTGCTGCCCAAGAGGTTTTTCCTGGCATTTTTTTCTCCATGCCTCAGCTGCTGACACCTGCTGGTTTTGCATAAATGAAGCCAAGAAGTCAAAATTCAGACACACATTAAGTCATTTGAATCCTTTTGGGTCCCATAAATACTTTCAGAAGCATGCTGCACCCCAGCCCCGACCTTGCCTGGAAGGAATCTCTCCTGGAGCTGTGGGACCAGCCTCAATTTGTGGAGGAAAACCAGAAAAGTGCACCTTCCTGGCCCCAGGAGAAGTGCTTTCTGCTTTGTCTGCAGGACTGGCCAGCATTCAGCCCCTCTTTGCTTTTCCCCCGAAGTGGGGCCCAGCCAGGACAAGACTTGGCTCAAAGCACGTGAAAATAGACCTGGAGAGATAAGCAGCTCTTGCAGGGAAGAAGGGGCTCTGAACTAAACAGATTCTCCATCCCTGGGCTGCCCGCAGTCACGTGTGGATGTGGGTCTCACATCTCCACTTGCTAGCCCGCAGCTGCAAATGCACCTGGGTGTTACTAAACCTCTCCACACCCTGTGTGATATTTGCCGTTCACCCCACACCTCACACCGTGTGTGTGACATCAGCCCAGCCCTGAGCTGCTGCGTGTCCCCCTTGGCTGCACATGGGGGGATGTGTGTTAAGCTGAGGGCCACTGCTGGGAGCGCAGCCAGCCCTGGGGCACCGGGTCTCCCCACTTGCCTGTTTGAGATTGTACAAGCCATGCTTGTCGCAGTTGGGGATGTGGAGGGAGTAGAGGTGCTCCAGGGGACCTCGCTCATCCGGCAGCCGCATAGTAGAGATGCGTTCCAGGACCTGATCCAGCTCCTGCTGACAAGGGGTCTGGAAAGAGCCAAGAAAGCAGAAAACAAACAAAACCATCAGGGCAATGCCGGACAATTCATAGTATCAACACTTTGGACAAGAGAAATACCAGTAAGGATGAACACCTGCGTGCACCTCCTCAGGACACAGGTTTGCCACTGGGGCCTGCTGCTGACTGCACCTGCAGGCACCCAGAGGCACGTCTGCACATGCCGAGGTGGGGAGACGTGCACATCTCTCCCATGTGCCTCATGTGGCCAAGAGCCAACGTGACACCAGGTCACAGGCCCTGGAAGCACGGAGGAAGAGGAGACTCCTCAGAGATGCTCCCATGGGTCCCACTGGTGGTGACAAGTGATGTGAAGCAGGACTAATCCAGACAGACCAGGAAGGTTTCCAGGGGCATAGCCCAGATCCCACACCTGTGATGCAGTTTTGGCCCAGAAGTGCAACTCAAAGCATGTGAGACCCCGTGGGAGTGGAGGGGAAGCCCCGGGAACGAGAGCACCCAGCGAAGCCAGCCTCTGGAGGGATCCCTCTTGTTCCACAGCAGCCCCAAGTCAGGGCTCCCGGCCAAGGCAGCCTGGTTTAATTACGCCTGACATGAGCCAGAGTGACTCCACACCTCTCTACTTTTATAATTGCAGATTTGAGGGGTTTTTTTCCAAAGTGGGAGTTCTCTAAGTTGATAGTGCCTGCACATTATTTTGAGCCTCTGCTTTGCCTGTTCTTTGTGGGGGGATGAGGGCTCTTTTAAAGCCCTTTTCGGTCCCTGCACTCCCCAGATATAAATGCCCTATCTGTTTCTAGAGATATATATTACTTGGGGTGGCTCTCCATCCCCATCCCATCTAGTTGCCTTGACCAAGGTGCCCACTAGAGGGAAACCACGGCCAAGGACTGGAGGGTAGAGAGAGAGTGAAAGGGAAGGAGGGGACAGGGAGGACTCCAAGCACTCTCCCAGCTATGTGACAGCCCCACAGCCCATCGTCGGGGGCTCTAGGGTCCCCCCCAACAAGATAGACTGTGGCTGCCCTGCAGCAGGCAGACACCCTATGACCTCCTAAATCCCTTTGGGCCATCCCTGGCACTTGCTTAGGGAAAAAGGGTGTGAGAATGCTGGTCCACGGGCAAAGGGCACGCTCGCACCCCTGCGGAGGTAGGTGTTGAGCCAGCAGGACCCCCCTTCTCCGGCTCTGCTGTCAGGAGGTGAAGCTGCAACAAAAATAACACCTCCTCGCCAGCACATCAAAGTTCATCAGATGGTGTGTTCAGCCTCAACTTCAGGCCAAAACAAATGTTTGCTTTTCCTTTTTATTCTCTCCCCCCTTTTTTCTTCCTTTCTTTTCTTTTTTTTTTTTTTCTTTTTAAGACCATTTGTTACAAATGACACTAAGGCTTTTGCATTCATCATTTCCCCAGCGAGCCCGTAGCTGCCTCCGCTAGCTCCCCACGAACCCCTGCCCTCTCACCCTGCCCGTCGACAGCCGCGACTTCTTCGAGTCCTCGTGGTTGTGATGGGTCTTGCCAACTTTGCCCATCTGCCGCTGCTGCTCGTTCACCTTCTCCATCATAACCGCCAGCTCCTTCATGCCTGTCTTCACGGGCTTCCTCCCACCAGCTCCGCTCAGGATCCCCGTGGTGCCATCCACATGGTTCTCGGCAAGGATGCTCTCAGACCGGTCATCGCCATTATCTGCAGGAGACAGGGCAGACAAGGAAAGGGTCAAGCTCAGCCAGGCGCTCCCTCATGTGTTCATCCCATCCTGGATCGCTTTCAAGCATGGCCAGTTACCAAACCATAAAAATCCTTGCATGCAAAAATTTTAAATTGCATTAGCCCTTTCATCTGGAAGGTGAGAATAGATCCTTTCATTCTGGAGTTATTACCACACTAAAAGACAGTTTAGAGAGCAGGGGAAATCACTGCTGGAGAAGTTTTTTCTGGTTTTTCTTTGACCTTCTAAATTACTTCCCGAAGAATGTAATTTTCCCATCAGAAGTCCAGTTGGGTTAAGGATGCCAAGTGTACTTCAGCTCCAAAACTTAAAACCACAATGATTAGTAACAATACCTTGAGTCCATCTATCATCCCCCAGAGTATCTCCAGGAATACTTACTCAATATTAATGTGCTAAAATAAATTCTCAGGTCTGCTTTCAAAAATGCCTTGCCTCTGTTTTATGGCCACCCTAATTTCCCTCAGAGATCCTGCCATTCCAGTGATCGTCCTTGCTGTATCGTCTTTCACATCATTTGTCATACAGTGCACTATTCATTTATCTTCTACCTTCTTCTGCATTTGGCCACTTCTGCTGACCGTGGAATAGCCCCACATGTCCTGGGCCCAACTCTGCCACTGCTGCAAGCCGCAAGACCCCCAGCTACTTCAGCCATTTCAAAATCAGTTAGCAGAAATCTGGGAATAAATACTGGACTTTTTCCACCTCCTCCACTCTCTGCTTTGTACATTTTCCCAGTTCACTGGGTGCCGTTTCTGAGAGCAACCCTTGCCAAAGTAGGACACGATGGTTGCAATGCTGCAGACTCCAGTCCCTTTGGACTTCACAGTGGCAATGAGGACAGATCTCAATTCCTCCTGCTTGCTCCAGAAGCCCAGAAGGTGACAGCTGACCCCTCTTTGGTGCCTGGTCTGATCCGGCTGAGCAAGCACGTCTAACTGTAGCTGGATCTAACATTGAAGCTATCCATGCTTTAAGCAGGGCCTTGGACCAAGACCTCCAGAGGTCCTTTCCAGTCCACATTATGATTCAACCCATGCACACGCATCACCTCTCACCACAATACCCCAGTCTAAGTACGTCTCTGTATATAGGAGCTACTCAGCATCCCCACAGGCCCCACACCAGTAAAAGACCAGGTCATTCTGGTCCTGTCACAGTGGTGACAAACATGAAATGTCTTTTAGCACATGCCAAGGAGGAACTGTAGCACCCAGACTCCCAACATCAGCATTCTCTCCAGCACCTCCAATTTCAGCTTTCCAGCACTCCAGAACTCAGGCACTTCTATATAGGTAAAGAAATCACATCAAACTGTGCACGACAGAGGGCAAGTGATGCTTTAGCTCATGTAACAATGCTTAATTTACATATCTCTCCTGCTTCTTGGAAGACCAAACACACAGAGCATTTACAGATTTTAACATTTCCCTCTTTTCAGAAGCTGCATCGTGATGTTTTGTCAAAGCATAGCTCTACTGTCATGACAGAGAATGTAAAATCGTAATTGCAAGTGTTTTATTTCTGCCACAGCTTTCCAAGCTCTTTTCAGGTGTGACAGCCACAGGCTCAACAGGGGAAACTGCAAGAAGAGTTTTGTCTGAACTTACTCAGCAAATGTCTGCAGACTGATGGCAAGAGAACAGCCCAAGTGAGCAGGATCAAAGAGCCACCCCAGCCCAGCATGCCATCCACAAGAGACCATCAGCACCCGCTTGTGGACACACCTCAGAAGGAGCATTCCCAATTTGTACTGCAGACCAGCAGTAAAAGCACTGTCATGGCTGGAGACTGCATCTGACCCAGAGGATTTAAAAGCCACTGACAGGCCCATCCCTCAATGGATTTGTCCAATATACTTTTGAACTTCCTCACCATTTTGGCCTCAGATCTCCCAGTACTGGGATCATCCCACTTCTCGGAAATACTAAATGCATTTGGTCTGCAGGTTTTTAGCTGCTTAGGTAGCAACTGAAAAGCAAACACGGGGCAAAACCAATCTGGCAAACTCCATGACTTTCCTCAATACTGGTTCCAGATGAGAACTGGGACCAGGTTTGATAGCCAGATGGGCGAGCTCAAAGTCTGGGCTGCTCCCTTGCGATTGCTGTCTGGCTGTCATCCTAGGAGCCGGACAAGGAATATTTTGAGCAGGAATCTTCTGTTTATACACCAGTCTCCCCATTAATTAGAAACACATAGTGAGAAGAGAGAAGGCCATGAGGCCGCCCTTCAGACAGGATCAAATGAAAAAGCACCGTGCAAGAGATGGGCAAGGCTGGCCAGGCTCTGAACCTCAATGAGCTGCTTAGAAGGGTTTTAGACTTTAGACAGTATTTTGTGTTCCTCTCCTTGGTGTCCCACCAAGCTGTCAACAGCAGAAGAACAAGCGCAGCAGAAGGGCAGCATCTCAGACACTTTGCAGTCCCCTGCTTCATTCAGAAAACCAATGGTACAAACTGACAGAAAAGCAGCAAACTGGAAGCGGTGCCTTCCCCCATCGATTCGCACTCCCTCCTGCCTCCAACTAAAATATATAGACATCTGCCCAAATAAGCACTGCGCTAGTAAATGAAGGCGAGCTGGTAAGCCTCTTGTCGGCTGATTCATTCACAAAACCTGCTTCTGATAATATTTTCGCTCATTTTTCTCACTTTCCAATGCTAACAAATGTCAGCCCAAAGAAAACCACCGATGGGAGCAGAGTGTGCAAGCCTATGTGCATGACCACACCCAGGGGCAGGAGAGATTGGTCTTGGCTCCCCGGGTACCATCACAGGAGCAAGGCTGGAGCAGAGGCCAGGAAGGTCTAGCTGCTATCAATGGCAAGCTCTCCTCTCCAAGGCCGAGCCAGCCACAGCGAGCCGTACCCTCACCCTGCTGCTGAGCTGGATTGATCCACGTGGGGCTGATGCCAGAGCCCCATCACAGCTTTTTCTCTCCCAAACCCGGTGCTGCTCTTAGGATGAGCTCTCCTGACGGGGGCTTACAGGGACGGCTCCATCCCTGGGGAAGGGAGACAGGACAGAATAAGTTGGGCCCATGTTCAAAGTACCAGCATTCCCTTCACAGATGAGCTGCATGAGCAGGAGGAGGCTGAGCATCAGGTGTGATTTGGACCACATTTCAAAGAGCAAATGGGCCAGGTAGCAATGACAAGATTGGAGGCACCAAGCCTCCAGTCTGGGAGAACACAGAGTATGCCACGAGCCAAACACCACCTTTTACAGCCAGACAGTGCTTTTTAACACTGCCCAAAAGAATTAAATTGTCCGTGCTTGCTTATGACTATCCATGAACCAATGAAGCCACCCATCAACCCTACCAGCATGGGATGGGCAGGTATGCAATTGCCTCAGATATACAACCCTAATCCGTTTGTCATCCTGGCAAACACCCTTTTGCTGACCAATTTCAATTCATGCTAAATATATCTGTGAACAGAGTGGTGCCAAACTCCAAAACAATTAAGTTTTATAGTTCTTCCATTTTCCTATGGCATGTGGAAAACATCTCCTGTGCTATTTTGGATCAAAAGGTAGAGCACTTTGTGCAGGGTGGGACAAGTGTGGCAGGAATCAAAGCAGATAGCTGAAGTTCTCCTGCACACTGATGTGGAGCCCATGAAACACCTCTCTTCATGCCAAGAAAATGATTTCTTTATGGCCTTTTTCAAGGAAAAATCCCATTGGCTTCAATGGGGCGAGGACTTGGCAGAGGTGAAAGCGTGTTCAAATGGCCATCAGCTAACATCTGTAGGGAGCTGCACAGTCTCGCCAACAGTTTCAAAAGCGGCTACCAGTTTCCAGCGCTGAAATTTTTGGGAACCTGGTTTGAGACCTCTAGGCACCTCTGCCGAGACAGCTGAGAAACAGAGGGGCTTGAAAACAACCTGCCACTTCCAGAGCTACAAGAAGAAAAAAGCACCGCACAAAAAAGGGCAGCTGCCTGAAGTTAAAAATACATCTTTATCCCTTTGAAGAGCCCCAAAGCGTATCTGGGCTGTGGGACGGGATCGAGCCAGTAGCACTCACTTAGCACGAGAGGGCCAGCCTGTATCACGGGGAACACACACCATGCCAAGGACCGCAGCCGCCCTCTCCAGCGCTGCTCTCTCTCTGCACTCGTTTTCCTTCAACGACAGCTTGCCCACAGGGTTTCACATGTGTGTGCTTATCTGTTCCAGGGTGTTTGCATATCGTTAAAGTGCTGATTAAGGTCCCAGACCCACAGAAAGTTTCACCCAAGTGGCATTCAACAACCTGCCTGGACCCTGGCTAGACTCAGGTTCCGGCTGTGTCCCAGCCTGGACAGGGCTTACATCTTCCTCCTGCAGCAGCCGCAGCCTCCGTTGGCCAGCATTTTCCCTCTGAAGACATCAAAGTGGTTTGCAGTTCATTAATTACCCTGGAGAGAGAGGTGTTCATCCTGGGTTGCGCACGGTAAAAAACAAAGGCATGGAAAACATTGAGAGCGTTGTCCAAAGGGCAGGGAATCGATGAGCAAACCCAGGAGCCTGCTCTCCTGCCCTGGCACCGCACCGTGCACAGGAGCGAGAGCACTTGGGGCTGTGGGACTGCAGCATCCAGAGAGTGATTTTTTTTCACCCTGAGCAGTGTTGTGTGTCTATCTAGCTTTTTTTTTCTTTTCCTCCAGCACTTATAACCTCTTTCGGCCATAAGTCCTACCATCGCAGGATAATTTAAATGCCTGTTCTGGGTTTTGCTTGCCACTTTTTATTTTAAGGAGCAGAGCTGCCTGCCCCAGGCCGCCAGGAGCCCAGCACTTGTCCTTCACAGCCTGAGACCTGGCAGGGCCTTTAAACCTGACCTTTAACATGCACCAACAGCCATGGCTGGGGAGTTACTCGCAGGAAGGTGGGGAAGGAGCAGACAAACCCCGACCACAGCCCCGGTGACCTCTGCCTCATCAGTCTGCAAAGTATTTCTAGGAGAGCCCTGGGCAAAGGTTCCTGCGCAATAGCTCTGGTGTGGGTGTTGTTGACCTGGAGCTCGGATACCTCAGAAAACGTTTGCCAGCAGGGATTATACCGCGCGTTGCAATTTCCTTGCAGCAGGAGCTGCCAAGAACAAAGTCCCCCCCAGGCCCTCTGGCCCATCCTACCCCAAAAAAGGACCCAGAGTTTGCTGATTACCGCTGCCAAACTGCGAAGCGCTGAGCCACGGCACAGCATCCCTCTCAGCTGGCGGCGGAGAGGAAACGTGGGGGCACCGACCGGTACGTGGTCTGGCCCCCGGCACAATCAAGCCGGGCTACACGCAGCTCTCCAGGGGCAGGCGAAACCAAAGCAGCCACTCAAGTTTCACTCTTCGCACAAACACACACAGGAAAAAAAATCATGACTGGGAAACGCCACAGAGAGAGCACCAGCAATGGGCCATGTAGGAGAGGTGGCGACGGGAGGAGAAGAGACGTAGTGCAGAGAAGAAGCCCCCCTGCCCCAGGACAACATCTCTCCCAGAGGCAAAACCGTGGATGCTCAAGGGAGGAGCAGAAGAAAGGACACAATTACAGAGCAATCTCTCCCCAGCTCTCCTCCTGGCAATCAGCAGTTCAGGAGCCAAAGGCTGCATCTAGACTGGGTTTAACAGCCATTGACAGGCCTAGCTGGGGAAGAATCATGCGTGATCCCTTTCTAGATTCAACTACGGGGACCCCCTCATACCTCTCCTGGTCCCCTCTCCCCAGCCAGCAGCCTGTTCTGCTTAGCCTCATCTGGTTCCTCACAGGCGATAAGTGGATGTTTAAGCACTTCATTTGGTTGCAGAGGACACACAGCCAGCATTCCTGGGCAGCCCAGGGGTGTCCGTGCCACCCAGCTTTTGGGAGGGCTGGCAGGAAGGCTGGTCTCCTAAACCCTTCAGAACCATGGGCTCCCATGAGACACACAGCTGGAGATCAGCACAGAGCACATCTCTATCTGCCAAGGAGCTCCTCAGGGCAGGCTCCCAGGACCCTCTGCCTGTCTGCACTCCCCAGGGTTATTTCATCACACAAACTTCATCAGTAACAGTGAGGCAGTTGTACACCGCAGCCAGAAAATTCCTGCACCAGTCTCCAAGAACTTGTTTTACCTCTGTGATAAGCTGTCCACAAAGCATTCAGATCCCCTGGGGCCAAGAGCCCTGGGGCTCTGCAAACACCCTTTATTTTTGCCGTGAGATCTTTTCAGCCCATCTCTACCAGCAGGGAGGGCAGGACTGGGGAGAGAACGGCATGTTCTGGCCAGGGGTTGCTTAGCAAGCTCCTCTCCCTGCCCTGAGTGGCTGGCACCGAGGGGTGATCCAAGGGGCACCCAGTGCCTTCCTTTGGCTCGGGCATCCCACAGGAAATGCTTTATGCTCCTCCAAAGTGCCAGGGACATGACTCGGGGCAGTGCAGCTTTCAGCAGCACGCTTCGCTCTCTTTTCTCTGCCCATTCCTGGTGGCTGGAGAGAGCAGCTTTCCTTCCTCCATCCACCTAGGTCCAGAGCCAGAGAAAATCCTCTTCCCCACCGCACAGTGCTCTGTAGTTGTGCCTGTGCCCCTTGCACACAAACTCCCCCAGCACCCTGGAGCAAGCACAGAAGTGATACTAAAGTGGAGCTGGTATCAGATGAGGGAAGAAGAGGGACTGAGATGTCCCTTCCCCTGGGCTTTACTTCAAAGAGTCTCTTGTTTTTTAAAAAAAAAAAAAAATAAATCATGTTTGTAGACTGGTTTCCCAAGGATACAGGACTTGTGCAATAACACAGCCTGCCTCTCTGTGTTTCTGCATGTGCATGTGTTTGCATGACTGCCTGTCTCCCTGTTAGTCCTCCTCCCCCTTCACCTCCCAATATATCTACAAACACGTCAGCAAATGCCAACTACATCTCAAACAGGAACAGAATTCTCAAAAATAGTAAGTTTCCACCATTTCATGGAAATGTGCAGCCAGGCTGAAGAGAGATAAAATAGCAGGGTTTGTTTTGTTAGCTTTCTTTCCAAACGATTCAACTGATGGGCCGTGTAGCACATCACCAGCCCACTCTGTGTGGGCCCAGCAGAGGACAAACCACCGCTGGGGAAGGTCTGCTCCAGCTCTCCTCCTGCCAACAGCAAGCCTGCAAGAGTTGTTTGCAACATCCTGCTCCCTCCCGCGCCAGCTGTTCGCTGTGTGCCAAGAATGATAAGGGAAAACGCTGTTCAGGTCCCTCAAAAATGCAGGGGGACACTTCAAGTCAACCCAACTTCCATTTGCAATCCTGCTTTTCTTTCACTCATTTCTTCCCCCGAGCGTGGGGCTGCTGAGCATCCCAAGGTGCACCTATAGCAGAGATTCTCTGGACCTACCTAAAGGCTGAGGAGCCACAGGGTCTCATCTTGTGGCTGGATGACAGTGGTTTTGAGCAGATGCTGAACTTCGACATGTGTGAAGGCAGCTTGCTCAGGGGAAAGACCCTAACATGTTTGGAAGGCTTTGCTGAGTGAGGCTCTCCGAACTTCCTGCCACCACAAAAGCATTCCCCCGTGTTAGTGAACCGTATCTCAGCCCTTTCAACACACTTCTCCCATTAGGCCTCCACAAAGCTGCAATCTTCCCAGCAGAACCAAATGAATTAACTTGAAAACACTTCCAAGCTTAAATTAATTGCAGTGCAGCTTCCCGATTTGACCTTGACCCCATCTGTAAAATCCCCAGAGTAGCTGCCACTTAGTCATTAGGGGCTTCTGCCTGAATGAAACAAGCCATTAACCTTACCAGGCCAAGTCTCTGCTCTCCTTCCCCAGTCACTCACACGCATCCGTGCGGTCTTCTGTACTCCAGCCACCCCAAAAAGCCTGCACTGACTTCCAGTATAAGCTCAGCTCCTAAATCCTCAATTCCTATCAATTTCCAGAATGAAGCCAGACCACAAAGACACCTCCTTCTTTTCCTACAGATTTTACTTCTGTGTTTGAATTACTTTTATTTCCCCAGTTTGTTTTAGGAAACACAGGCTCATCTCTGACCCCGAGTTTAAGCCCATTGGGGTTTTTGCATCCCACAGTCCAGACTATGCAAGCTTTCCTTACCGCAGCCTCCATGAGGGTGCCTGCATGTTAATTATTATCTAGATTATCTCTGTTTGGCACTGGGATGCTGCACCTCTCTTTCCTGCAGGAGAGCCAGAGGCTGGCAGAGTTACAGGAGCTGTGAATCTTAACAAGGCTGATTCCCAGGTACGACACCCTGCAGCCCACCAGAAAGGGCTGATGAAGGACTGATGAGCTGATGGAGACACAATCACAAACAAGAAACTCTTCTCCAAATTCACACTGAGCATTTCTGCCTCCCTCACACATTTTTGGAAAAAGTACAATACACAGGACCTGTTCAGACTCTTCTCCTATTTTAAGATGATTACCTTTCGAGGTGCAGGCAGTTACAAACAAACACTAAGTTACCTGGAGACAGACTGTCAAAAATCTATTTGAACCTGCACCAAGGAAAGATGTGCTACTGAAGGAAGCCCATCGGGGTCTTCAAACCCACATAATATATCTCTTGGGTAGGGTGCTTTAGCTACATACAAGACATTTTGCTCCAAGGAGAGGTGGCTGAGGAAAACTTTGTGGTCTTTATCGTATGAGAAGCTAGGGGAGATAGTCTAGGGGTTGTTTCTGCCTGTTCTGGCTCCTCAAGGGATGGCTTAGCTCACCAGGAAGATGTCCTCTGGCTGTGGAAGCCCAGCTGTGCTCTTTGGTGCCTGTTCACAACCCCCTCCAAGATCAGCGGCTGGTGGGGAAGCAACTCTGGACAAGGCATGACCAGAAGAGTCTATCACAGGGTATTTCTGCACACCTTCTGGGAAGGCTGTGTGCAGAGTGGCCAAAAGTCCGACCTTCCACCCTGCAGAAAGGTGGAAAAACTTCAAAATCAGGAGGAAAAAATACTACAAGTAAAGCAAAAAATACTTAAAACCTCCAAAAGGTCAGAGCAGTGCCCCACCCTGCCTGCGAGAGCCGTCGCTCGCCTATCTCCGGTATTGCTCCGTTCCCTTCTCAGACACATTGGCTTCTCCAGTTATTATGACTATTGCATGCAAATGGAATGAACTTCAGCCATTTGTATTACTAGTTTTTAAATAACATCTCACTTTTCCAGAGTCGATTTTCCAGATGGTGGCTCAGTCCAGGGCTCCCCTCACCACCCACCCAAATCTCATTGCGCATTTCCTCAAGGTCTGTCTTTTTGAAAACGGACTATTATTACGGTAATTCCTTCCTACCTTCTCCTCAGAAACCCTGCCAGAGCCCAACAGCAATTACCACCAGTGTCCTCTCGAGGCCTGCTGGACCTACCGTCCCACTGCAGCCCCCTCAGCAAGCACCAGCCTCAAATCCAACCCCGTGACTGCTTTTTCCCCAGGAACCTGCATTCCCGAGAGACAAAGCACAGGTGCCTCCAGATAAAACAAGAGCACTGCACTGTAGATGGAAAGAGCCAGTACCTGCTGTAATTTAGTTGTGAGTCTCCTCTGCCCACCAGCATCTCCCAGCTGCCTCCAGTGCTCACAGATATTATCATTCTCTCCTCCTTAGGGCTATTACCGAGTTACCATATCCCACATTTAAGTCCCAAGTTGAGCTGTTCACAGATTGTGGTTTTTTTCTCATTTGATGTTCAAGCTAAACAGCATTGCAATTGTTTCAGGTTATGTCAAAACACTTTGCTCATCTGTTCTTGGGGCAATATTTCACTCAGTTTTGCAGTCACGTTGCTGGATTGCTTTAATCCTTGTTTTATCCCTCCTCCGGGTAGGGCCAGAGCTGAATTTGAACCCTCATGTTAGCGTACAGAATGAGACGGGACTGAACCTGGTCTTCATGTGCACTTATTATGCACATTTACTGTTTAACTTACTACGTGCACTTACTGAAGTAAGGCAACTGCCTCTCTCTAGGCATGAATTCTTCATTGATATAACACTGCTATTGAAATAAACAGGAGTTTCACCAAAACTAAGACTTGAGGATTTGTCCCACTGCTGAATGACACACACACACATGCAGTAACGCCATGAAGGGCCCAGACTCCTGGACAGGCTACCGGAAGGCAGAAATTTACTGCAGATCGGTTGATCTGTAATAACTATTTATGGCATGCAGCAGCCGTGCACGCGCAAGTAATGCAAGTCACCTTTATGGTCCTCCCGTGACTTCCAACCTCCAGAGCCTACAGCACGGCCAGACCAATGTCACCCGGCCTTCGGAAGGGGAAGTTTCCTCCCACACAGGTGGGAGGGAAGCAGTGCAAGGCAGCCTGCTGCTTCGCCCTGCTGTGTCATTGCTTTGGTCTCTTGCCTTTGTAGAGAAAGGGGCTGGATCTCACTTTGTTTCCAAACGACTCTGTATTTTGGGCCACCCATGAAGTTGCCCAAGCTCCAACCTCAGGAGTATGCAGACTCCCGCTGAGCAAAAGGCAGGAAGAGAGAGTCATAAAACTGTGGTAGAGGAAGGAAGAAAAGAAAGGGGAACATCAAGTCAGCCGCATTCCCAAGGAGGAGGGAGGCATTGCAAAGCTTAAAAAACAGACCACCGCAAAACACAGAGTGATGGAGACAGATGTGATAAGCCAGCTGAACCACTGGATGGGAAGCTGAGGTGTGCAACTGTCAGCTTTGTGCTCAAATGGCTCCAGAAAGCATTTCACACACATCCAGCCAATGTGCTCAACACCGGTGCCCCAGTGTGTTTGCCGTGCACCTGATCTACACAGAACCCTCCCCTTTCCTGGTGGGAGGATCTGGCCACCGCCTAAAGGCCTGGAAGATACCCAAGCTTGTGGCAAAGAGCCCTTTAAAGGATGAGCTGCTGGTATGTGGTGGTGGGGTGGTCCCCAAGTTACAGCAAACCACCCATGCCTGTGTTAACAAGCCAAATAGTTAAAACACTGAGCTTCTGCAAGAAAATGCCGGGGAATCCCCTGGCTTCAGGAAGGATGGGTGTTTCCATGGAGTTCACCCCAAAACGCTGGACAGCTTCAGCTGGCTTGTGGCATACTGATGTTTAAGTCCCTCTCCAAACAAACCCTGCACATGGTCTAAGCATGGCCCAAGGTGAGCCTCCAATGCCAAAACCCAGCCAGCTGCTCCACAGCAGGTATCACTCGCCCTGTACATTGCAGGTGCTGTACAGCATGTGAATAACGAGTTTTACCCAGCCTTTATTCATCTTCGTACAGCCGAAAGCATCTCACATTTTTGAGACGTCAAATTTGCAAAACAAAATGTGGCAATCATTTAAGGGCATGTAACTCCCCAGGCATAGGGTCTGGGGAAAGAAGCACATCAAGGGGGCCACCACAACCTCCTGGGAGCACTAAGATGGGAGGCTGTCATTAGATAAATGGCCCTGGAGAGCTATAATTAAGCCACCCTCACTGCTCTCAGAGAGACCACCACAACTGAAAAGCACCATAACTGCAGCCGTTCTGAGGGCAAAGGGGCAGGAGCTGAGAGAACACCGGGAAGCATCAGTCGTGAGCACCCACATACCCTCCGAGGGCTTTCATCAGCCCCCAGAACAAAAGCACTGCTGCACCATTCCCCATGGGGAAGCAGAGGCACACACGCACCCGCCTCCATCGCACTCGGTCCATAAAACTCCACTTCATTAGAGCCACTGTTGCCACATCTGTTAGTGCTTTAAAGCACGTACATCTGGCTTAATTGAGCACTTGACATTATTGCTGCTTTATCTCCATTTGCTGAACTGGCCTTGGGGAGAGGGTTTTGTGCATTTTGGGTTTGGTTTTTTTCCTTCTTCCTTTTCAAAAATTTTTCCACTGAAATCCCACCTGAAGCAGGAACAAAAGCCCCTGTGACAGTTGCTCATATGCTGGGGGCTGCTTTTAGGAAAGTCTCCCCTCTAGACAATGAACCCCATCCTAAATACTCTGGTTTATGTGCTCCAGAGCTACAGAGCCTCAACACACCCATCTCCCCCCTCCCTCTGTCCCCACTGGAAAAATAAAATAAAATAAAAAAATCAGAGTTACTGGCAGAAGGTGTCGCAGTACATGCCAGGGAGAAAAGAAAGAAAAGAAAAAGGATCTTGCTGCCCCTGCAGTCTCTGAAACTTTGCCTCTGCCAAGTTACAACAAACAGGAAAAGCAGAATCAAAACACAGCCCCCACGTCCCCCTCCATCCACCCAGCGCAGGCTGCGCTGGTGCCAGCTACTGCTCACAAACAATCATGCTGCGAGCCTCCTCTGGCACATCCTTCCAGGTGGCCTGAAGAACAGAAAAGCCCAGCTCAGGAAGCCTGCATCCGATGCATGGGGTGCTTGAAATCCCTTCCAGGAAGCGCAAAGGTCCTTCGTGCCCCCAGACAGAGGAAAGGTTACCCGCAAAACCCTTTGCCAGCTCCTACGCTGGAAGATGCTTGTGTTTCCCTGTGAAAAGGAGAAGCCAGGCACGCAGTAGCTGGGAACGGAGAGGACTACTGGCTGCAAAGTTGGCTAATTTCCCACTAAGCCACCCCAAGTGCTTCCCAGCCACTGGGAGAACAACAGGACTGGTCCCTCCTGCAGGAAGGAGTCGGGGCACCAGTGCTGGGCTGCAGCATCCTCCCAGGGACCCATGCCCAGCGTCTTTCCTGGGCTTTCAGGCCATGATCTGGCACAGGCAGGTACCAGCAGTGCCTCCAAAGCCTGGCTTCAAAACACTGCCCCAGACAGTATTTGTCTCACTGCAGACTGAGGCTGCGACCGCTCAGTGGGCAGCCCAGCTGTCACAGAGCACCAAATGCACAAATGAACACTAGTTGCTGCTGTCACAGGACACAACCCACGCACACAGCCCAGGGGCTTTATACCTGCTAAAAGCAGGACGACCTGCTGAAACCAGAACTACTGCAGCTTCTGGCCAAGTGGCTCGATGAAAACTGACACAGCAATTCCCACAATCTGTTTCAGACACTCGGAAGCAAGCTCCTCAGTGACACCGCTTGATTTTCATGCCCGTCAGGTCCGTTCCTCACTCCCACCAGTCATCTCCCCAGGTGTGCAGCCCTGATTGTCACCTACTTGTTCTCCTGCCCCCCACCCACAAGGGGGTCCTGTTCAGCCAGCATCACACCTTGTAAGCTCTTGCTTTCAACTCTTCTGATGGAAGCAGGCGTCAATGTCTTGCCTGTCCTCCTTCCTACGAGAGTAAGATATTCAAAGCTCTGTCAGCTTTCCCAATGCCGTGTTCCAGTTTGATTTCATGCTGCAGTGCTGAGTCCAACCATCTTTTATCCCTGCTGCCTGGTATCTTTTCTCAGATGTCTAAACACAAAAGCCACCCCTGAAGCGAGCAAAAAGCAAGGCGTACTAGCAGCAGCCGAATGAGCTCCCCTGGTCCTTCCTGCCTCAGTCCAACAAGACTTCAAGCCCAGAAGAAGAAACATCTGAATAGTGAAGTGAAAGAGGGCCAAAATGTAATTAAGGTCTGCACTTCCTATCCCAAACTGTTAGTGGGTGCTGATGTGGGTTTCAGAGTTACTCAGGCACTCTTGTTTCACTGGAGAGGAAGGCAATCCTGTCTTTAAAAAGACAAGCTCTTTTGGATTCCTTGGGAGTAAGGCAGTAAGCAAATTACAGTTTCTAAACTTCTCCCTGTCTCCTTCCCTTCCTACAGCAAGGCTCATATGCACAAAGCAGAAACATCTTTCCTATCAAAAAAATATCTCTTTAGGCTTTCTACCTGAGCCCAACTGGGCTTTACTCACAAGCAGACCAACCCAAGTCAACCTCACAAGGACACCCCATCTTCCAAAGTTGGGGAAAGCAGAGAATTTGGATACCGCAGTACATAAAAACCAAAACCTGCAACCAGGGCCTCTGACTGTGTGTCCCCTGCTCAGGGCCCATGCTTCCCATGAGCCGAGTTTGGCTTGTGTGCAATCCGTGTTAACCCCCCTTCAACTGAGAGGCGTGGAGAGGGGACTGCAGAGGACATCTGCAGCAACGCTCACCAGTAAGAGAGGGAGCAGGCTGTGGCAGTGCCCTGTGCGGGGACCAAACCAGTCACGAGTCCAAAATATAAGCTGACCATGACGCAGAGGCTCATCCACGCAGAGGCTGAGGGAGGAGCAGAGCAGACCTGTCCAGCTGCACACAGCTTGCTTGAGGCCCCAGCACATGACTCTTCTTCACGTCTCCCTGCCAAGGCACCAGTGTGCTCTTCCAGCACTGGGCTGCGATCTCCACGATCCACCAGCAGCTACAGCTGTGGTCAGCAGCAGATGTTGGAGGAGCATAAGGACTGATCTTTTCCTCTGCTTCTGGAAACCAATGGCATAGGGACTTTCCGAGCCAGAGGCTGCACATGGATCTTCATATTTTATAGCCACCCATCCCTCTATGAATTTATTTCTATACTTCCTTTTAGAGGCCATTTATATCAAGGACACTTCTAACTTCCTACAGCAATGACTTTCATGGTTTAATTCTGTGCCCAGCTCCCTGAGATGTGCTGCTTCATCTTCTGATGGGATGCCCAATGAAACCAACAAATAGTGATCTTCTCATTTCTCCCCCTATTCACAATTTCACAGGTCTCCATCTCAGTCCACAGAAACAAGTCAGCAGAAAGACCTAAACACCAAATTGCAGGTCTTCATGCTCTGTTGAGATCAGTTTTGAAGACACCTTAATCAAGGGGTGACCTTCAGACAGCAAGGTGCACCTGCTGGTGCCACGCACACCTCCATCACGCCTCCAAAATCAACCGCAGCCCTCGCGAGGGGCTGGGAGCCAGGACACCTCTTCTTTAAAGAGAAAGAAAAATGCCCGGCCTTTTCACAAATACAGAAGGCCTTGGCACAAGCCGAGGGCACAGGAACGAAGCCAAAGCACATGGAAAACAGCAGCAGCAGCAGCAGTTCTTACTGCTGCCTGTCTAATTGGAGAGTGGGGACGCCACCCCAGAGCGAGGGGATTCATTGCAAGCTCCTGACAAGCTGTGCGGGGTGCCCCGCCATCGGGAGAGACCCCCCCAGTGCCACCCCCGACATGCCCTGACGGCCCCAGCCCCTCGGCACTCGCTCTCGGCACGGGCTGCTCTTTCTCAAAAGCCTGCGAAGCATGTTGGCTGGGCCCCAATGAAAGCACCTTCTAATAGGATTTTTCAGGATTCAAGGATATCAGTGTCTGGCACAGGTTGAAGTAATTAAGAGGACGTCCAACAGACGATCTGGCATTGATTAACTGGCTATTTACCACTGAACATTGCAAGTCCCACTCTCAAACTCTGCACCAAAACACTTGCCTTTTCCTAATTGTTTTCTCCCTTGCCCCATCCCCGCCTTTCACAAAGCCCAGCCGTGGCCCCTCTCGCATCGCCCCCTCTGCCTTTATTTAGCTTTGCCTTTGCCAAATAAACCGTGATGTGTCAGCCAGGCTAAAGCGGGAAGGCCTGCTGAGGGTTAAAAGGGAAAAAAGCTTGTTGTTCTTGGCTAACAGATAAACCCAATTCGCACTGAACAGGCCTCAAGATGGACAGCCACATGCGCTTGCCATCATCATGTTTGCATTTGACTCTTCCTATTGCATACCAGGGTAAGAAAATCCTGATCTCAAAATGCTGATCTCATTTCTGCCGGCTTCACTGTGATGGTCCCTACACAGCCACAGATCTGTTCATCATCAAAAGTTCTTCCAGACCAGTGACATCCCTAAAGCTGCAATAGGTGAGTTATAGACTCGTTTCACTCCGTCTCCCTCCTACATCACTTAGAAAGTGTGCCTGCAGGAGCAGCAAACAGGTAGCCCTGGAGGGAAGGGTTTGTAGTCAGCAGCGAAGAGTTACTGGTGGCACTTAACACCTCACAGGAGCAGTAATGCAAATTCTGCAGGGAGGGAGCATCCAAAGACAGGATTTGTTACAGCAGTCGAGACAGCAGAGTTGGCAGGTCCAGTTTTACTGGAATCAGGCTGGGTCCTCTGCCCCAGCAGAGAAGGACCCCATGCAGCAGGCTGAGCACACCCTGCAAAGTTTGCCAGTGGGTCTCATCCTGTAACAGCCCAACACGCAGAGAACAAAAGATGGGTGGGTTTTTAATGGCAATCGCCATTTCCATACACAGACCAGACTGAATAACACGCCACATAGGCCATCTCTTCTAGACACACCAAGCGAATTATCAGAGTACTTCACTCTCTCTGCGTGAAATATCACCAGCGGTTTATGTCCTCCCCTCTCTTTGAAGGAGAAGTAGGAAGGTCTTCCACTCACGGGGAGCTCCAGTGGAGCAAAATGCACTCAGAACCGCCAGTATTTGGGTCCTCCCCAGGAAAGCCGTATCAGCTCCCAGTGGCCCCCCAGCAGCACAGGAGATGCATGGAAAGACCAGTGCGATTGGTGGGGCAGGACTCTGACTCTTTTGAGTCCATTTTTACTATGGAAATTGATGGGCCAGCATAAATATTTACTATTAGGGAGTGTAAGAGAAGAGAAGAATGGAAACTGTTAATCAATAATGAAAAGTAAAACTGAATAAAACCTGTAGAGAAAATTCCCTGCAAGCTTCTTATTAATTCCTAAAATACAGCTGTAATAGAGCACCACAGAAGAAAGCAGGATAAATTGGTCAGATAAGATGTTAAAAAGGAAAAAGAGCAACCAGAGAAAATTTTATTTCACCTATAGTTAAGTATATGAAGACCAGAAAGGAATTAATGACACTTGCAAACCCTCCTTCTGGCGTTAAAGCTGTGAAAAATGAACCCAAAAAGTACTGGAGATGGATGCACCGAGAAGACCTGACATCACATGGGCTGACCCCTAAACCGAGTACCTCTGTCAAAGAAAAGGGCAGTGGTCAGATCAGACCTGCTACTGTGGAGCTGGTGAGCATGTGATGGAGGTCTCCAGATGATGATTCCTTACAAAAGTGGCCTTGATCAGTTGCCACGACTGACGAGGTTAGCATGAATCCTTAAATCAGACAGGAAAAGAAGCAGCATTGATACAACGAAACAGCCCCAGAGACAGACAAAGGAACAACCTCTTAATAAATCATCAGGTGGTGGAAAATGTGATAAGTCATCGGAGGAGTCATCCAGACAAATTAACTGGAAAATGGCAGAAGGCTGATGAATATTTGGCACTGAAACAGCCATCAGCCTCCCTGGGATGTTCCCAGAATGAAATTGTAGAATGAGCCATAAATAGTGCAAAGTGCATCTTGCTCTTTTGCCCCAAAGGCAGCACGGCTGTGCAGGGGGAACTTGGAGGTAGGGAGAAGCAAATGCCTAAAATCCAACCCTCAGTGAGTCACGGGAATAAATCACTCTACAGCAACCTACAAAGGACCACTGTAAGCTGGGGAAGAGCCTTCTGGAGACCTTAACAGCATGTGACACTTCTCAATTTCTTGCCTGCCAGCTTTTGTTTCATTTGCAATTAAAGTATCAGAGATGCCAGCTACCCTTTTCCCTCTTTTTGTGGGCGGCCATTGGCCTCAGATGATGTACCTGATACCTCCACTTTAGCAACCGATTCACTGCCAAGGGGTTCCCATCTTTACCACATTATCTAATTAATGGCATTGTACAAGGGCTTTGTTTTAAAATCTTTCCCCATTTCCTCGTTGCAAATATTCACTTACTGAGCACTTGCCATTTCTCCGTTCCCCAAATCCCCTTTCATTGAAAGTTTAAGGTCACAAAGTACAGATTTCCTTTCTTCAATTTCCCCCAAAGCTGGAGTAATTTGGCTTGGCTGCAGGGCAAACTCTAGAGCCTACGGAAAACAAACACATAGGACACTTCTGTTACCCTGAAATGCTGAGCAATAAAATCTCAGTAAATAAATAAATACATGGAAACTTGCTTTAGGTCAAAGTATGTCATGCTGCTTGGTTTGCTACAATTAAAAATGAAATCTATTTTAAAAAAGAAAACATACAGACTGGGGTCCTGCACCTAGAAAACAGTATTAACAAAGACAGCAAAAAATCCTCTACATCTCCATTTCCTTTGAAAATTCAGTACACTGACTTATTGTTAAAGAGGAGCAGTACTTTAGCCTAGATCCAAGCACACTTTGAACCAGACCCCAAATTCTGAGAGCACAATTTTACTTTGAATTTGGTGGATAAATATTGATCTTTAACAACCACTCTCCCGTGACAAAATTTACCCCTTGCCAAGCTGAAGGAACATTAGCATGGCAAGGTCAGCCCTACATTTCTCTGTGCACTGACAAAACCTGCTGGGCCCACAAATAAAACTAAACAAAAAATTTAAAAAAAATAAAAATCTTGTTTAAGGGAAAACCAAAATCCTTGCTGGGATTAGCACTAGGGCCTCCTGAGCCTCCTGGCCAGCCCTGGCGGGACTTGCCATCAGCCACATCGTGACACCCTCCTTGGGAACAGAAAAGCATCTGCCCTGCCCTCGAGGTTTCACCTGGAGATGTCCTAGAAGGACAGTGCTCCAGCCAGCAGAAGATGCTGTGTTTTCTAGATGGGATATTATTAGGTCCAAGTTATGGTATGCTGTCCGCATGCCAGCACTCTTCTCTAGCTCACAGCACTCTTTCCCCTCCCTCCCTTTGTTTCCCTCCTGTACCTCGAGGGAGCAGCCAAGTCCTCCCCTGCCAAGCCCTCCCGGTGGCACACACTCCAGCTCCCCTGGAGCTCATCCCTGCACCTGCCCCTGCCCGCAACCATTTTTTTCAAGCTCATGACTGCAGCCAAGGGCTTGACAGCTGCTTTCAGAGGGGTTAACGCTTCCCTCCCCCGGTGGGATGCCATGGTTTTTGCAAAGCAAAACTCAAGTGCCAGTCTACCCTCATCCTGGGATTACGACGTACAGGTCTTACTTGTCCACTGAGGGACCCTGCTAGCAAGCGTCCAAATCATCAAAAAAAAATTCTCCAGTCTGGTCTTTTACTGTCCATCCCAGCACCCTGCACTATTCCGCTTTATCCCATTTCTGACCCTGTCACCCTTCCACATCACTTATCCTAAAGGGTTTTCCTGAGCTTTCTCTCTCCTTGACAATGATACAAACTCACTGCAATCACAAACATTCAACACCTTCACACCTATGGTTTCCACCAGGGCCATCGTTGCAAACCCCCACCCAGGTACACCTCACGTCCTGTCCCTGGGCTCCTCTGCAGCCAAACACCACCATTCCCACACAAGACACTGTCGCTCCCTCACCTACCACTTCTCAAACTGAAGCGTTAGCGGACCCTTGTCCTCATTTTAAGGAATATTTTCTCATATGCATTTGTAGGTACTGTTCCACAAGAGATCACACAGACAAGATAACTGATTTTTCAGAAAAGAAGGGTAATCAGACACAAGTATCAGCTCAGCCTGGCATGATTCACCTTTGCTTCATCTGTTTGGCATTTACCTTCAAGTTCTTTATTACTCTGTCTTCCAGATCTGCTACAGCGTCAGTTAGATTAATGGGTCTGTATGTGTTTGAATCGCTCCCCCATCACTGGCAATATCTCAAAAACCAGGCCCCTGTCTCCTATTTACCACCACAACCAAAAAATTTTTATTCATAACAGCGACTTTTTTTTTTTTTTGTCCTGGTCCCTTCAGAAAGTGTGGTCGGTGTTCACAGCCTCTGCTCGCCAACTGATTTCAATCACTTTAGTCCTCTGACTTTCGCTTTTATCCTCAGTTTTCAAGGCTTCCGTGTCCTTATCCCCTCCAACTGTACTGAACACTGAAGTGAAATTTGGTTAATACTGGAGCCATACCTAGATCATCTTTAATCTCCAGTTGGTCCTCACTGCACAGCGGCTTCAAGTCTCTTTTTATTTATATAGCTGAGAAACCTGTTGCTATTTGTTTTAATTTCCTTTGCCAGGCCTAACGCAGCTTGACTTTTGGCAATTCTCATTTTATCCCTACCCCTCCTGACCTCCAAGACACTGCTTTTTTGCCGATTAGTCTTTTTTTCCATTCCTTACAGACTCTCTGTTTAATCCCAACTATCCTTTTTAAGGTGGCTATTCACCAGCTTTAGCCTGAAGCCCTTTCCTCCCGTATTTTCCTCCTTTGCTTGGGATCCCTGGTCTAGATAGCTTCTGTACCTCTGAATTAGAGAGAGGCTCTGCATCCTCTGTGTTCAAGTTCTCATGCTTCTCTGCCCAGATGACTTCACCCACCAGGTTTTTTCATTTTTCAAAGTTTGCCCTTTCAAAGACAAGTATCCTTGTTCCAGACCTGCTTTTGTTTAGGCTTCCATTTAATTTAAAAGGAATCCATTTTATGAGCACTAAGCCCAAGATTCCTCTGTGCAACGAGGCCCTCCTGTAACATCAACATTAGTTACCAAAACAAAACCTAAAATAGCACCTCCATTTGCTGGTGCTGTTACTATTTAATGAAAAAATCTGGGCTGTCACATCCAGGAATATCTATGTTTTACCTTATTAATACAACGTGTTTGCCAATGTGTATTCCTAGATATTAAGATACATTCCTAAGTTCCCACAGCAATATTATTTTGGTAACATTTATCTTTCTAATAACATTGCAGAGAGATCTATCCACACAACCCCTGCCACCCCTCATTTCAGAGTCAGCAGCACTATCTATCTATCCTCCCATGGCTATTTTTCAAGGTACTTAAGTCTCCTAAGGTATTTTGTGAATACCTTCAAATGGCCCTGTCACCAGGATGTCTCCCCAAAACAACCAGCCAATCACAGGAACAACTTACCAGCTCAGATCACAGGTCAGCATAGCCTTATTTCCTGCAGTAGACAAAAGTGGGTAGAGATGGAAGACTGAGGGCATTTTGGCCCCCATTAACTTTCCCAGCCTCCCCTTGAGCACTTAGAAATTCCAAGTGTTCACAGCATCCTCTGGAAGCAGCCCCACAACTCAACTACTGATACTATGAAAAGGCACATCCCTTTATTTGGGCAGCCTCTGACCTCTTGGCCATGGTCCTCAAGAGAGACCTATAAAATATCTTCAACAGGCGAGCTTGGAAACAAGCATTTGTAAGTCTACTAGAAATCCTGGTTTCAACAGAGAGATTGGCTTTATTGCCTGCAGTAGCTCTGTCCTGCCTCCTCCCAGCTAATCCCATGTTAAATAGATGTTAACTTCTCTCTCTCTTCCCCATAGAAGGTAACTTCCTTAATTTCACATTTTTTGCTAATACCCCTTTCATATGCAGGTACAAATTACCTTTCTCTCCAAACAACCTACCTGATCAACCTACCTCATTAAGCCCAGAGTATTTGCTCTTAAACTGAATGTAGATTTGAAGATTGCTGTCTTTGTTCCAGACCAACTTGTGCACCTGAAAGCTTGGCCACCAGCCTAATAAGAGAGGTTACCCTTCCCCACACAGCTTGCCTTGCCTTTGTCTTTAGGCTACTACAGCTAGGACAACACCACTACCAGTCTACATGCTAGTGCTCATGGCATCAGCAACTCTGGGGCCCTTGACTTCTGATCACAACCACCCAGACCCTCCTCCTTTCTGAGGATACTATTAAAGAAAACAAAACGCACCACCACACAAAGACACCACCATAAAAAACCCTTCACTGAAGATCATTTATGGCTTTGCTACTGGTGTCCTTATCTTTGGTCTGTTTGAGATGGAGTCAGGAGCGTTGCCTCAATGGGAAGGACTATGAATGGACTTGTCATGGAAGTCACAGGCTCTGGCATGTTTCTTCATCAAAACCAATGTCATCTAAATAAAAGGGGAAATGCAAATGAAAGAGGATGAATTAAACTACGACTTAAATGGATTCTGGTAGACTAAGAAGGTCCCAGTGCCCACTCTGTTACTGACCGTGAAGCCAAAGAGTTTTGCTTTCAGTACTGTCTTTGTTCCTTCTCCCACTCCAATTTTTGTTCACTGTGAAACACAGTAAAGTCCTTGAAAGCAGCTAATGTGGCCCTGGCCATAATCTGCTTAAGGCAGTTTATGCTGGTGCAATATAGGCCGAGTTCAGGGAAGTCAATCCTGACACCAGGAAGGTCCCATAAACAGTCTCAGGGCCAAGTTCATGAACTGGGATTCAAGAGAATTGGATTCAAGCCCTCCTACCCTGCTTCCCCCTCCTTAAGAGACCTTGAAGAAGTAATTTTATCACTCTATCCAGCAGTGCACATCTATAAAAAAGGGATCATAAAAATCCCATCCTTGACAGAATGACTATTAGCATCAAGCCAGCAGATAGAAGGAAGTCCTTGTAACTATGGCAAGGACAGCCATCTAGCCACACTGAAAAGATATTTAGGTGCAAGACCCTTGATCTGAGACTGACTGTGCTTTTAGTGCCACATAAATAACTCCACTTTATTTTGGCACACTTATCTCTGCACATACAGGTTAAAGCAAAAAGCAGGGGGGGAAGAAAAAGTCAGGTCTCTCTCTCTTCAGCCCTGCAAAGGCTGGAACTGTTCAGTGAAATTTGAGAGGAAAAGGATTGTGGTAATTACCTCACCTGCCTCACTCCAAAGATTGGCTCCTCACAAAAAAACCTCATGCGCTGCAGCTGCCCAAATTAAGACAGCCCCAGGCATTAACCCTGAGCTGTGCATCTGACTTGCTTTTTATCTCAGACTATGCAGATTAAGCAAAGATGACCCCATCCAGAAACCCAGGAGAGACAGCTGCCTCTGGATGCTTACCCTGACATGGCTCCTACCTCAAACCACCCAGCAGGGTGGGGGCAACGCAGCTGTTTCCCCACAGCACCACAATCCACCGAACCATATCACCTTGTTACCTGCTGAAAAACTCCCCATTTCTTGCTCGGCACCAGGCACTGCCATTACTGAGTGTGGCAGAGGTCAGACACTCCTCAAACTCGGGACTTTCAGGAAAGATTTGGGTGCGCCTTTTCTTCTTCCCGTAAAAAAAGGATCAGCAATTTTGCAAAAGTGATTTGCATTTTCTCAACCCAGTCATTTTTCATATCAGAGGTGTACGTGCCAAAATGTAAGTGAGCCTAGGCACGTAGCAGGCAACCTTAGTCTCCAGCTTGCCTTTGAGAAAAGTCAGGCAGCGGTGAGCTATTTACTCGTGGGGAGAAAGTTGCTCCCAGTCAGTGAACAGCTTCAGAGAGACCAAGGTTTGGTCCTGAAAGAACCGTAAGACCCGGGGAGCAAAGGTCAGACTCTGCCTCCTAGAGGTGATAGATCTAATTCTACACCTGAGCCACTTTGTCAAATGCTGTTGTTATCACTTAAGATGAACACGTTGACCTGAGGTCCCTTCGGGACAACAGAGTCTCAGCATCCAATTTGCTGAACAAATCCATTTAGAGATAATCTTGTCTCTTAAAGACTCCTTCATCAAAGCAAAACAGTCAGTCTTTAAGGGAAGAGCTGAGCATATTGCTTCACAACTGGATTAGCTAATATGGATCTTTAGGTTCAGGTCCTGAAGCTGAGCTCCCTCGAATCCACCTCCTGGGGCCTGGCTGACTCCAAGGCTGCAGTAACCAGCCACATTATGGAGAAGTCCTCCAGCCTAGAGCCTTCGCTGTCCTTGAATGCATCAAGGTTTCAAAGTTCTCCAAAATCGACACTGCACCATCGCAATGCTTACATACAGCAGACAGGCGAGCTGAAGCAACTCAGGGTCCTCTGCTCAAGATCATGCAGGCATCAGTGGCAGAGCTGGGAATAGAGTCCCAGGCTCCAGACTTGGTTTTTTCCCACAATGGATAGTGTAAATCCAGGGTTAGGCAACTTGATTTGCACAAGTTGGAACTGGCTGCTCCTCTCACCATAAGGAATGCTCTTGCCAGTTCTCTATTGTAAGGTCTCGATGGCCATGTGTTTGGAAGGAGGACAAGACAAAGACAAAGGAACAATACAGCGGTATATGATGCAGCCTCGTCTCTCATGTTGCCCTATCTCTTCAGCTGGTTATAATCTCTTACACAAAATGAAATAACAAGAGGATGACTAATGACTGGAAGATCAGAGCGCCTTGCTGAAGCAACACAGCAGGGCAAAGGAATCTTGCCAAGGGCAGTGAAGAGTCTTATTTCATTGCTTCCATGAATACAAGAGCCATACACCTATCTCACCAGATCCATCGTGCCTTCCTAGGTTGCAATGAAAAGAAAAAAACCCCAACCCTTATCTTCCACTGAAGGCACTGATTAAGGCCACCAAATCACCTTAGTTGCTACGAACCCATTTTCCCATAATGAGCTAGGCCAGCTCTGTGCTCTTCCACCACAGCTGTTCACAAGCACCTATTAGAGATATCTCAAGCACTGAGGGAAAGCAGCATGAACAGGATCAGCCAGGAAATCCCCAGATGGCCTACAGGGAGGGAAAAAAGGCTGCATGATGCAACCTTTTGCTGAAGTAAACCTGCCCTAACCAGTTCCCATCCACAGTAATTTCTATCCAGGACAGATGAATTTCTTCCTGAGACAGCTTTTTGTTCACGTACAGATGTCCAGAGGCAGGTTCCTCCATGTTTCTGTTGCCTTGTCTCCACCACTTATGCCACAACATCAATTATATCTAATGTTACGTCACTTCCTGCTTTGAGCAACAACAGATCTTGTTTCAGGGAAGAACATTCTTCCCTCTTTTCTTTGTTTCCCCTCCACATTTCCACATCTTGGACCAAGCCTTTGCTATCCATTTTCTGAGAGCAATGTTAGTTTGTGACCCTATCTCCCTTAAGCACCAGTCCAAATGCATTCCATAATGAAGATTCCCACCTGGACGAACCTCTGGGGGCTACAGCAGTTTCTGTAGACACTTAGACTGAACTTGAAGGTTGTGCTTTGCTGCATGATCAAGAAACACTTGGAGAAAGGAAATTGGGCCCAGGGAGCTGAGGAAGGAACCAGGAAGCTCTGACAGATGTCAGCCTGCCATCAGCAGGGACAGAAGCAGCAGCAGAAACTCTCAGGAAGAATACAGAGAATAGGAAAGAAAAGGTTTCACAAGGCAGAAAGGAACAATTGTCTTAAAATGGCCAGATTAGTACCAGAACACTCTTGGGTGGGGGGAGGCTGAGGCCAGTTTCAGCATCTTTTCTGCCCCAAATGACAATGAACTGGTGGATCCTCCAGGGAGCCGAACCAAGGAGTCTGGCTGTCCAGGGGACCAGGATGGGTGAATGCTTCCCACGCGGTTCTCCGACGTCAAATTCAAAGTATTAAAAGGATCTCATCTCTGCCAATTTTCACAAAATGAATAACAAATAGTTTAAATGGCTTCAAAGATTATTACACTGGGCATGCAATGGAACAACTGAAACATGGGGAATGTCACCACTTATGTTTGTTTAAAAACAGGTGGAGAAGTCACCCGCAGGACCTGACTCCCGTAGTCAGTCTAGAAAGACTGACAAGAGACTACAACTGGAGGTGATTCTTCCCCTCTACTCTGCTCTCATGAAACCCTGTCTGGAGTACTGTACCCAGCCCCCAACATAAGGACATGGACCTGTTGGAGAGGGTCCAGAGGAGAGCCATGAAGATGATCAGAGGGCTGGAGCACCCATCCTATGAAGACAGGCTGTTCATCCTGGAGAAGAGAAGGCTCTGGGGAGACCTTATAGCAGCATTTCAGTACTTAAAGGGGGCCTACAGAGGGGGAGGGACTCTTTATCAAGGAGTCTAGCAATAGGACGAGGGGTAACAGTTTTAAACGGAAAGAGGGTAGATTTAGATTATATATTAGGAAGAACTTCTTTACTATGAGGGTGGTGAGGCACTGGAACAGGTTGCCCAGGGAAGTTGTGGATGCCCCAATCCCTGGAGGTGTTCAAGGCCAGGCTGGATGGGGCTTTGAGCAATCCGGTCTGGTGGGAGGTGCTCCTGCAGGGCGTGCTGGCAGGGGTGCTGGAACTAGATGATCTTTAAGGTCCCTTCCAACACAAACCATTCTATGATCCTGTGAAATCTTTCCTTCCTGAGCATTACACATTCCCAAAGTCCAGCCCAGCATGGAAGCACCCAGAGTCAAGGTGGAGCTAGAAAAACTTCTGGTGCCAGACAGATGCTATTGCATCTAGAATAGGCAGAGAAAGGAAAAGGACTTGGCACATCCAACTGATGGTGCAAGACAAGCCAATGAGTCTCCAATTAA
>JAOXNO010000078.1:16776055-16800042 GCA_028565335.1 Limnodromus scolopaceus | reverse complement strand
TAGAATAGGCAGAGAAAGGAAAAGGACTTGGCACATCCAACTGATGGTGCAAGACAAGCCAATGAGTCTCCAATTAATATCTCCCCTCTAAGAGACCTAACACCTGCAGGAAATGTGATAACACAAGGTGATCCTCTGCTTTAGCTCCTCATGCTCACCACAGATTGTGTGACCTTCACGAGGGGAGCAGAAACAATGTTCAACCCAGGAGAAGCTCCACAGAGGCCCAGAAGACAGATATCGCTGCAACAGGAGTTTCAGCAAGTCATCTCCTGCCACCAGAAACACTAATTAGAAACATGTTTAAATCCCCAACTGGGGAGGTGTCTGAAAAAAGCCAAAACACAATAATGATGATGATGATGATATTTGTTACTGCTGTTACTTGTTATCTTCTCAAAATGTTGACAGCAGCTCTTAGCAGGCACACACCAGTGACACACACCAGCTTACATGCACTAATTCTCTCTTAAAATGCACATGTTTAACCCTCATCAGAGAGAGAGCACTTCTCCGTTCCACATGTGACCTTAGGGATTGCCAAAATTATTTAAAACCCTGAGAAACAAGAGCTTTTGGAGGTGATAATCAACCCCCTCTTGGCCACACGTGACTCTCAAGGTCTGTTTCTCGTGCTCTACTGTTTCCAGCTGGGACCCATCAGCAAGCTATCAATCGCCCCTTACATACAGATGAACAGGTAATTAGTAAAATGACCTAATTAATATCAATACACTGGAGTGATAGAACTAACAAAGTTTGATTTTTAAGGTTGGTTTTGTGGGTGGCTTTTTTTACATAGCTCTTTCCTGAGACTGTGCTCAAGAGCTGATTGTTGGTTCTCTGATGTCTAATATTGGTTGAGTTTCTTCTATAACCCATCAGGAGACACGAACAAGGTACAGTCCCACCACCTATCAACTATTTTCATAAAAGCTGTAGGAAACCAGTATCTTAGAGCTCGATTCCTCCAGTGAATTTTCTGGTTCAAAAGTTTTCAGGGTAGCCATAGAGACAGAGATAATCCACACGTGCCCACACACAGGCTCGTTTGGAAGAAAGCCAGGCTCAAAATGGGACCGTCAATACAGTGCTTTAAAACAAGGAAGAGAAGTCTTTACTGAGTGCAAGAGCTAAACAAGGACCGTGTTTGCAATTTATCGCCCAGATGCCCTCCTGACAGAGTTAAGAGGGCATGGCACACCGCAGAGAGGTTAAGGGGGAAGGATCTGCAATTGGAGTGTAACGAGATGCTTGCTTAGAGCACTGGGGATACACAAAGCGTGCATGCACACGATGGGGATCAAAAACGTTCAGATTTGGGAATTTTAAGCAGTGAGGGAGAGGCAAAGGATGGGCACAGCGCACCCAGCCTCACAGAACACATGTACACACACGCCTGCGCTCAGGGAAGATGCCGAGAGCTTCGGCGTCAGGCCCTGGAGCAGCGCAGGGGATCCCGCCCGCCCTCCCCATCCCTGCGGCTCAGGCGGCGGCAGGAACAAGCGGGGATGGACGTGTTACCGAGCAGCCCGTGGGCAAGCAGAAAGCCAGTTGCTCACCTCGCAAAGGCTGCGGCCAGGAGACGTGGTCCCTGCCTGCATGATGGGGCAGCACCCCAGGAAAGGTGGCAGCCCCACATGGAGAAATGGAACGTTTTACCCCAAACACCATCCAGGCCTGGAGGTATTCCCACGTCTCTGTGACTCCAAGCACATCCCAAGTGGAGGAAAGCCAGGGACGAGGCTGGATCAGGCAGGAGGAATTAAGTTTGAATCCACTCAAGGCAACTTTAGGACCCATACAAAATACAGGAGGTCGGGGGGATCCTGACAGCTGGCTGTGCTGGCGATGCTGAAACTGAGGAATTCAGGGGCACCTTCTGCAGGTGAGAGACCTGCCACTCCAACATCTGCAAGGAGCAGTATTTGCCCCTGTGCCACATCACCCAAGAGGCCATCGAACTAGTCAGCAATTCAAATAGTCTCACAAGTTTTCTGCTCTCCTCAGGTTGGGACAGTCCTCAGGGGGCATCGTCAAGGCTGACATACCCCTTAAAAAACCGCACCACCCATCACATCCCCAGCCACAACCCTTCAAAAATGTGAGAGGCAGAAGGAGAGAAGAGAAAAAGGCTGCGTCAGGATGGAGGACAGAGCACAAAGGATGCAGGCACAGGCACGTTGACAGCCCCTGGGAAAGGGGAGAGCAGGGGGGTTGAAACACAGCCCAGCCCTGCTGCTTAGCAGCTGGGATCTTAACACTTGTTGCAGCAGGAGAAATTAGTAACAGAAATCGGCACAGGGAAAGATGGGGGTGTCAGGTTCAAGGCCTGTGCTGCAGCAAGGGAGAGCAGCAAAAGTCATCTTTAGGGAAGGGTTGATTGGCATTGGTTTTTTCTGGTTTTTTTTTTAAACAGTTCTTCAGAATCCTGACCACAGCCCCAGGAGATGTACAACCTCCTTTAGATCTACCTATTCCACCATTTTTGCATCTCCAAGGAACGAACACCCTTGGAAACGAGAACAGCAAGTGAATTTTTATTATTTTCTCTGCTGTACCTTTTAGGGAGTCGGAAGAAAATGCTTTTGTGAATGGCAACAGCTAGCTTTGTTATCTGTCATCGCTTCCACTGATCCTTGCAAAGTACTGAATGGAAGGAGTAAAATGAAAAAAATAATCCATGTTGCCCCATCTCACAGCAATTCAGCTCCAGCCGACACCCCACAGGCATTTGCATCACCACCGTGAATCAGAGCCAACTTGTGTGTCGGTGCTGCCCGGGCATCACCCACCGCATGGCTCTTTCAGCGCCAGGCCACCCCACAGCTCAGGCCCCCTCTCCTTCAGCGGGGGAAACACATGGGAGTGAAGGGGAGCAGGGGTCACACACACCATTTTCTCAGGACAACCCCATCCCCATATTCCTGTTGCAGACACTCTGCCACCGTTGGGCCCTGCGGCAAGAGCAAGGGTGCAGGAGGAGTCTTCCCCACCATCCCACCAGGGTAACACATGCACAGGACCCCCTGTCCAGAGAGCAGGACAGGGCACTCATACCCAGCTCAGAGGAGCCTCCTGGAACACCAGCTGAGCCACAGCAGCCGCCCACACATGGTGCTCCCACATCCAGCCCCTCACTTCCACTTCAGTGGGTTCATAAGAAGCTCAAGCACCTGGGGTGATTTAGGCTAAACCATTTTGTTTCACAACTGGAGTGGAGGAAGGGCAGGCTTGTGCTTAATGGCCCTGCTTCTGCCAAGAGGAGAGACATCTGCCCTGCAAGATGCAGATGCCTACACAAGCTCAAACTCCATTTTTACATAGAACCAATGCAGCAATAATCTGTACCAAACTATGATTTTAAACTGATGCATAGCACAGGGAGGCTCCTATTTGAGATTTAACAGGTGGCAGCAGCAGCTCAGGTTCCTATTGCAAATGGCAGAGCTCTCCTACATCAGGGTAAGCGGTGAACACCACCATCCCACAGCTGAAATTGTTCGAGCAAAATAAAACCCGGAGCTCAGCCACCGCCCACCTGAGCCAGTATTACTGAAGTGAAGGCTCCTGAGCTTTTCCCAATACCTTTGCACTGGAACCATGTTCAGGTTACGACTGCAAAGGATCACAGTCCTCTGCTTCTGAGATTCCTTCCTGCGAGGAATGTGAACCGCTTGGAAACACTAGCAGCTTTCCCACAGGGATGCAGGGAGAGAAGCCGAGACACCAGGCAACCGCAGCCTCTCAGAAAAGAATTCGTGATGAAAAATGATGGCTTTCCCTCCCGGACAGGGTAACCTTAGACTGGGAGAGACTTTAGACCCACATTCTGCACCGCATCCACTTTCTCCAAGCCGACATCTCAGAGCACAGAGCATTACCGGATCAGGACTGCACCTACACGTTAGGACTCTTTCTAAAGCATGTCAGTCATTGAAGAGACTCAGCAGGAGCCTCGCTGGGCTGCTGGACAAAAGGGAGGGGGCAGGGGAAAACTGTGACAAATTGAAAATTCAACATGGATTGCATAACTGCATGAATAATTCCTTTCAAGCCAAAAGGGATTCCTGCAAAAGAGGTGGTTTGCTGCAGTCCCTCAGCTCCACTTAATGAAAGAATTCCCAGACAGTTGGGTGGGTTCTGTTCCGTTCCCCCAGAAAAAAAAAAAAAATAAAATGCTTATAACCCTGTGGCAAGCTGTAAGATGCAACCAATCTTCCATCAGCAGAGAAGAGCTGGAGGAACCAACCAGGCGACACCGGAGACAAATTTCCCCGCCCTGGCTGGAGGAGAAATTGGCTTGGAATGGCTAAGATGGTCACTCCCTTTTGCTAGAGACAATTTTTCATTAATGAAATCAATGTAAGAGATATTTGGGGGGAAGGGGAGGAAAAGTGCAGACAAATATTTTCTCTAAAATGCTGAGATTTATTAAAGCATGGTATCACTTCCCAGCAGGAAAAAGGAATTGCAAAAATGAAGAAGGGAAGGCTGAAAAAGCAGGAGGGAAAGGGGACACACATACCCCCCACACCCCCCAAAACAAAGCAGTAAGATCTACTCAAGTTATTGAGTAGCATGCCAGAAGCAGGGAAGCCCTATCCCTCAAGCTATAGGATGCAAACCTGGAACGACGCAGCATAAGGAAGGGTCCCCTCCTCTGCATTTCCTGGCTGCCACAGCAGGGTAAGTTAAGCTTTTTTCATATGCAAAATCTAACCCTGCAAGAATCTCTTTTGGCCACATCGCTCCCAAGAGATACTGGTCTCACCCTATTCCCATACAACCTTAAAAGCAGCCAAACTGTCCCAGACCAAAGGCCCACTTTGTGTCCAAAGCATTTCACCTCGTGAGAATAGGAAATGGAAACTGGGAGGTAGAAGAAAGGGGTAGAGGCCCTCTGTGAACTGAGGGGAGACCTTACCACTCTCTACAACTACCTGAAAGGAGGTTGTACTGAGGTAGGTGCTGGTCTCTTCTCCCAAGTAACAAATGATAGGACAAGAAGAAATGGCCTCAAGTTGCACCAGGGGAGGTTTAGATTGGATACTAGGAAAAATTTCTTCACCAAAAGGGTTATCAAGCACTGGAACAGGCTGCCCAGGGAAGTGGTTGAGTCACCATCCCTGGAGCTATATAAAAGACATGTAGATGTGGCTCTCAGGGACATGATTTAGTGGTAGACTTGGCAGTGTTAGGGTTATGGCTGAATTCAATGATCTTAAGGGTCTTTTCCAACCTAAATGACTCTATGATTTTGGAGCAGAAAGTGCATTGTTTCCCAAAGGGAGAGCCAGCCATCTTAGGAGCAGTGCTACCCATGACGGCATCTTGGGCACCAGCATCCATGTAGATGCCCTGATGTCCGATATGGTAGCTGAACCCACACTACAGCCTTTTTTCTCCAAGCAGGCACTACCAGGCCTTTATTTCTCTACCTGGCCAGTGATTTTCATCAAACCTCCAGGAAGGAAATTATTGGTCAGACCTCTGCACCACCACACCTGCAGGAAGCTGGTCAATGGATCCAAAAACTAGTGGGAAAGTGAAAACCTTTATAGAAATCAGGTTAACATGCATTCCCTCCATTGGGATCTTCAGGAGCCAAGCCCACTGGCTTTGGAACTCCCTCCTTGAATTCCACATTATATTTCACACTGTTTGCCTAAAACCAGATCTCCAACTCCCTGCCAAGTGCTCCTAACCCATTGGCTTCAAGGCCAGACTGCAGCCCACTCCACAAGTTCCTCCTCCCCTCTCCTGGTCAGCCTCAGTTTTTCCTCTTCCCCTCTCCTGGTCAGCCTCAGTTTCTCCTCCTCTTCCCTGAACCCCAGCCCCACAACTGCTTATTCACCATTTCCCACCTCCATCCCAGTTCCTCTTCCTCCCTCTTCTTGCATCCCATATGAACATCATGAGCCCTAACTCCCCTCCCAGCCAAATCCAGGTCCCATTTTCTTCAAGAGAGCCTGCGTGTCTATGATGAGCTCCAGGGCCAGGCATGAAGACCAGAGAAAAGGATAGGATGGCAGGTTGGGTGGTTTGAAGGCTGCTGCTCATTGGGAGGGTGGGAGAGCATTGATCCCTTTTTCCCTGCTTGTGTCCCTACTGGGGGCTAGAGATGCATGAAAGAGCTTCAGGTCTCTAGCCCTTTGGTTGGCAGAAGCAGTGTTGCAGCTCAGTGCTCCAGATCTTCTGCTCAGGATGGCTCTGAGCTACCCCAAGAGTACATTACTACCATGAGATGCCACTCCACGTGTTGCCAAACCACCCCTTTCAAGACAGCGCTCCCATGGCAGAGCCGAGCCTCTCCATCCTCCCTCGGAGGCTCGGCTGGGACACGAGCAGTGAAACCCACAGCCCAATCCTCAGCTCGGGAGCAGCCGTGCTGCACAAGCGCTGACTCAGGCGTGAGCAACACCAGCACGAGGGCATCGTCTGCCCACGGCATCCGGGACCCAGACAGCCCGCAGCTTCAGCCCAGAACACGCTCTGCCCCAGTGACTCACACGCCAACCCCAGCAAGTCCTTTCAAGACCCATCAGTCACCAAAGTGGGAGAAAAAAAAAAATAAAATAAAATTACATGCACACAAAGTAATTAGAGGTGTAACCTTCTCCCCTCCCTCTGTGCAGGCTTAATGCTCCCTTTGTCCGGGCATGTTTGCCTCACTAAGTCGTGCCTCGGGACAGCTTTCTTGACAGAAAACAAAGGTTAATTAATAAAAAAAGAAAAAACACAAAGAGAAACCCCTCATTAAAATAGTCACCCTCTCGGCCCAGCTCTCTACCCAGACTGGTCTTTCCTGGAAACAGAGCACTGACCCATGGCCCTGACCCCTGCAAAAAAAGCCAAATTATACACAACCGACTCAGGGCTGTCGCCAGCGATGAAGGGGTGGGAAACCAGCCAGGGGAACAGACCCGAGACACAGCAAGGTGCAAACCTGGTGGCTGTGATCCACCCCGCCCACTGAAATCCCGGCCTCGCTGACCCTTTGTCCCCAGTTAAATTAAAACCTTCCCCTGGCAGCTTGGTGGCACACGTCCTGTGACCTGCTGTAGCTCTGCTACCTCCCCGCACCGGCGGCTCTTGGGAGTACATTACGGAGGATGGGACATCAACTGTCAAAGGCGCTCTGCTCCCATCCCTCCTCACCCAGGCAGCTGCAGCCACAGCAAACCTCACTTCCAATTTGCCACCTGCGTTATCAAGTGCTTCACCTCCGCAGTGGAAGTCTCTCATCACAGCACAGACACGAGACACGCGGGTAAAAGTCTGCTTCAAACCTCCACTCTGCAAGTGCAAAAACACCTCTCCCACGTACTCATCCAGTTTAGCTTGGACACACATGAGCACTTCTGATCCTGCTAGCCGGCGAGAGGTGGTGAAAGCACACACGCACATGCATGCACGCCAGCCAGCTCATTAAATCTAATTAGACAATCTTCCATGGGGAATTTTGAAATGCATATCCAGCAATTGCTGTGCACTGCTCTTTCCTCAACCCTCTGGATGTGTGAGCATGATTACTCACCACATGAAAAATAAAACTAATATGAAATTTAAGGGGACTGCCATACTTGCACATTAACAGAGGTGCACTGTAATTTAATCGGAGTCTTCCCACTTAGAGATAAATATGGTGGCAACAATACAGGGAAAGAAGAACACACAAGGCTCAGATTTGGATCCAACCTCTCCAAGAAACCAACAAACCATAAAACTAGAAGTTTTCCCCAGTAACTTCACAAAAAATTTGCCCAGTTGACATTCTGGTCTGTAAGGTGTGAAGCCAACATGTGTTCCCAACACCATCAGCACCATGAAAACAACTAAGCAAAAATATAAGGGACTGAATCCTGAGGAACTCCAGGCAAAAGAAAAAACCCTCTTCATGATCTTCCAGTAAAAAAAAAATTGAGGCTTCAGACCTGATATATGATGTATAGGATACATCAGAGCTAAGCACTGAAGCAGAGGGTCTAATGCATTCCCCAAAGTGCTCTCCATCCCCTGCTCTGCCAATGTTGCCAGCCAGGGGCAGTTAATGCTGCGCTCCAGGGACATTCCCTGTGCTCAGGACAGATGTCCTTTACAATTGCCACTTCATCGCATCAATTCATCACACAACAAAATCCCTCAACTGGCTTGTTTACACAGGGGAAACTTAATCTGAATTCACTTTCACAGTAGAGTAGCTAAACTACATTTAACATGCCAACACAATACAGAGCATCCCTCCTTTGAGTTTGCCTTCTTATTTGCAGGGAAAATTCTGCTGACTTTGAACAACGAGCATTTCAGTTCTCAGTAACCGCATGGCATTAAACCTTCTGTAGATAAAGCTAATCCAAACTATATACACATCATGAATTTCTCAAAGTCCCTGGGCATCCAGGCTCAACAGCCTCCAATCGTGCCTAATCCAGCAGATCCCAGATGGGTTTGGGAAACTCCTGGTTTCTTTACTGATGTGAAAGCACCCCAGCAGGTTTGACCAGGAGGTGCCAACAGCATTGCTCATCTGCACCAGCCTATGGAGAATACTCAGGGGTCAAAATAAGCATCTCTTCTGAAGTCTATCATTTCTTTAAGATATGTTCTTTGTTAGGGTGATTGGTCATCTAGAACTGCTCTACTGAAAGCAATGTTGTCCATTGAATGTAAATATTAAAATAAAATAAATATTTTGCGTTGCGTAAGTCTCCATGGCCAAGTCTGAACAACCAAACCCAAGCAACACACCACTCAGACACAGAGCTGCTCTGATCCCAGCAGCAGTAGGAACTAGTTTCACCTTCAGACTTAGCTCCTTTCAGAGGAGCTTTACAAATGCTTTTCACACACAGGGGTCACAAAACTTTAAACAGACATGAACCACTTGAAAGTCGAAAAACATTTGGCATTTCAAACCCCAACATACAGCATGGAGGCCTTCACTTGGCCATGCCATGCTCCACTCCTGCCAAGGACAACCCTGAGCTTCCCAGGAGAGTTTTACATCAATAGAAGGTCCTGGATTGGAGGCTAGAGACCTCAACTGCTGTTCCTCTCTGAAAGAAGCTGAAAAACTCTCCCTTGCTGAATCATGAGCGCTCCAGCTCTCTGCTCCCTGGTGACTTTGAATGAAGACCACCCATGGACTCAGCACCCCCAGACTGCATTACAGCATCTGGCTGCCCAATGATCAACTTTACAAGAGCACGTAGCGCCAAGACGGGCTCCAGGCCTCCTTTCCAAAGCCTTGCACACGACCATAACCATGAACAGAGGACAGTTGCACCCTGGACACACTCAGGGAGCTGCTATGTTTGATGCCAACCACCAAGCCATCAGCCTTAGGAGCCCATGGGGTCAGCACTCTCTAGGGCACCAGCCAGCACAGTCCTTCTACCACAGTGCAATGGGATTGTCCCAAATCCAGCCACATTGATGCAGAGAGACATCTCAGCACACATGTGGGTATAGGTGGCTGTGTGTCTGTCTGTGCATGTGACACTGGTAATTTCATGTCAGACACTCTGAAAAGAGGAATGCAGATGACACACACAAAAGCCAAAAGTGTACCAAAACTGTAACAAAGAAACTTCCCTAATCCTCCTCAGATGTGCTTTGGATCAAATTCAACCACAGGCAAGGATGGTGGAAAGGCTCCCACCGACCTTTTGGGAGATGGATATGATCTTCATGTAGATGCACTCATGTACGACACAGCTAGCCAAGTGTAAGGGGATGGTACATTCAGTGAATTTGCAAGCTTGGCTAGTGAAGCCAAAGCACTTGCAATTTCCATAAATCAAGCCGCTCCCAGTTTTTTTCAGCCTCGCTCTTTCAGGTCTCAAAGACAAAAAAAAAAAAAAGGAAAAGAAAACGGATACCCACAAAAAGCTCCTACATTAAAGTAGGCAAAATCATAGAATACAATGGACTAAAACAACCATCACTCATCCATATGGATGCCATACCTGAAGCATTTGCCTTTGTTTTTCTTGCTGGTTAAGTGTCTAACTTACATTCCTACTGTTCACAGTAATAAATGCAAGTCCTAAAATATGCAGGATAACAAGTATCCAGCAAGGGTCAATGCATACGGCTGCGCTCACTGAGCTGTTCAAATTTCATGATTATTCCAAAGATACAATTTTGTCATAGACAAAAGTTTCAGTTTCAGTTTAAAAAAACATCAGAAATTAACTGTGAACTGCAGCGCATACAGCTAGAGAACAGCTAGCTGTCAAAACAAGACACACACACACACACAAAAAAAACCCAACCAAACATTTTCACCAGTAAGACCTTTCAGAAAAAGATTAAAATTTCAGCAAAGTGATATACAGTCAGTAAGCGACAGAAGGAAATTATACTTTAAAAAGCCTCAGTTTTCCATAGTTTTTGTGACGCTACATTAGATGACTTTTCATTACAGCTCATGATCAGAGATAGCAGCTACATATTTTCAACTTTTTCCTGTTTTTTTTTTCTTAAAGCTTTTAGATGTAGAAAAGACTGTAGAAAGTAAAAAGAGAACCTGTAAAAATTGAGACACAAGGCAACCAAAGGATTAGTTGTATTACAAAGCTGGCTTTGCTCTGTCAAAGTGTTGTTTCAGCAAGAAAACTAAAAGAAAAGATAGTAATACATTTATTCTGGCCACTGGAAAATACAGATGTTAGTCCTAGATTATATCCTGTTAAAAACAAAAGCTAAGGGAGGGGAAAAACTTTTTTAAAGTATTGGAGTCACAACAGCTTTTTCACAGAGACAGAGAGAAGCAACTTGAATATAAATAAGTGTCCAAAATAGGTCAGCACTCTTTTCTTGGCCACTGAAGTTTGATACTTTTCACTGGAGGTTAGGCTGGGCGGTGGTGGCACACACGCTGCAGGGACACAGGCTGAGCCCACGGGCAGGTCCTGGCTTGGGGGGAGCCCCACTGGCCCAAGCAGAGCCCCGCGGCAAGCATCAGAGCACAGAGCGAGCATCACCAGGCACACTCGAGGCAACAGCCGCACACTTTGCAGCCATACCTGCATTTTCCCTCATTGTACAGGTTTCTGATACAACCTCACTCATGTCCCAGGAGAGTTTTGAAATGCCGTGTATCCACAGCCAGTTTTGAGCTTATCAAGCAAGAAGCATAGTAAGAAACAGCACGGTTTCCACAGCCTTCAGCAAGACCCACCAGCTCCATGCGTTGAAGCCCTGAGCATCCCATAGCTTTGCAGGGAGCAGCTCTTTGTGCCACGGCAGGATGGGCTCTGTGCAATACAGCTACGGTGGGCAAAGCCATTACCTCCCTGATCAAGGTTACAGACCCTTAATCCGAAACAGAGAGCAGTTTTAGACTCAAAAGTCAGGCCACGATGTGCAGAGCATGCCCTTCAGTTGCTCTGCCACTTCTTCCACAGGGGGAGGCTGGTGGGACCAGTAACATCAGCCTGCAGGAGAACCATAGGTTTTATCTCTTTTTTTTTTTAAAGGCAAAATGTGAACAAGTTATTTCTACAGCAATGAGAGACAAGTCTGCTGGTTCAGCCTCGGCAGCATTCCTGCCTACCTCGGCTTGTTTACCACCAATAAAAAGCCCATTAGTTGCACAATGCGCCAGTTAAAAATAACTCAAAAAAAAAATCATCACTGGCAAATTAGTAAGACATCAGGACGCGCAGACACCTCAGCATGGCGTTATGGAAACCACAGAGGAGTCAGACTTCCCTCAGGAGCTTTTCCCAAGGAAGACGAGCCCGGAGATTTCTCTCCCTTTGAGTGGACCCAGCTAATTTGAAGGGCTCAGGACCAAAATGCATCAGTCATCCCGCCAACCAGCCCAGGGTTTCCAATCAAGTGACTTCCAGAGAAAGTAAACTCACCAGGCTCAAATGCCACCAGTTTGTGCCAGTGCCAATGAGGGCACAAGGTCCCCCTTGCACAGGGGTGGCCAGCGGAGGAGGCTATGGTGGTATAGAGCTTCCCCAAAACTTCACATCCCTGCCCAGGCTCTGATACGTGGCAGCAATGAGTGCTGACTCAACACATCCTCCCCGGCCACCCAAGGATCCTGCTTTAAAAGCATCACTGATAGAGACCCAAAAGGAGATATGGGTGAAACCATAAACTGCCCTCCTCTAAGGACCTCATCAGACTCCTACAAGCACTGCTTGGCACAAGGAGAAAGCCCTACATTTTACCTATACATCTGAACAAGTGCTGTAAAGAATTACCCAGCTCCCAGCCCAGTCCCTGACCAAATGAAACCCAAAACTTAGCCTTGCCACCCGCCACACACACCACTACCCTCCAGCTAAGGAGCCCATAGCCCAAACCTTGCAGGCAAGGCTTAGAGTGCCTTTTCTGATCACTGCCTCAAAATTTGTGCAATTCAGGGATCACCCCAAAGCTGACCCAGGGGTTCACACAGGCAGTGGAAGGTACTGCCTGGCTTGCCACAACCCTCCGTGAGTACACAGAGCAGAGGACACAAGGGGAGAGGTAAAGTTCAGCAAGGTACTACCTTGTGGGCTGTGGGTAGAAGAACTGAGGGTTTTTTACAGTACTGTACCTCTTAGCACACCACCTCCAGAGACTGAGCAACCCTGGGAGCTGCTCTAAGATCAAGAGCAATGTTGCTTTTCCTCCTGAGCCCAGCTGAACAGCACAAACTCCCAGCGTCGCCTCCAACCCCACCATTAACTAGTTAGGGAAAACCTGAAGATGCCACTTTACAAGGAGGCAACATAATTTTATTGACTATCCCCACACCAGCAGGGCGTCTGCAACTCCTCTGCAATTAGGGTGTTTCTGCCTTTCCTCTGTGTGAGCACTCCCAACCCCTTCCACGAGCCCAGCCATCCCTCTCCTCAGCCCCTGGAGAGGAAGCTCCTTCGGGAACATACCAAGCAGAGCTGCACGTTGAGGACACTGCATTTGTGAAATAGGATGAGGATCCCTTCTGCTCACAAAATGTTAATAGGGGATTTCAAAAGCAGCTGCAAATATCCAAGGCAGTGATTTAGACTGACCTTTTCACAAGAGGAAACTTTGCCTCCCCATGCCCACACAGGACAGCAAATGTATTTTTCAGACACACACCATATCCTCTAGGTTTCCAAGAGCAAAAGTGAGGTCACACAAGCAGGTAAACAAGTGTTGTGTTAAATCTTGGCTGAAAATATAATCTCTGGATACAAGAAATAAAAAGCATCCATTGGCACAGAGGGTCCACAGTATCTCCATTACTGCTGTTACTAACAATTCTCCTACAGAGCCCTGAATACTGAAAATCCCCAAGCAGGACCCAAAGGCCATATCAAGGACACTCATCATCCTCATATCGAAGGACAACAGTTGATAAAACACATCTAACATGCTTACATACAGAGGAAGAACTCCCCTCAGCCTATTAAGGAGAAGCAAAGAGGCAGCCTCCCTGCTCGCCCCTGCCTGACATTTAAATTCAGGTGGGAGCTGATGAAGACAACAGAGAGATAGGAGCTACAACCAAATTAGTAGCCAGTGTTTGGGCCAGGATGTTGAGGATACTCATCAGCTGCTTCAACCATGATCATCTCCAGCTGGAAATGGGTGGGAGCTGCCCCCTTCACAGGGTCTCTATTTCTGAAACCAGGATTATGGTTTTAAAGTCATGCTCAGGAACAGCTTTCCCACTGCCAGCAAGCCCTTTCCACAAGCAAACCAGTAATGCCAGTGCAGTTACACTGAGGAAGAGTTTGATCTGTTAACGTCCCTACCAGAGATGTTTTTTAACCCACAGTGAAGGAGCTTCTTCAGACTGAGCCACCAACCTGCAGTGTGCTTCGAATGCCTCGCAGGGATGGAGATGGAGGTGGAGGTGGCTACGTCAGAACAAGCCACAGCAGAGTTTCGCTGGACATCTCTCTGCATGGAGACCTCATCGGCCATGGCTCATGCCAGAGTGTCATCACCTCCAGCCCCACAAGAGTTACGTATTCCCACATCACTTTAACTAAATAGCTTATGTCAGGATTACTCGAGACGCTAACTCCGTCCTGAGGGTGTTTAAAACCACCATGCCCAGTGACCTGCTCTGCACTCCTCCCTGCTGCACCTAATGCCTCCAAAACAATTTGGGGGGGGGAGGAGGAACGGGAGGGGTGATTCCGCTCCAGCAGATTTCACGCCTGATGGAGTATGGCATCGGATGCGCCGCTGAAACGCGATGCCGGCAAGGTACCGTCCGCCCCGCCGCCGCCGGGCAGGGAGCCAGCACCAACACCCCACCGGCTGCTCCGGCTGGTTCCACCGCGACGCAGCCCCCTCCTCGGGCTGGATCCGGACCGCAGCCTGCCAGCCCAGCCGGACACACGCATCGCCGGTGCCGACGGCCAGGGAAACCCAGCTTGGGGTTTGCCCTCCTTAAGCCGTTTTTTGGGTGCGGGGGCCCTTCGAGCCGGCCCAGGGGAGGTGGAGGTTCAAGCCCCGGGAGTTTGCAATAAAGGAGATCTGTGTGGCTGGCGAGTGCGAGGTCTCCTGGGAACGGCCCTTTTACTGGGCTCCAGATGCTGTGGAGTGATTGCTTATATGAAGGCGGGGGAGGCCTCTTTACTGTTTCTCATTTCCTCCTTTTTTGCCTCCCACCCCCCCCTCCTGATTTCCTGGTTTTGTTCAGAAGCACAAGAGAGTCATTCATCATTTTTCTTCCAGCACAAGGAGCGCTCTCACCTCCCCCTCACCCCTAAATCCCTCCCCACCAGAAAAGGGCACGCGTTCCCCAGCCAAAAAGACTCGCAGCGGGGAAGGCGAAGCTCCCCCGGCTCCCGCAAACAGCTCCGGCACAAAGGGCCACATTCTCAGCTGGGTTCAGTGGGTGCCAGCCCCCAAAGGGTGAAGGCCAAAACTCAGCGACAGCAGAAACGCTAAGTCAGAAAACGGATATCAGCGGCGGAGGAAAGCAATTTGCGCCGGTTTGAATTACGGGCGATGCAGAGCAGAGAGGAATTTGCATGCCGAGGAGACAGACAGCGCCTCAGGTAACCGGAACAAAAAAAGAGCTAAGAGATGAAGGTCCACTTCCTTCTCAGCCCACGTGCCCTGATGGTCACTCGAGTCACTGAAACCTGGGAAAACTTTCCTTGCGGAGTTGTGTGTCGTTCCCCCCCCACCCCCCGCCCCAGCCTCGCTGGGTGACGCTGGGTGGGCGTCAGTCCAAGTGCAGTCCAGGCACTGGATTTGCATTGCTCTACGTGACAGCAAGCCACCAGCCCCAGCTTTGGGATGGGCTTCCAGGAAAGCCCCGGTTGGTTTGCAGGAGGGGGGAAAAAAGGGTGGTTACAGATGCAGACATTTAACCCATTCGGAGGGTCAATGACACCCCCAGGAAAAACTCATTGTGGCGCTTTCCTCCAATACCTCCAAGGGCCACTTGAGTTCACAGTCACACAGCGCTCTCCGTAACTTTTTAACGGCCTTCTCCTTGCCCCAGCTTGGAAGGAGAGAGTCAGGGCTAAGACATCTCAGTACAGCTGTAACAGAGGAGAGAAGCTCTCTCCAAACGCCCTTGAGAAAGACAGCAAGTAGGAAAACTCCAAAGCAGTTAAAATTCTTGCACGTGTTTTTATAAAGCAACTGTGCATTTGTGTGAAAACCAAGACTGCAAACACCTGGGGAAAAAAAGGAAACAAAACTGGACAAATAGAAAATGTTCCAGGTTTTGGTTTTGTTTGCGTTTAAAATCACAGCAATAACAGCAACCAAAAAGGTCTCCTTATGGTCAAATCCAAGGCTTCCTTTTGGTGCTTTTAGAAGGAAAAGAGATAGAAGACTCTATGTGGTCAGTACTGGGGCCGGTAGGGTGGAGGGGAGCCTGCGTACCAGCAGCTCCACCAAGGAGGTACATTTATGGCTCAATTTCAGCAAGAACTGGAAGAGCAATGAAAACACAAGCCACCAAGAGCCTGGCCATTTGGGACTAAACTCTTCCACACCCACTGAGCCAGATTTCCTGGAGGATCACCAAGCCAAGCAGGATTGTTGCACTCCTCTAGTCTCTCCCTCAAACACCACCAGCTGCTTAGGTGAACTGAAATACCATCATTTGGAAAAACCCAGGTATTACAGTGTGGGAGCCCAGATAGCCTCTGTTCCTGTCTCTGGCAAAGGAAGAATTTGGGGCCACTTTTCACACATCCTGGGTCACTGGGTAAATTGGCAGCATGCTCTTCAGGGCCACTTTTGAGAGTCTGGCTGTTCGTTCCCTTTGCTTTCTTTCAAATGCTCAAACGAGAAACTTTTTTGTGCTGCTGGTCTCCCTCAACATCTTTGCAAGCTTATTTTGAGGTTACTTTATGTTCCCACAGAGAAACGCCAATATTTCAAAATTACCTGAATAAACCCTTAGATTTTGCTGGTTTTTCTTTTCTTTTTTTTTTTTTTTAATGGTTTGGCAGCCAAACCAAAACGATCAGCCCCAAGCAGGAACCAACATGTGGACTCCATCATACTCCAAACCCAGAGTGTGTCACCTCCACAGCTCCCCAGACATGCTCACGCAGAGCTCAGCGCCTGACCCTCCCACCCCGGCGGGATAGCCCCTGACGGCTCCTCTCTTTGGAGAAACAGCAGGTTTCAGCAGGTCTTCACCAAGCCAGACAGGTCAAAATGAGCCTGCTAGCACCCTGCTGAAAATATGCAAAGTAAACCCAAGAGCCGGCATGGAAGGGAAGGTGAGGCTGGCAGAAATGCAGCAAGAGAAAACAAGAGGAAGAAAGGGAGCGCAAAACTTTACAGCGGGGAAAAAAAATAAACCTGCTGATCAAAAAAAAAAGCAATGGGAAAAATGTACAGGGCTCTAGGAAAAAAAAAAAAAAACAAAACAGCAACAAAGGAAGAAGGCAAGAGGGGCTGGGATGAACACCCTGGCCCGAATGCACATGGTCAGCATGGGAATGATGGTGCATATTTTCTTCTCGGCACCAAGGAGATCCCAGAGGGCCCCCAAAAGCCTTTTGCAAATCAGGACCAAGCTCTTGACTTTGCCTGGGTGCAGCTGCTGGATCATTCTTTACCCATTGGGCTGGCATCCCACAAAAGTCCAGGCTTCTGCTATTGGAAAGAATATTAAAATAAAATCCCCAAAATCCCAGGGGATTTTGCATTGGAGCCTTTTCAGTGTTTTCCTCACCCTGGCATCTTCAAACTAGGTGACATGTGGCACCATCATGGTTTCTGTTGTATTCAGGACAGGAGCAACTAGCAGGCTGTTCAGTCTAAGAAACTTGCTCTCCTGAGATACGATCCCTTCACTGGGTCTTCCAAAGGTTAAGTATCCCCAAGAACAACACACCCAGCAGTACCTGCTGCCTCAGCTTCCTTGACTTCCAGATGGGGCTTTCACAGTGCAGCAGAGGCCAAACGCAGGTGCCCATGGCCAGTTTGTGCCTGGGGGCAGCAGAACCACAGTCGGGGAGGGATTTGACTAATTACATGAATAACAAACAGCCGGATGCCAGCCCCCACCCCACGCAACTCAGACAGCAGGACAGGGGATGCGGGAGGGAAGCAAGTGGCTCAAAACCCAGACAAGCTCCCAAATGAGGCCACTCTTACCCTATTCCAGCTACGGACCTGCATCTTGGCCTCCACAAGGGCCAGGAAAAGTCCTGCACATTTTCTTTAGAAAGGAATACAACAGTGAAAAGCCCCCAGTAGGAGAGTTTTCCTTTCAGCCTGACCTGGACTGTCCTGTGTATCCGCCGCGAGGGCACGGCCACCGGGAGCCAGCTCGCCTGCTCAGGGAGGAGAAAAGGGAAGTTAATTTTCACAGCCAAAAGAAAATAGGGAGTTCTTTTCAGATGGCAGGAATATAACTGTGACATTTAGTCACTTTGCTATTTCTGCTTCCCGGGTGCGTCTCTCTACAGGAAAGCCCCCGGACAGAAGTCTCTCCGGGCAGCGTTGCAACATGTGTTTGCCCAAACTTTGGTGTCTAAACCCCCTCCGAGGTCCCCGCGCTGGCTCCATGGGGAGCTGGGGGGTTTTCAGGGAGGTTCAGTCTCGCCCCCTCTGTGCCTTGGCTGCCTTTAAAGCAGATGCATGTGTCTAGCTGGAAAAAGGGCAAACCTGCAGCCCTGGCCTGAGGCCACTCAGGGTCTGACTCACCAGCTGAAAACAGCAAAGTCCCTCGGCCTGCAAGCCAGGACACGATGGCAGCACTGCATGGCCCGAGGCCGGGTTCAGAGCAGAGGGGAACCAACGCCATGTCTCCAGCTCTGAAACGCAGCCGTTCGCCCCCATCCCATCACGGCGGGGAAATCGCATTTGCTCCACGTTGAGCTGCGATGGGGAGTCACCCTACCTCAGGGCACTGCTCCTGCAGTGACGTGGGCAACCCCAGAACTCCCCAGCTCCATCGTGGGGGACAGTGCCTGATCCGCCACGTCCCACTCCCTGCCGGGCTGTGGCTACGTGCCCTCCAGGCACTGTGCACACTCCCACGGTTGGACAGAGAAGAGAGTGACCTGTCTCGGGCTTACTCCAATGCAGGGCAGGCTGCACACCTTGCACAAGAAGCCCCAGGTACAGTCACCAGGCAGTCAGCTCAGCTCAGGTCACGCTGCCAGCACCGCTCAGCCCACGATTTCAGGGATTTCCAAAGCACAACCCAGGCCGCCGGCTGCTCACAGAGGTACCTCCTCCGTTGAGGCACCGCACTAATTGCAGTCTTCCACTGCAGATGCTTTCTTGCATTCACAGCTCACTCTTGGACAAAATTTTGGGAACTCGCCCCATTAAAAATTTTTGCAAATCTGACGGGAGTCCACTGCTTCAAGAGAAGAGCTGCAGAAGCTTACTGCAGACTCTGCAGAGCTTCTCAAGCGTAATTTTTATGGCAGTGGGCAGCCCACGGTGGGTTGTAAACAATCCCACAGGAGCAGTCACATACTCAACACTGAGCTCGATGTCAGTCCTGAGCATGGGTAATGATGACAAGAGGCAAGCAAGACACATAATGTCTTAGCTGCCAAAAATGCAGCTTCATCACAGGATGCCACAGAGGTGAAATGCAGTCAGTTGACTAGCCCTGAATAGGCAGGGAAAATAAAAGAGAAGAATTGGAAAAAAAAAGAAACAACAACCCAAACACAGAACTCAGTTAAATATTTATAGAGGGCCACTGCATTTCAATCGCAAGCAGTTTTTTAGGTCAGCTGGGACATTTCAGCTCTGCTAGGGCAGATCAGTTCCATGGGACACGACACTGCCGGCAACCACAACCCTGAGGCTCAACCCTCCTAGAACGTAACTCAGGGAAAAACCAGACCTGGGCAGGGTTGTGCTTCCACTCGGCACAGCCCAAGTGATGGGACCTCCCCTCTCGCCATGGTGGTTGTTCCTGGATGCACGAGGCAGCAGGAGACGGGATAGGAACAGGCAGCAAAATGTATTTGTAAAAGCAATCCCAAATTGGTCTTGTATACGGAGTTCTTCCTATCCTGAAGTCTCAAGGCACCGCAGTGATGTACACAGACAAGGGTTTGCTTGTCTCCCCCCGCACTTCAATCCCCACTGCTAGAAGTCAGGAGGGCAGCTCACAAAACAAAGACGGTACCTCTGTAAGCAGCTGGCAGACCAGGCTGTGCTTTGGAAATCCCTGAAATCACAGGCAGCGTGATGGGTTTCCATAGCACTGTTCCCACCTCGCAAGGCTCACTCCAGACTCTTTCCATAAACTCTCAATTTGTGCACCGCTGGCTACCACCTACGGCGGAATTATGGGGTTGATGGACCTTTGGCCAGGTTGGTCTGCTGCTCGGTCATATCTGCACTGCCCAAGCGCTTTCAGCGTGGTCTGAATTTGCACAGGTCGGTTTCAGCACGTGCAGGACCAGCCAAATGGCCACGGGTTAAGGTAACAAATCCTTGAAACCAGCCTGATAAAAAGAATAAACAGAAAAATGGAGGAAAGCAATGACTGAAATCAGTAACAAACATTACTAGAAAGACAGAAGCTTTCCAACTGTCTGAGATTAGAAGAATGCATGTCTGCGTTACCATTTTTTTACTGTTTTTTACCAGGCATGGTTTGTTAATGCTGAAAATTTTGCATTTCAGCCCTTTGTCAGCTCAGCTGGCCTTAGTCCCTGTAGGATGAGGGTCGCAGTTCCCGAGAGGGCTGGGCACCAACCAAACCACACTTTGTGTCGTGGGACCTGCAGGACCTTTACCACCTGCCTGGTCAGTTTTGCCGTGTTGAACTCACTTCATCCAAAACAAAGGGCGGGGAGGAGGCGAGGAGAGGGGAAGCAAACAAAAGTCAAGCCCTGGTTCACAAAGGTGGGGTTGAGCAGAAAGGAGGGGCTAGACTCAAAAGGAGAACCCCCTGTCCAAACACAAGTATCTGAAGCAATATTCGTAAAGCAAACACAGGAACGACCGGGAAGCAGCGTGCATTTTGCACACCTGCCCCTTACCAGCAGGCAAATCTCAAAACAACATCAGCACTTCTAAAAAGGGATTAAAATAAAAGCACGCTGAATCCATGGACAACCTTTGTTTAAAAGCCACGTAAGAGGCAGTAAGTTTCTACAGGCCAACTCCCTACAAACGTAAGCAAGGGAAAGTTATCAGCTCTGGGCTTCCAAAATATTTACTCAACTGTCCTGGTTTGACATCAATCTAACATCATTCTGAGTAATCTCTAACAGACCTTTCCGAAGTTCCATGCTGTCATTTTTGTGGCATACCCTTGACCAAAACTCAAATGCAGAGCACCCTTTCCCAAGGGTATTTCCAAGCACTTTACTACCATAGAAGCAAACACTGTCCTTGCAAGGTAGGAATAGTGCTACAGGGAGAGGAGGCTGAAGGTGTGCAGCCTCCACTGTGCAACATCCAAGGGTCAGATCTGCATCAAACTGAAACTGTGGGAGTAATTAAGACACCTAGATGAATGGCTTAAGCTGAGCAGGGGCCAAGAAGCTGACAGAAGACACCCTCGTGGAGAAGGCTGGGGTGTTTTAGTGGCTGTAATTGATCTCAAATTTGAGTTTAGATCTCATCTGGCCAAAAGCCACAGCTTGGGAAGCACGTCTGGTGGAGGATGTCGGTACACTCTGCATGTTTCCTCACAAAGGCTTGGGACACCAGTTCTTATTTTTAGTACTATTTTCATTTCTTCATGTAATGAGTTCAGTGTTTCAGGCAGCCCTGGAGGAGCAGGAAGGACATGTCCCGTAATAAAACTAATTAATTCATGTGGAATTTCTAGCCATTATTGTGAAAGTGGCCAAATTCCTCACTCCTGAAAAGCTGCCAGAATGGCCATTAATCTGGCTGTGGTCACAAGCAGGATTCCTGTGGCCTCCTGCAACACCCAACCAGCCCCCGGGACAGAGGCTGCAGAAACCAAAGTGGATGTTGTTATTTCCTCACACCGACTCCCACAGCCCGAGTTTTACTAAACAAGACAGTTGCCTCAGAGGGCTCCATGCCAAATTCCTCCCAGTGCCCCCAGAACAAGCATGCCCCAGTCACATGCACAGAGGTCTGGCCCTCCAAAATCAGCCCAAATCAGGCGTTTCAGCATTATTCCAAGCTCTGCAGACCAACTGTTTTCACCTGCCCAGCCTTGGCGGTACGCTTAGTGACAGGTACCCGGAATTTGTCTGAATTTTGTCCTGGAGATGTCAGAAGTTGTATTGCTACCACCCAGCTGGGTGTGCTAGGAAGCTGAGCTTTTCGGGTCCCATCTGCAGGCAGTGGGAAGCTGGGCTCCTCCACAGAGAAACTCCAGGCAAAAATCTCATCGACGGAAATCACTCAATAATGCACAAGAATTAATGGAATCTGTCTCTCTGCCTGTGAGCTGGGGGTGACAGGGTCTGTGGGGCCTGGCAGGGAAAAAAAATGCATGGAATAAACTTATTTTAGTCACTAAAATCAACAACAACAAAATTACTCAGAATACCCATGGGGAGCCAACCTATTGTGTAAGAAGGCACCATTTTGCCATAGTCTCATTTTTCTCCTCCAATTCTGGACTGCTCTTTAAATTCAGTGATGGATTAGAAGGTTACCTGCAAAATAGTACTTCTAGTGCTGTCCCACCATCCAGTCCCAGGATTGGCCTTACTTCCTGAACACCACTAGAAATCTAGACCTTCTGCCCCTGATGTCCTGTGTAATGGACCATCTGTAACAACCTGGGTTTCTAACAGTCAAAAGAAAATCCTCTCAAAATACACCTCTGCACAAGCCATGGAGGCAGCACTGTTCACCATGGCCAAAGGAAAAGGTCCCCTACCATGACCACCCATTGCTTTAGGCCTCCTCATCCCAGTTTCCATCATGGCAGATGATTTACCTGTCCATTCACATCACAGTAAGATCAAGACGGTGCTGAGGGGATTTTCCTGCTGTTAAATCAATCTGGTTCATATGATGTTCAGAAGAATGGAGAGTGCCCTCTACACATTAGGGATCATATCAAACCCATGGCCCTTGGTTAGTAGTGGGTACTATGCTAGAAAAAGAATGTCTGTTGGAGCCCAGTAGTATGGATAGGGAGAACATTCCACTACAGGAACATTGTCCTTGACCAGTTGGACTAAGAGCTTGGGATGGAGCCTGGAGCAGTTCTTCCAACCTTCAGAAAGCGGTGGTAAGACTCATTACAGCGTTATCACTCACCATTTTCCTTGAGCTGGTTCAGCTGCAAACCTAGAAAAGCAAACCAGCTCCAGTGTGGAGGGTGGATTGCATCACCCCTGACAAGTGTCCCCAAGAAGCAAGACAATTCACTAGTGTAACTGGAATTTGTCTTTAGCAAAGGCACTGCAGGTTGAGCAAGTAGGACCAGGAAGAACGGAAAACAGCCATGGAAAGCCCTGGGATTGCTGGGTGAGCCTCACTGCAAACCAAAACACCATGGTGGCCAACCACCCCAACCCTACAATCCCCACACCAAACTCTCACGGTGGCCAGGACCTAGAGGACACAAACCAGGCATCTTGGGGGGTCCTCAATCTAGGCACCACAGATTATCCACAGACTCGCTAGCTCCAGATCCCTGCCAGGAATACGGGGCAGAGCCCCAGCACCAGCCCTGGGCTCCAATGGTGCAGGAGGCTGAAGGCCCAACGCCGGCCACCTCCTCCCACTCTTCCTCCTCATGCCACTTCTCTTCGCTAAACCTGAGTTCCTCTCCCCATTTCTGCTTGCTTTTGAAGTGCCAGATGAAACAGCACCAGATGGAGGCAAGCCGCTCGCCCGCTGAAAGCGACGGGAGACGAGCGTTTCCACATGGGCTGCGTGGGAGGGCTGCCATCGCGCCCGTCGCAAAACCTGCGTCTCCCCCAGCTCAGCTCACGGCCCAACGGGGCACCAGGTGCCACAGGCAAAACCTCCTGGATTCAAACAGAAAATGACCCCCGCGCAACTTTCTGGGTGCAAAAAAAAAAAAAAAAAGGTCAGATTCTGGCCAGTTTCACTGCTTCTGTTCTTCCGCCTTCACTGAGGCCGCTCAGGATCTGTCCTGCTCCCCTTGGGAGCAAAAGTTGGGACTTCTAAAATATAGGGCACTCCCTACCCTACAGGGGACAGGCCACACTGGGGACACACACACCTGATCTTTGGCGGTACCAAAAACATCTTGAAGGACAGCCAAAAGCACAAAAAGACCTTCAACACCTCACTGCACCCACCAGTGCCCCCAGAGAGAACAGCAAGCACCCCCAGGACATGGACATTAGGTGCCTACCCTTTTCTAGTTTTAAAACAACAAGAGGAAAATGTGGGAAGGTTATCACACAACCTCCTCACCTAGTCAAGAGAAGTCCATTACCATGGATTGTCTGGAGAAGACATGATTACCATGGTTGTCTTCAGTCTGGAGAAGAGGAGGCTGAGGGGAGACCTTATCGCACTCTGTAACTACCTGAAGGGGGGGTGTAGAGAGGCAGGGGTTGGTCTCGTCTCCCAAGTCACAGGAGATAGGACAAGGGGAA
>JAOXNO010000078.1:16684840-16767146 GCA_028565335.1 Limnodromus scolopaceus | reverse complement strand
CCCCCACCACCACCCCTGCGGGGGTCGGGGCTGCCCCAGAGGGGAGAGGGGTTCAGCCCCAGAGGGGGGCGGGGCGGCCCCAGAAGGGGTTGGTGATGCCCCAGAGGGAAACGGAGGGTCTGACCGACACGGGGAAGGGGATTGTGGCAATGGGCGTCAGGGTCTGCGCCCCCGGGGATGGGGGTCTGACCCACCGAGGGTGGGGGTCTGGCTCACAGGGAGGTCGGGGGATGCCCCGCTGGGTAGAGCGGGGCCAAACGCGGAGGGAATCGGGACCTGCCCCGCAGAGACACCAAGTGCAGGGGAGGGATGGAGGTCCTACCCCACATGAGGGTTGGGGTCCTGCCCCACAGGGAGAGCTAGTTCCAGGGGGGAAAACTGGGTAATCTCCACGGGGAGGGCCAAGAAAGGGCTGGGGGGCAGGCAGGGGTCCACCCTTGCCCCGCTGCCCCAGAGGTTCCAGGCCAGGCACCAGCGGCCACATTTCAGGCCAGGTCCCACCATGGGGATGGGGGGCCAAAACCTGGGTTCAGGGACAGTTACACCATCCAGCCCCTCCACCAAACACTGGGCCTGGGAGCCACCCTGCCTCCTTGGGAAGGTCGGATGAGCCCTCTTGGAGAATGAGGTGCTCCATGCCCATAGGGCAGCCCCCATCTCCAGCCTGGCTCCCTGGAGGGGAGCATTTATACCCCCACACCAAAGCTGCCCACATTGGGCTCAGTCCTGTGGCACCGCCCTGCAGGGGGGGGCCAAAAGCCGGGGTACAACCCCGGGGGCAGAGGCAGAGCTCTCCAGGCTTTGGGGTTTTGATGTGAAACCCCCATTTCAACCCCTATCACACTCTTTTCCCTACTGCCCAGCTGTCACAGGCTACCCAGAGGATATGGAGTGTAGGGGATATTACATAGAGGCGACTGGGGGTTTTTATTAGTAAAATATAATAACAACAAACCCAAGGGAATGCAAGTGAGCTAATGAAGCTGGAAAACTTTGTTAATATCATTGTGGGGTTATATGGTTAAAGCCAGGCACTGGGGCAGCGGGAGTTCCCTCAGCTGCGGGACTGTCAGCTTTGAGGCACTTAAAGTTGACATTTGCTGCTGCAGCTTTTTGTTGTGTTGTTTTGGGGTTTTTTGAAATGAAGAAAAATGCAAAATGCCGCTGTTGATGACTCGCGCGGCACAACTTTCGGCACGGGATTACTCACGGCCCTGGAGTTATACAACAACATGTTTGTTTGTGGGATCAACGAGTGCAGGGTGGGACGACGGTCTGCGGCATTGAGCACGCTCCCTGAAATCCCTGCGATACATCCTGGGACCAAGCACATGGTCCCGTCCCAACTTCTGGGTCTTCCCAAGCAATAACTCTGGTTTTACAAGGGTTTGATGAAACACGGTCTCTTTCTCTGGCTGCCCATCACACTGCAGATACCTCGTGGTAGAAGAGCTGCCCGTTTGCTTTACTTTATAAAACATACCATTGCTGCTTGTTTGCACCTCGCTCAGGCTGGGTGGTGATTTTTGACCATCCCTGTTTCACTTCTGGAGGAATCCAGTCAGTTTTGGGGTCCCTGTGGCAGCGGCACTCACTGCTGCTTGCAGCACTCATTGCTCTGAGTGTAGGGGACTCCGAAACTCCAAGCCGACGAAAATGTTCCCCTGAAATTAGAAGCAAATAACAAAGATATTTTTATTCCACTTCACATTACAAAACCCTCTTTTGCATTACAGAACCCGAATTTTAGCCTGACTCCAAGAAATCTCTTCAAGAAGACAAAAAAAATAAAATTGAAATATATATATATAAAAAAGCCAGCACAGACTTTGCATTCGTCACTCCCACAAATCGCAAAGTGGGAAAACGGGATGCACAGCCCTGCACACAGACAGCCCCTCAAAATCCTCCCTTTAAAACAGATTTGCCAGCAGATGTTCAATAGAAAATGGAGCGAATTCTTTTCACCGCACTCTCACGACTTCTCAGGGATGGGGGGAAGGAGGCTCTCGGTACCTTTTTTATGATCTGCCATTGACTTCACTAATGACTCACATTTGGTTCCAATGAGATATTTTCATATGACTAATGAATCTATATTTGGAGGCGTAAGAGGGTTTGGCTAATTATCTGTTGCAGTCAGTTAAATATTCCAAGTATTTAAAGTAGGTTCTCTTCCCGTGGCAAATGTTATGCCCCCGTGGTCTGTCTTCTCCTGGTGCTTTAAAAGCAGCCCAGCGCTCTGACTCGTACCAAGTTGACATCTGGGTTTCTGCATGTGTAAGCACGAGAGATGGCCTGAACTTAATTATACAGTGAACCAATCCTGCATTTTTTAGGTGGCCAATAGGTCATTCCCCAAGGGACGATTTAAACCCGATTTTTCAACACGCACTTGATGCTTGCAGCGGCCCGTTTTGCTGGGGGCATTTACTGGGGTGCCATTAATAACTCCTGGCAGGGGCAAATTCCTTATGAGCACCGCTGTGTAGGCTGCTTGTGCACAAATCAGTTTTCCACAGGGAGGGCTCGAAATCTGGTGAGAGAAGGGAAGGGAGAGAGGAGGGGGAGGGAAGGGGCTCCGTCGGCTCAGCTGCCTGAATTGCAGGAGGACGTTAAACATAATGATCCTGGAGGGAAAGGAACCGTACGCAGCTCAGATGTGGGAACGAGCCAGGATTTCCTGTTCATATGCCTCTTTAGTAGGTGCTCGGGCTGTTCTCCTCCTTTTATCGCCGTCATTTTCTTTGTCCACCACCGAAGCAGTAACGGCAGAGCAGATGCAATGGGTCGGATGCTCCCCCTGCCCCGGCTGCTGCAGCCCTCGGCCGGGAGACCCCTCTGTGCTGCTCTCCAGCTCCAGCAGAACAATAAAGAAGATTTTACAGCTGTTGTGGGGATGGAGGAGGGGAGGCGGGGAGGCAGAGGGAAAACAGCTTGAGTGCCCATGGCCAGCTATAATTTCTCCAGTGGGTCTTTGCTGACAGTTTTAGGATTAACAAGTGAGCTCTGTTCCCAGGCATTTACCCCTCTGGATAAGCTGGCCTGTTTGTTCTCAAGGGTTTATTTTACCCTACAAAATATGGCATTGCCAAACAGATGTAGGCTTGTTCCTAGAAAGGCGAGTTATAGCTGAAGCTGCATCTCACAGAGGCTTTAGCCCTTGGAATTGTTTGGAAATGCTACAGTATTCCTCCGACCCTTTTCAGGGCAGTTTTTTCCCACAGACGTGCTGGTCGATTCTTTTATGGCTCTGTCCTTTGTCAAGGATGAATTAGGAAAAATAAACTCGCAAACAAAAAGTGGAGGCCCGGCACAGAGATCCTCTTGCTCCCAATGATTAAGAAGTATTTTACAGCTGTGGGTGAGGGGGGAAGAAAACAATGCGTCCTCCTGCATTTTTCTTTCCTTCATTTTTAGCTCGGTGGGTGCTGGGGAGGGGAAAGGAAGGGGGGCAGAGAAAAGAAGAATAAAACAGTCGTCTTATTTCTAAAGGCCTCCTTTTCAAGAGGCTGACACAGAATGCTTTACGGCAAGCTCTGCAGAAAGCCTCCCATGTCCCAGCGCTGGCAGGGTGAGGTGATGAGGAAGGGGAAGGCTGCAAGGAGGAAGGCTGCGAGGATGGGTGCTGGCCCTGATGTGAGTATTTGGTGGCCAGCCTCTCGCTTTCCTCCTGGAGTCATAAGTAAAGTTTTCCTGAGGGGGCTGGGACCTGGGGATTGCCACCGACTGACAGCAAAGTGCATCAGGGCAGGTCAGCAAGGGGTCTACCTTCCCTTCCCCCCGTCCCCATCCCTCCCTGGGCCGGGGGACATACCCAAGGTCAGGATGAATAGGTAGTGGGGGCAGAAGGAGCTCTGCCTCGATTCCTGTCCTCTGCAGGAAGGACTCCACCTCCACCTCAAAAGGAACAAAATAGCCTTAAAATTCAATTGTGGAGATGCCGAGTCCCTCCATGAGACATGTGTGCATTCATGGTCTCAGGTGATGCCCTGCCCTTGCCAGGCAGCATGGTTTTCCCCTCCACAGCACACCAAGCACCAAGCACGTTGCCAGAGCTTTGGGGGCTGGATTCCCCCCCTTGCACACTCCTGAAGGGAAATCCCACCTCATCCCCAAACCCAGCCCCTCTTCCCTACACTGACATTTGGGAAATGGTTCCCTGTCCCTACATGCTCCCTAGGATCGTAGGTCCCCAACACTCCAGCCCCACACTGACTCACCCCCCCGGCCATAGGAGCAGGGAGGATGAAACTTAACCTGCCTCCAGACACCCCAGTTCAGCAGCTTCGCCCACCGAATTGGGGTAGTGGTGGTGAGCTGAGCAGGGCACTGTGGGGAGGAGGGAGGCACTGCGAGACCCGTTTGAGCCAGCCTGCCCACAGTGCTACTTGCTCCCCAAGGTGATCACGTTGGAAATGCCAAGCTTTCAAGGAAATAAAAGAATGGCTCAGAAATAAGCTGTTTTTATCTGTTGACACTACACCAGCATCACCTCTTCTTCCTCCTCAGGGTTAGCTGCAAGCCTTAGCTGGTGCTGCCAGGGCATGCAGGAGGGAGCAGTTTCAGGTGGTGGGAGACCAAATTTTGCCCACTGTGGGGCTAGGTCAGCAGAAGGGGTTGAACGTGGAAGTGGGAATGGTTCCCATCTGAAATGAAGCTCATGTTTTCTCACATGGAGGAACGAGCGGTCGATCAGCATGAAGCAGGGGCAGAGCTGCACATCCTGGGCTGTTGTACGCTCTCCCCAGCACACCCTCTGCCTGTCCCTGCCCACCAGCCTTCGTTCCTGATGGTGACTCGCTTCTGTTTGCCCTGCAGTTACACCTCAGTCTCTTGTCCTTCCCCCTCATCAAAACTCATCCAGCACATTTCATGCTCCCCTCAGCACGTCCTCTGTGGAGCCTGGTTTGCTCAGGTGCGAGGAGCATGGACAGCCCATGGGGTCCCGCGGCTGTGATTCCCTCCCTTTACTCTTCTGCATATTTCTCTGTGGGTCACACTCAGAGGTAGGTCTGAACCGACCCAGCCCCCCTCTCCATCATCAAATTGCTTTCCCCAGGTGCATGAGCCCGGCCAGAGTTCAGATGTCAGCAGAAGGGTCAATTATAGGCCACTTTCTTTACATTTACCCTATCTGAGATGTTTTTAGAGCGGCCCTAAATGCATTATCTATGAGCCCGATCCAGTAATTACAACTGCTTTGGAGTGGTCCAGGGTAGTTTGTTTAGGTTTCTCCAGCACTGATTAGAGATTAGCAGAGCTAAAACCACCCATTAGCTGGAAGGCACAAAGCAGTGGTGGTTTTCAGGCTCAGGGGCCAGGTTCTTCGTGCCTGCCCATCTCACAGGCACCACCATGCTTTGATGGTGGCTCAGGAGCAGGAGACATGGTGTCATGAGTGTGTCTGGTCTGCAGTTGCCGTACATAATAGAGGCTTGTAGATGCCATGCATAGCAGAGGAGGCTTGTGGATTTGAACACCCCAGTGGCTAAACTCCTCACTTGTCCCTAACCGTCCCTCAAAGATGCCTTCATTAGTCTCAGGTGTTACAAAGCAATTTGAAACCAAGCAGCTGACCAGGAGGAGGTGAAGCAAAAAGGGTTAAACATTGACCTAGGCTGGTGAGGCACAGTGACTTGGCTTATAGGGGTGATAAAACAAGAGCAGAGAGGATTGGTGTGGAGGTTGTCCTTGACTTCAGCGGGTGCCAGGGTTAATTGCTGTTGGAAGAGGACCGGGTGAAGACGAAGAAGGTGTAGCTGAGGGAGAGGAATGAAGAGCCTTTAACTCAGTCCAGATAGCAGTGCATCTTTGAGGAGAAATTCCTACTCTAAACAAATCTCTGTTTGAAGCGGACCTTGGGCGGCTAAAGGACCTGGTACTGCCCATAGCTTCGTATTACAGATTCCCAGTTGCAGTCCTCAGGAAACCAGTCTTTGCAAAGACCCAAAAACTTCAGCGCCTTTTCAGACATCGCCAAATCCCAGCCCTAGCATATAGCAAATGGGGGTTAATGCTCTCTGGGTTTGGTGGCTAACAAGCCCTAGCTTCTTACCTGTGGACTTGCCCCTCTGGCTTCAGAAACCTTCTGTCTCCAGGCCGTTCAGCCTTGATTTCCCTTCAGTGGTAGGAGTGCTCCTACAAACTCACATGCCTGGGTGTAAGAGCCACCACATTGCTTACACCTACTTAGCCTTCTGATGTGCTCCTTGGTTTCCATGGGGATTTAGATCCCCAGATAAAAGTTAGATTAAAAATCCCTTTGTTTCAGCAAGTCCAGGTGCTGGAGGGTCTGGCTCCTTGGAGAGTGCTGGAACAGCCTCCCAGCCCTGTGACGCAGTGGGATTAGGAAACGGGCAGGATCCCCCTGACAAATATGAGAACCCAAAGATCCCTTTGACATTTACATTGACAGGCTTTCCCTCGGTGTCTGGTACCCCTTGAGCAGGGCAGCAGGATGAAAGCATTTCAAAGCACACGTAGATGCTTAAGAATTTTATTAGCAGCATCAGCCAACATTTCCACTTGCTTTGTATTTGCTGTTGGAAAAGTAATAACAGCTTTGGAGAACCTACTCAGGAGAGAAAACAGCTCTTTCCTAGGCACCACGCTGGGATACTGCTTTGAGTAACAACATTGCATGCAGGAATGGAGTGGAAAGGGGCTGCAACCCCTGGAGGAGCAGGGATTGCTTACACGAGCCCACGGAAAGTGCTTGGATGGAACAGGATGAAGGAAAGGAAAGTGTGGTGCGACTACATATCAAGAAAAGACTCCAGCTGCTGCTCTCTAGCTGCCTGTGTCAAAGCCTCCTCAGGGAAGTAACTTTATTCGTCTCATGGGACAAATAAAACAAGTACTGGAAAAAATACAGGGAACAGTCTTTGTGTTGGCTGGGGACAAGACAGATCATTCAGATCTTAGCCCAGAGCACAGAGTTCTTCTAGGGCAAGAGAAGTATTTGATACTGATATTTAGGTGCACTGATATTTATCTCTAACATAAAGGAAACCCCAGGCCCCTGCAATTTCCTGGTTGCTGAGGAACAGGAGCTACTTCAGGAATATGAAGCACGTGGGGTTGTGATGCCTTTGACTCCCTACCAATTCCTAAAAGAAGGATTTCCCCAGTCCCATTTCCGTAGTCCTGCATTTGCACCTCTCTTGGGTCTGACTCATTCCTGGAGATGTGGCGGATGCAGAGGGGGATGAATCCAAGAACTGAGGGGACAGACCATCTTGCAGAATGCAGGTCCTTACCCCACAGCTCCCCTGGCCTCAGACAAGCGCTGTCCCACCTCTCTCCCTGCTCAGTGGTAAAGGCAGAGACCCCTCGTAGGGAATCTTGGGACAACACCAGCTCTGTCTTTCTTCCTCCAGACACAGCCCCTTGCCCTCCTCAGCAACAGCACAGGAGAAAGACAGAGGAACCAACCCTATATAAAAGTATCCTTTTCTGTTCGCAGCCACAGATGAACACCTCTGGTGAACGTCACAGCCACTCGACCGATAACGGTACTCAACCAAGAAGCTGGCAGAAAAACACAGGACCTCAATTCAGAATATTTAATCATATACTTCAAAGCACTCTACCTGTCAAGGCAGGTGTGGGAGGAGGAGATCAGGATGATCTCACTCCAAGGTAAGGTGGTGAGCCCTCCTGCAGCGGTGCAGCCCTGCTGAGACAGCCAAGCAGCCTGGCAGGTGGGTTTCCCCTTGCAGGGCACTCCCACGGCAATGAGTCTCTGCATTTCTTCAGCATGTCTGTATCTACCAGCCTGCAAACACAAGCAGTGACATGCAGCCAACAAGCAACACACCTTCCAGGACCTTCTGCCCAGTCATCACTGCTGGTTTCTGGCTTGCCCCTCTGGACCCTCGCTGATTCCTGTTACACTGAAGGAGCTGGACTAACAAGCTCTCCCACTCCTTGCTGACACAAAATGCCTGACAAAAGTAACAGGGATGGGCCACCATTGCCCGGGGCTGTATATTCCTTCCACCTCAAGAAAAGGTCCCCTGGTGACCCCGCAAACCTCCTGGTACCTCTACCAGTGCCTCTTGGGACCCCACCACCACAAGCAATCAGATGCCGTGCAAAGCAGGGGGTTGGGCCAGAGACCTCCAGATGCCCCCCTCCTTCAGAGCTGGAAAAGGTTGCTCAGGGCTTTGTCGAGTCCAATTTTGAATATCGCCAAGAATAGAGATCCCACAGCTTCTCTGGGCTAAACCGTTCTCCCTGTGAACCTTTTTAATTTTTTTTCCTGAGTCAGAACTTCCCTCACAGCAACTTGTGCCTGTTGCTTCTTGTCCTTTTGTGGCACCCCTCTGAGCAGAGACCTGCTCCATCCTCTCTGAACCCTCCCTTTAGAGAGTCAAATACCGTAATTAGCTCTTGCTCTCTCTTCTCCAGGTTGAACAAACCCAGCCTGCAGCCTCTTCTCATTGCCTGCTATCACATGCTAGTTATTAACCAGACCTTTCATTAAAGATTCTGGTGTCTCACTCAGCAGTAGAGCGTGATTTTTAGGTTTATAGCTCTGTGTCTATTTCCAAGAATATTTTACTAGCCTGACGTACAAAGCTACCTAAACCTTAAAATGAAGTCATCTCTGCTGCAAAATACAGCTTGCTAATTAACCCTTCACAAAAACGCTACAGCTAAGGTCTCAAAGCATGAGCACCAATGTGGCCCAATGAAAGCTTCTAGGAAGATAACAGGAGGGATCCAGATCACGGGTTTGCCTGGACGTCAGAGCTGCATGAGCCAAGCTGTATCACGTTGCTTTGAAAGCAAGTGGACATTAAAGCTGAGGATGCTCCCACTCAAATAAACTAAATTTGGATTTTAAGTGCAGCCCCACTCTGCAAAGCAGCTCTATAAAAATGTCATTCCTGTTTATTGTCTCTTGCGGACTCCAGATGAAACCCATCCCACCAAAGAGAGCCATTTTCTAACGAGCCTTCTGCAAATGCAGGTTCTCCTTCCTGACCCACCAGCTCTGAAACAAAGGGTGCACATCTACCTCCCCAAACCCTGTGCAGCACCCTGGCTTTTGGGATATCCACGCAGCCAGAAACTGCTAATCTGCTTTCTATCTTGGTGCTGGATCCATCCTTCTCCTCCAGCATCTGCCTCTTCTATGGGTCAACTTTGTGCTGGTGGGTGCTGCTGGTGTGGCTGCAGGGGGTATGAGAAGCAGACAAGAGCAAACACAGCCCTTATCTTTGGCTCACTTTTCTACCTACCAGAACAGCTGTGAACTGGAGTAAAGCCTACTTACCTTCATTGCTGGGATTTTTCAGAGAAGCCTAAGAGAACCAGGAGCCTGTCCGCTACGGGCATTCAAAGTCAAAGGAGTACATGGTTTCCTCCGGCATTTTTGACTTTCCCAGCCTGCAGCAAGTACAGCCCAATTCTGACCCTTTAAAGGAAGCAAATGCACAACAACTGGTGCTGGTTTTTACACAGCGTCTTTTGAGACTTGAACCACACTTTAAATCACTTTGATGATGCACACGCAGTAATTTGTCCTGAGAACAAAGAGAAAGCATCCAAAAAAAAAATAATATCTGCTTCACTTCAAACTTGACTTTTTTTTTTTTTTTTAATTTGCTGGTTAAATCTTAAGTCTCAAACCTCAGCAAGGTCTAAGGGTGAAGAGTACACATCCCCAGAAAGAAGGGAACTAGATCAGGGAAATTCTCCTGTCCTGCAGCACGTAGTACTGCATGCCTGCCAGCTGGAGCAGTAACAGGTAACGATGTGAACGTATGGATGCACTGCAGCTGTAAAGGAGCAGCAGGCAGCATTTCAGTAATGTCTGTGCCCACCTTGGGCAGAACTGCTCCTTGCTTATAAGCAGGGAGTCTGGGGGTACAGCAGCTCTTCCAGGGAATCAGCTTTCAAGACCCAAATGCTTGTGCTCTGAAGCAGACAAAAAAAAAAAAAAAAGGAAAATGTCTTCCAAAACAGCAGGAAACAGACATAGGAAATGAACAAACAAACAAAAAAAAAAAACCCAGGCAAAAAAATATTTCTTGTATCTGGCCACATTATAAAAGCTAAAAAGTTTGAATATAATCAGGACCCCAATGTAGCAAAGAATAAATTATGGTGTTACTGGCCAGGATAAAAGGCAAGATGCAGCCAGGTGAAGAGGGGAAAAAGGGGTTTGGATAATGTGATCTTGTCTGACGAGAGCCTAAAACAATCCCAAAGGATCTTTCCTGAGCAATTTGCTGGATTTGCTGCCGTGGGCCTGATGTGAGCTGTGCAGGAGGGATTGCAGGGACAGGATTGCTCTCTTAGCTCGCTTGCCCTCTGCCGGATGCCTGGAGCTCGACGAGCTCAGCCAGGTATCCAGAGCACCAGGGTATAAGTCATCTCTTTTACAGACCAGTACTGCATTTCTGTAGGGCTGGATGCACTGGAAGCTGCAAGGGGAGACGGTAGGGGAAAGCTGAACACATAAGGTGTGGGCAGAGATAGAAACTGGGTATAGAAAGGGATGGAGGGCGAGCTAAAAAAAGAAGAAACATCTTCTACTTGCCACTCGTACCTCTCTGAATTGTCCAATGTCTCAATGAAACCGGCTTTCTGTGGCTCAGGTTCTCAAGATCTGTGTGTCTGTCTTCCTGAACAAGATTAACATTGCTCTCTAAATGTTGTATTAACATGCCTAGAAGAGCAAGAGGTGAAGAGGTGAATGTCAGGAGGGTACTGCCACCCTTCTATCCAAGCAGAACTGCCCTGTCCCATGGAGAGGAGATAGGAGCATGGCCAATGCCATGGGAAGACATGCAACTTTTGAACTCCTCCAGCCACTCAACCACTGCAGAAACAACCCCCAGCCCAATGGCTTTTGTGGGCCAGCTTGACCCAGCAGAGCATAAACACAAAAGATCTGCTAGGAAATAGCTTCTATATCTCTTAATTTCATGGGACAGGTCAGGGCATGGAGATGCATGGGAGCCAGCCAGGATTCCTGTATACACACACCACCAGCAGCCTGCACGTGAGCTCCCACGAGGTTTAAATCATTGTCTGTGGGAAAATGTCAGCCCTAGACAAACTATTCACATCAAAAAAAAAAAAAAAAAATCAACAGCAGTGCTAAGGACCTGGAGAGGTTTGATAGCAAGCTCAGCATGATCCACATGGCGCCACGCTATCCGCTCTTTCACCTGCACCCACCCAGAAAGGCAGAGTCTTTCTGAGGACGCCTTGCAGATGCCCCACTGCTGGGAAGTCACTGGAAAACCCACTCTGGTGTGTTAGAGAAGGGATCCAACCACTTGGCTTCCTATACCCAACACTGCTGCTTGCAAAATCGCCATGGTTGCCCCCTACACCCACTTTTCTCCCACAAAAGCAAGTAGATGCTCCCATTCCAGCATGATGGTAACCCCTCATATGAGGACAAAGGGTGTCACCTCACGCACATTGCCATGTTGCCAACAAACACAGTCATTACTCAAAGAAGGGCAAAAACGCAGCAAACAGAATGAAGTGGTTGGTAAACCAGTTCACCACATTGGTCTGAACTGGGAAGAGCTGCAAGAGATCAGCCTGCCAATTTCTCCACTGGAGTCCTTCCAAATTACCCAAGCCAGCTAGGACAGCGCAGCTTGGCTGGGAAGTTGATGGGATGGGGTGTTTGCAGGCAGCTGGACTTCCCCTGTGTCTAGACTGACTTGGGGAGGGGGGGAGGTTGCTCTCCGTGACTCACCCCAGGCACCTGGCAGCATGGCAGTGGCCTCTGCTCTCCCCAAAAAACCTGAGAGCCAGGGTGAAGGAGCTTGTGTGCATGACCCTAAGAACCAGTCTGCAGCTGGGCCTGGGTGCTGGGATGCTCCAGCTGGAGACCAGGCAGTCTGGCTGCAATTTCTGCGCCTGGCTCTGAGAGCACAGGCAAACAAACAGCCTCTGTGCCTGTCCTCTCTTCTCCATCACTGCTTTTGTCCATGCCCTGTTCTGTACCTAGCTCATGGGATCACAGGGGACATAACTACTCTACCTGAGCTTGTCCCCAGAATGGGACTCATCTGCTAGCCATGTCACTGGCACACGAACACTTGGTTCACATGCTCTAGGTGGATCAGAGACACTGCTCTGGTCTTGGACAGACACCCAGAGCCTGAGCCCTTTGGGAGGTCCTTTGAAAATGAGCAGGTCAGAGCTCTGGGTATGTGCTTTCAAACCCACTCTTTAACTGGCAGTATGGATGCCACAGCCCAATGTGAACCCAGGAAGTCTAGCAAGGCTGTACTTCACACTGGGATGATAAAGCCACTGTCCCCTGGCATGGCAATAAACTGTCCCCAGAAAAGAACGGCTCTGCTGGTGTAACTGCACTGGGGACTTCAGTGAGGTCAGCTAAAGCCACTCACAAATGACATCGTCCCCCCACCCCTGACCCGCATAGCTCTGCGGGTAAAAGCCTGTACCATTGCTCTGGCCAGAAACGTTAGACATAACAAATATATTTTTAAAACAAGAGGGAGGAACATTTTTCAGGCCTAGGGGGTAGAGGATGTTGGCTTGAACTGCAGGGGAAAGTTCAAGGTCAAATCCTCCTGCATGCAAACCAGCTCCTCCGGCAATGCTTTGCAGCAATGCCAAGTATCAGCTCCTACTCTAACATCTTCCACGCATGTACCTCTCTCCTTTGGGCACGCACACATTTCTGAAAAAAATCAGGCTGTAAACCACCTCTACTCTTAACTGGTAGGTTTTGGCAGTGTTAGGTTGGTGGCTGGACTCGATGGTCTTAAAGGCCCCTTCCAACCTAGACGATTCTGTGATTCTATAAATAATATCTGAAAACCATGTGACAGAAAGCCAGGTGATGCTGTCTTTCCCACACCAAGATGTGGGTGCACCAGCCCAGGCTTCTCACTTAGGATCCCAACAGAAGGTTCGGGCTTTATAATTCTTGTTATCACCTCTGTTCCAAGACTGGGACAGACAGATGGAGAGGCAGATCACATATCAGTAAAATGGATCACATTTAGAGCACTTCTGACTCTTCACTATGGTCTTCTTTCCATTGGGAAGCCAACCTAAAAGACCCTGGACCCCTCTCAAGGGGCACTTATCCGAAACCCCTTTCCCAACAGAGATTGCCCGAAGCCTTGTTATTTGTAGTAATTGTCCCAGCCAACCAAAGGGCTACTTTGCTGATTGAGTGCCAGTCAGTTGACAAAAGCAAGAGCTAAAACCAGACTGAAGTCCTATCTTGGGCCTCACTAGCAGCAGATGTAGTGTTATGAGCAGGTTCTTGGATTTTTTTTTTTAAAGTATTTCACTCTCCTTCTCACTGGAAAAGGGAAGGAACTTTTGAAGCCCACCCCACTCACAATGGTTTGTTGATCTCACTCATCTTCCCCAGCCTGAGCCACAGCAGATACTGCACAAGTTAGATTTGTAAGACGAAGTTCTATCTTCAAATATGTTTAGTTTGGCATTTTGGTGAGCAGTGTTTCCTGCAATGAAACCTCATCTTGTAGGTATGCTTCCTTCCCTGAAGAAATATCCTTGTGTACAGCAGACTAATCACTGTCCCCTGGGCATGGTGTTCCTTTATTATAGTAAACTATTTTCAGGAAAAATACAGCATCAGGAAATTAACTATACTACAGATACTAAAAAAACAAAGAAATGTATCTTGTATGGCTTGAAGCAATCAGCAAGGTCATTTTTCTGCTCTACTCGTTTTCAGTTTCTTGCCACCCTTAAAAAAAAGATCAAAGAAGGTGCATAATAGAGGTCCTGCAATTTTTTGAGGTCTTTACCTTCTTTTTAATTCAGCTAAACCCTCAACAGAGTATTTTTCACATTCCTGTCCAAAAGCAGTCCACCATTCAAAAGCTTACCCAGCTACTTGTGACTGCAAAGCACTCTCTTTAACCACTTTCTTTTTAGTGCTCCTCACCACATAGGTGTCCCACACACTTCCCAAAGGTTTTAGGGGGGCAGCCACCCTGGGGTGGCACTTGGCAGCCCCTTGGTAGAGCTGAGCAGAGCCCTGCAGCTGGAAGTGGAAGTTCTGGATGTCTCACGGGAACACGCCATCGGTGTGCCAGAGTCAACACTTATGCTGACCTTCAACTGTGAGCAAGAAAAACTCATAATGGAGACTGTGCCACAAACATCTGTGCTTTCACCATGGCCAGGTGAAATTACTGTAACGGACTATCCATTGGCCTCTCCCTGAAACCAGGCCAGGGGCAGCAGTGCTGGGGATCATGCAGTTCAGGGGGAGCAGCACTTGCACTCCCCAATGTGCTCCCCATCTGGGCAGCCCCACTCCTGGGGACTGTGTGTTCACCAGCCAGGCTTGCAATGGGTCACCTCCAGGCCTTCTGGCTCACCCAGGGTCACACTGTCTCCAACAGGGTCCTTCACCCAAGGACTCTCTGCTTGGAGAACGTCTGATGGCCTGAGTCACCCATTCCCTAGGCTGCCCACAGAGACCCACCAGCAGCTGGCTGAAGGAACAGATCCTTCCCTTGATGGCTCACCTTGCTCTACAGACACAGATCTCCGTCTGCTGGTGCCTGGTGATTAGAGAGCTGCTCCCAGTGCCAGGTTCTCCTCCGCTGCCTGGCTGTACGCTGGGACACACTGGCTTCATGTCCAGATTTTTCAAATATTTTGCTTTGTGGTTTTTCATGCAGCGTTCAAGATATTTTGCAAAAGGCACCTTATAAATTGACTCAATAAATACACATAAAACCCCGGGTTTAATCCTTCCTTTCACATTCTTCTTTTCATTATTAAAATGTCCCCAACCTACTCACTCCCTCCCCACCCTGTGTTTAGGCCAGTTCAGTTCAACTTAAAATACTTTTGGCTTCTACAGGAAGACTGGAAAATGACTATTTTATTTCAAGGAAGCTTGTTTTGGACTAAAATCAGGGCTTGTAAATGGTTGAAGAAAAGAATGGCTGTAAGGACTATCACATCAGGTGCAAAAATTAATGACAGAGTGGTGGTGTTTTTATGCTAAGGGACCCAGTACCCTATGACAAGACCTCCACTCACCCTTCCTCATTGGGGCATCCTGAATGGGAAAAAAGTACGCACAAAAGAAGAACAAATTCTCAGGGATAGAGAGAAACTGAAGGACACTCAGACATGGGTTGAGCCTTGGGGACAGGCAGGACATGCCCACATCAGTGGTGGAACTGTGTCCCTTGTATGGGTCAAAAAGCTGCTTGACAGCAGTGAATTACTCCTAAAAGGTGGGTTCAGCCCCTCCAAAAACCAGGTCAGATGGTCATTGGTTTGGAATTAACTTTAGAGGAAAATCAAACCTGCTTTGGTTTCCTCATTGCCACGGTGTTTGCATCATATCCATCAGGGATGCTCAGGCACCCAACAACTCCCTGCTTTCATCGGCCTCCAGCTCCCATCCTCTCCTTGGATCCCAGCTCTGCTCAACACTGATGGACCGTCTCCAGGCCCTCTGTGCATTAAAGATATAATGGGACAAGCCAACAAGGAGAAGAAGCAAAGGTCAAATTGTGATGATAGTTTAGCCTGCACTGGCCCATGCTTTGCACCTCATAGGTTTCCCCAGCGGCTGAGAGATGGGTAGAGACAGCAAAGTACAAGAAAGACGTTTTGTACATTGCCAGGTACTACCTGAGCATTCAGGACTTACCCTGCCATCAGGTGACAGAGTCTCATCTGAAAAATGAGAATTAAGCTTTGTTACCTGCATCACAGCCATGGGGCACAGTGATGCCCAGGGGCATCCATAGGCATAAGGTGGCACCCTCATCTGACAGGACTTTGAGTGACAAGCCTCCCAGGATAATATTCATGCTCTTTAAAAAGCATGAAGTTCCTAAAAAGGGTCTCATCAGCCAAGAGGTCAGAGCAGCTGAGAGACCACACTAGCCCAGATTTTACTCTTGGAGCCCTAACCCCATGGTTTAACTTTCTTAAGATTCCTTTAAGGATCACAATGTTCTGGACAAGAGACCTTTGGGACCTCTTGGGTAAACGTGGGCATTTCTTGTATTCATTACCAGCCTCTGGCTGCATTAATACCTTAGCTATTTCATCACAGGCCTCTCATGCCTGTTAATATGTCTTTTGGACTCATTTCAGCCCGCAAGCCTCCCAGTTCCACAGTTTTGCTGAACAGCTTTGTCCTTTTTCAGAAGGAGCTGAGCACTGTGGTCTGGAGGTTAAAGCCCTGGAGGCCTGTGCATGGAATGGCTGGCCTCCATCCCTGGCTCGCTGCAGCCCGGGCACCCCTTTTACCCTTTCCATCCCTCTGAGCCCCACGGAGGGAACCTGATGGCAGCAGGGTGACCTGGCCAGTGGTGGTTGCGGGAGCGGGAATTACCTGTGCATTGGCGCATTCGTGTACATCTAACGTTCTCGCGTCTTCACTGATAACCCAAAACATCATGGCAGCAGTGAGGCATGCCCACGTCCAGCACTTGTGAAGCTTTACTGCGAGACCTGAAAGGCAGAGAGATGAGGCTGTTTTGTCCCATAAATGCAGGAATAAACCCAGCTTCTGACACAACTCTAATTATTTAAAGATGGCCACAGGACCAAATGGAGCTTTGTCTTCAAGGCCTAAAAGGGGAAAGACCTAAGAATCCTTTTCATGGGAGGCTTCTGGACTTTTATTTGTGGAAATAGAGCCACAGATAGCAAATCCAAGCCCACATACTCAACACAAACCAAGCCCTGAGAAGTGGGCATGACAATGACCTTAATGCCTTCTGTGGGAGGAAGATTCAAAGAGCAGATAAGAAACAGATTTCAGTCCCTGCTCCCATGGACTCCTGGTGACTTCTCTACCCATCTCCCAGCACAGCCGTCCTCACCCTCTTTCCCGTGGAGATGCAGAAAAACCAGAGCTCATGTGCAAGCTGGGGTTTCTCACCTCTGTGCAAATGAATCTCACTGGGGCCAAAACCCCAAGGCTTGGGTCATAGGACTTGGCAACATAAAGAGCCAGGCTGGCCAGGTGGACCAGCAAGGTTTTGGTACTGTCACCAAACTGTTTGAAAGGGATCTTCCAGGCAGGTGGCTTTGGTGCCACCTAAGCATGGAGGATTTATTCCTCTCTAAGACTTTTAACTGTGGTTTAATGAACAATTAGCCAAACTGGTCAGGAAGAAAAGTTGTTAAAATGTTGTTGCTTTTCCCTGGTAAAAAATGTTGTTATTCTTGACCCGTTTTTAACAGGTTTCTCAGGTTTAGGATGAAGAAATAAAATCTCCAAGGTTTTCAGCAAATGCACATACATTTGTTTTAAGAGAAAATAACCTCAGAGTTGGGGTTATTTGGTCAGTTTCCCATGAAAAAATCTAGGAAAAAAGTCCTCAGAGAGAGATGTGCCCTGTTGAAATGCTCAGTTTCACAAAAAGGACTGGCTTTCATTGTAGAAAAACAATTTATGTAAGAAAATGAGAAGCATATCTGATGAGATAGTTCATACTGGTTTGCTTCAGTAGGAGCTACTGGGACTGTTATTCTTATGCTCTTACCCAGTCACACTCTGTCTGAAACTGTCAGTAAAGAAACCTGCATCCTATAACCAGGTAACTGAACAAGATTGACACGTCTTGCTCTTTTCATTATAGACAGGGATTTGTTGTTGTTCCTGAAAGCCTTAATTTACAGTATTCAACAGCTTAACAGTTCCCCCATGCCTTCTGCTCATTAATTGCATCAATGAAAGGAATGTATTTGATTTGAATCCATCTACGTCAAAAAACATCATGAGTGACACTTTTTAATAGGAACAACGTATTCAGCAATAAGAGAAATGTCACAGTGCTTTCCAGGATGACAATAAACTGATCGATCTTGTAGTTTTTAAAGCCAGGATAAGGTAAATTAATTTGGATTGTTCCTCCTGGTGCCAAGTCTGAAGGTGGTGCCTTGCCAAATCTACTATAGAAGTGCAAATTGGTGAGGAAAAACAATGAAAAATATGAACTTATCACTTTCTTTCCTGTTACTCCAGAGTGGATCTCAAACCATCATCTCCAAAACAGCTGGCTCCATGGCTCACACATTCTACCCAAAGAGAAATCCTTGAAGAAAGTCTTCCACCACGGTCCAGCCAAACACCCCTTTTTTCCTCAGCTCCCTTCAAGGTAGTGAGTACAGGTGTCTCCCCAGCATGAGCCGCAGGTGACAACTTCAAGTACTTTATCTATGGGTAGGAGAGTGAGGAAGGAGGAACAGGAAAGGCCAGATGAGATACAAATAAAGTGGCTTACTACTATCCAAAACATACAGCACCTCTCCTGCCCCCACATTTAAGGAAAGGGCCAGAGGTGGCATGAGGCAGACAATGTCTGGTTCGAATGATCCACGCTCACAAGCATACCCAGATCTGCTTGCCTTTCTTTCCATAAATGTTGTTGTGCAGGTCTGATCACTGCAAACAGTTCTACACTGCTGGCTGTGGAAATTTCATCCATTTGCGAAGCTGGCAGCTGAGCCAGCACAAGCTTCAGTCCAGCAAGGAACAGGGAAAGAGGAGCCTGTCTTTTACCAGTGCCCTCTGCAAACACATTTGTTGGGGTGAGTTTTGGGCACTATATGGGATAGGAAATGACCAAGAGCAAAAGAAGGTGGAAAGTTCAGAGATGTAACTTCAGATCTAAAAGTGTGACATGAACCATTCAGCCTGTCAATGACACAACTCCAGGGTGACTTGGTTGAGCCAACAATTATGCACATAGAAAAGATAATAGATAGAGGAGGGGGCTCTTCAGCCTGACAAGGAGAAGCATAACACAATCCATGGTACAGCAGCAAAACTGACCAAAATCAGCCTAGAAATAAGCTTGGTAGAAGGAATCACCCATTGGCACAACTCACCGATGGCCGTGATAGCTTCTCCATGACTGATGGTTAACAACAGTGGGTGGATATTTCCCTATGACATCTGCTCTTGCAGTCCCAAAAACTTCTGGCACTAGGACTATTCAGGAGACTAGATGATCAGTGTCCCCTTCATCTTACATGAACCACTGCTCAGCCAGCTGCTGTGGACCACTTGAGAAGACCACAACAATTAGTTCATCGAAATGAACTGATGACCTACATTTTGGTGAAGCACACTCTGCTTTGGCACCAGGTTCCTGAGCAATGCAGCCTGCTGGCCAGATATTTCTCTCCCTCTGCCTAATCCATCAGCTCAGAAATCAGCCAGGAGAGACCAAAACGATCACTCAGTCTGAACTTTTGTACAAAACAGACCACAGAGCCCGCCCCAGTAATTCCTGCATGAATACACTGCAGTCCTCTGGAGCCATTGGGAATACAGGGCTGGAAACAATAGCTTTGAAAGTGCAAATCAAACTTATAAAACAAAAAAAAAAAAAAAGGAAAAAGAGGGTGGAGGGCAATAAAAGTCATGATGAGTCAGGGAGGTAATTATGTGTGATAGCAGGGCTTCTTTGGCTGGGGACCAGCAAGAGACATGGTCTGCATCCAACACCCAGGATGAGCATGACAGAGCAGTTTGTGCTGCAGAGAATTAGAAGTCTCCAGACAGGAGAAAGGTGAGGGAAAAGACAGCAATCTGAGTGGGGCCGGGCTTAACTCAGACACGCACAAGTCATTAAGCTAATGTCTCTTGGCTAATTGCACACACAGAGACATATCCTGCAAGGAAAACAGCCTCATGGAACGGGCATTAAACAAACACATTGAGCAGGGGAACAGTAATCCTTTCTCGATGCCAGCAGGGTGTGAGGCAGTTCTCATCCACAGGACCGCAGCCGTTCAGTCACGCTCAGCCCACGGGAAGCCCACAGAAGCAAGAAACTGCAAGAAGCTACAGGCCCCCCCATCATTGTACAAAGGCTCAGGGCAAAGAGGAAGAGAGCTGACTGATGATACGCTTGCAGTGTTAAACATACCTCCCCAGGTTTAGATTTAGTAATAAAATAACGAAATGGGAGTGGAGGAAGGCAGCCAAGACTTCTGGGTATTCTTTGCAGCTCTGCTCATGTTCGCTCGGTGATTCAACCCAGCGATATTGGGTCTTTTAGAAACAGGCCATGAGTCATCCACAGCATTGATTTCTTCCCTCTCCAGAAAACCCCCAGCCCAGGAGGGTCACCACAGCATTTTTCCTTGATGAAACTGTTCAGCCTCCCAGGTTCCCTTACCATTTCTCATGCCAGGTCTCTGTAAACCTCAAGCTCCTCCAAGCAGAAATGGAAGATGCATAGCCTGGTACCCTCAGACATCAGTGCTTGAAAGGTATGACCTGCTGTTTTTTAAAGCCAAAGCCAGAAGAGACCTCAGGAGGACAGTCTGCTTTCACTCGTCCATTGTCAGCTCTACCCAAGCCACTTCTGGCAAGCATTTGCCTAATCTCCAACTTGAAACTTCCAGAGATGACATTACAACCATCTTATTTCATCACTACATGCCCTTCCTTATTGCAGGGAAGTTGTTCCTATCACAGAATTGCAGAATTTTAAAGCTGGAAAGGACCTCTGAAAGTCTCTGCTCCAAATCTGGCTCAAAGTAAGGCCAGCAGATCTACTTGGCCAGCTGTTGGCTATCAACATCTAACCTGTATCTTTCTTGCTGCAGTTTCAACCATCACTTCTTGTCAGGTCCGTCGTGGATACAGAGAACCAATGAGGTTCTTGCTCCTTACAGCAAAATCTTTTTTGTATTTAAAAAAATGTTTTCAAAAAGCCTTTCCTCATATGTCAAGTTTTTGAGACTGCTGATCTTTTATGCCTGCCTCCCACAGACAATTGCTAGTCTCCAGCCACAAAGATCCTGGAGCTGCCAACCTCATGAAGACTGCTGTGGTTGTAACTGGGAAGATTTAGAAGCATGTGCCTCCCCAGGCTTCCTCTATGGAGAGGAGAAGACAGAAGAAAGGCAAGCAAAGCAGAAACAGCTCATGAGATGCTCAACACCAGTCTTCCCTTGGGCCCCTTCTCCTCACGTCTTCGACAACCTCGAGCATGAAGGAGCATAAAAAACCCAAGTGCTCAGTTCGGCTGTTGATAGCTGTGGTACTTCTTGCTGTGTCAACAATGTTGCATGCCCCAGCTCTTCCCCAGGGCTAGCAGCATAAAACAGTGGAAAACCTAACTCATGAGACATTATTGTTATTGTTTTCTAACAGGGCCGTGCTAAAAAACCCTCCACTCAGAAGAAAGCCTTTTGTGCCATGAACAGGCCAAACACAGTCCAACTGCTGACCGGCAGACCGGGAGGAGAGTCTTATGGCAAGCTGTGCTCCTGAAGGTCTCCCTTGGCTGTCAGCCCACTCTTGGATATCCTCGGCTCTGCAAATCCCTTACCTGCATCACCCCATCCTCTTCCTAGACCTGTCTTGGGAGCTCTGCCTCACCATCCTTCCTTGCCTGTCCCCATCTCCCAGAGCATTTGTCGCCTCCCCAATCACGAGAAAAACCCTCATTCGACTTCTCTTCAACCTGCCCTAGTCCCACATTCTCCCCACGTCCTCCCCCTCCACAGACACACGCGCATTTTAAGGCTGAGAAACTCCAGTCAAACAGGAGGTGCTTTAGGAGAGCAGGGCTCTGAAGAGAAAGGGCTTTGCCATGTTAGCTGGAGGTGCCTGCCAGCCAACAGCCCAGCCCCTGAGCGCACAAGGAATTTTGACCTCACGTAGTGAAATTTCCTAGAACTTTAAACCTTTGTTGTTGTTGTTGTTGTTGTCGTCGTCGTTTCTTTGGCTCTCTCTTGCTTTTCAATTTTCCACTTGGCAACCGCATTGAAATGATGCAAGGAAATAACCGCTGCTTAACTGCAAATTATTAATTAGATGCCAAGGAGACTGTGCATGACTACACGCAGGGCAAGGGGGGCTGTGTCCTACATTACAAAATCAACAAACCGGCTTGACATTGCTTTTCTGCCCTGAGATACCATTTAGTGGCGAGTCTTCATTTGCTCCAGAACCAATTCCTAAAAGAGAAGGCACTTGAGCAGTCTAGTGAGGGGGAGAAGGGGAGGGAAAAACAAGAAAACCCCACCCTTGGTGACCAAGGGTTGATCCTTTAGCTGTTGAAACTCTTTCCTAAGAGCTTCAATTGCTGTTAAAACAAATACTAATTGTTCTTAGCTAGGGGCTGGCTAGAAATAGTCTGACTGAAGACGTTCTGCTGTAAAATACCAATCATCTGATGAAACTGAGAATGACTCCAGGCGCTCAGGGCTACCCAGCTCTCCAGGTTTTCCTAAGACTTACTGCCACCCCAGCGGGAGCTGACACCCCTCTGGTGAGACAGCGTGTCTGGCCACACGCGGCCGCCCAGGCTGCTGCAGCGCGACTGAAAGTAGGTTTGCACAAGCCGTGGCTGAAGGCGCTGCGGTTTTCGGCGCTGAACATACACTTTGCCCTAGACACGTCTCTGCTCAGAGGACCTCATAGTTTAAATACTCAAGACCAACAAACATCCCGGGGGGGGGATAGGGGGGAGGATCTCTTCCAATGGGTAATTACCCTCATTGTTAAAAATTAACAACAAAACAATAATCGTAGACAGCTGGGCCTTTCGTGCCTTTTATAGCAACATTCCCACAGCTCTGTGAGAGATATTGTTCAGGATTTGCAAATAAATTTTCACCCCAATTCAGGATAAATCCTTAGTCGACTGTTTCAGATGCTTTCCCAAGAGGTAATGGCCACTTCCCATGTGGCTCTAGCCATGGCGCGTCTTCCTGGCAGGCACATCCTGGGAAGCAGGGCTGGGGGCCTTTAATGTTTGCAGGAGCTGAGCTCCTCCCGACCATGTTTGAGCCCTCAGAGTTGCTGCATCCCTCGTTTTCTGTGTGTTTCAACTCACAGCATTGCCTGGCCTTGGCACTGACAAAGACATGGGAGCCTTTGGTTGCCTCTGCTCCTCCAAGGGAGGTTGACTGGTGGCAGAGGGCAAAGGGAGGCTCAAGGACAAACGTAAGCATGTAAAACGCTGCAGCCAGCTCATAGAATGGTTTGGGCTGGAAGGAACCTTAAAGATCATAGAGTTCCAACCCTCCCCACCATGGGCAGGGACACCTCCCACTAGACCAGGTTACTCAAAGCCCCATTCAGCCCAGGCATCTTCAAGTGGGTAGGCACAGGGGGGCAGGAGACAGAATTAAACTGAGCAGAGAAACAATCCCAGCTCCTGTAAACCCAGCTGATAATCTAGAAGGCTGGCAGAAGCCTGACAGGAAGGGTGAAGGGAGGTTGGTCAGCTGTGACGAGGTGCATCCTATAAAGCCAAATCTTGGCTTGGAGTTCTCCGAGTGCCAAATCCTGAGTGGTCTTGGGGCTGTCATTTGAAGGCAGACCTCAGCTGCACCCTGCTCATCTTGGGCGTAGGCGTCCCCTCCCTCTACCACCTCTAACAATTCCTGTTTCTCTATGCTGGGAGGTGCTAACCAACATCAAGTGGCAAGAAAAACCTTCTGCAGCTTGCCGAGACGCTGTGGCTGATTGCTGCTGCTGCTGCTCCGCAGCCTGACGAGAAACCAGAGCGGGATGATGCAAACATGACAACTCCAAAGTAGACCCTGTCAGGGTTTGCAGGAACAGCCAGTGCTCAGTCCTGGCCTTGAAAATCAGAAAGTCTCAGTAGTCCAGACTGAGCAACATCCCCCGGGAATCTGCTCCACTGGTTAATCGCCATTGCCCTTAAAATTTAATAACAAAACAATAATAGTAGACAGCTGTGCTTTTCCTGCCTTTTATAGCAACGTTCCCACAGCATAGCGAGGGACATTGTTTTGGGTTCACAAACAACTTTTGGGCCGCATTCATGCCTTCATCTCTTTTTCTGTGGACTACCTCTCACCTGCTGGACTCCACTCGCCAGAAGGCAGCCAGCCTGCCACTTCCACTGCAATAAAACCAACCAGGCAGTAGAAAAGCACACGCACGCACACAGCGAGCTTGGTCCTAGCCTGGGTGAAGCTTAGCATTCCTTCACATTCTGGGTTGTGGAAAGAGTTGTTCAAACCAGGCCCATAGCAACCTTTTAGACGTCGCACTCAGTTATGTAAAATATTTTCCCTGCTTTGGTAGTTGGCAAACTTTGTTTTATAAGACAAATGGAATTTATTAATGCAAAATATTTATCAAGTCTTTGTATTTTTTTTTCCAAGGGAGTAGAGAGGTTGACCAGGAGTCTTTCATCTTTGTTGGCTTCTGAATGTTAAAAATGCAGCTGATTTAGAGCAAGACCACATGCCAGAGTCTCTCTCATTTCCATGCAACCCCTTTTTCTGCAAGTGATGGCAAGTTCTCTCTTTGACAAAGGTACAATCTTCCTGCAGTGATGGCAGGGAATGCTCCCGAAATGTATTCTCAAAGGCTTGGGTGATCTCTATCCTACAGATGAACAGAGGTGAAAGGCAGCAGGCAGGATCCTCTGTGCTCAGCTCTCCACAAATGGGCAAAACAAGACATTCTATGCCTCAAGGACCTCACATCCTCCAGGAAGGTGCATGTGAGGTCAGAACACACCAGAAAAGGACATAGTGAGAAAGGGGAGGACAGTATATTGGCTGAATAAAGTAGCCTGATCCCCACATACAAGCACTCTGATCACTGATCTCCACCCTTTGGAAATTAAAGAAGTAACACAACTGGCAGCTCTACCACCACGTCTAATGCCTTGGATTCTCCAAGTGATCAGTGTGAAATGATTTATAACTGCCTAAGGTCCACACTGTAAAAAACATCAGTGTCTTAAGCTGCTAAGCATTGATTTGGTAATATTAATCCAAAGCAAAGCTCTTGGTGATGGCCAAGCTGCTGATGGGCTTATATCACAAACCAGCTTCTTTAGGCTTCCATATCCGTCTGATTATTTATCATCTTCTATCTTTTCCTTTGAGTATCTCCCTCTTTGTTTCGATGGGTACCAGGATAGTCTTTATCTGAGGTTCATACGGACTATCATGGCATACACACCATTTTTGTCAGAGGTGGATCTACTTTGGGATAAACACCTCTGCTACAGGATGTTGCATTAATTTCTTTCTTATTCTTCATGCACAAAGAAGAATACATCCTCAGCTGACTAAGGTTAAAAATTAGTTGTTTCATGCCTGGATTATTTGTTCCCCTTCTTCCCTTGCATAACTTGGGTCTACTCTGCATTTATGGGTTTTTTAAATGTTCCCTTTACAGATCTGCCTTTTAATCTCAAATCCAATCCATTACAGTAAAAACAAGTTCACATCCAACAGCCTGAATGGAAACAGGCGTGATTGATAGAAACCAAGATCCTATTTTCAAGCAATCAGTTTGGCCTCACAGATGGGGCAATCTTGCTTTGTATCAAAACTTCTCCCTTCAAAGGTGAAGCCCAGTAAGTATGGTGACTTGGAAGAGCTTTATTCAGTGAAAATGGCAAGCCCCTCCATGGTCCATCACTTAACATCTCCCATGAAATAATATTTATTTGGAGGAATTGGGTTCTCTCCACACGCTTTCAAAGAACTGGACCCATTCCAGAACTGCCTGAAGGGGAGAGGAAAGCAGCCACTTGCAGGACATCCGACTCAGGGTGGGCAAGGGCTGTAGAATTAAATGTTCCTCTTACAATATGAGATTTAACAAAATAGATGCAGAAGGGTCACAGTGCAAATTCCTGAAACCAAATTCATGAGTTATAAATAAATATTCCCTGGTGTGGACAGAGGTCCCTTTGGAAAAGCCCACTGAAAGAAGGCTGAGCAAAATAGAAAAAAAAAAAAAAAGAGTTATTATTAAGAGAAGAGCTACAAGGTCCAGGAGGGGCAGTTCTCCTCTCTCCAGGTTAATGAGCCAATTTCACAGCAGTGAGCCAAAGATACAACACTTCAGGAACAAGAAGCACCTTAGTGCAAAAGTAGGGAGTCATCACATAGCCTCAACTGCCCTTCCAGTTGTCTCAAGTATGGCCTCTTTTGTGCCACGGTCTGCCCTTGGCTTTCCAGCCCTCTGCTCATCCCATGCTGTAGCATGATGAACACAGGCTCTGTGGTCCCACAACTCAATTCCTCTGCAGCAGCTTCCCCACAGCCCTGCTGAGCTCTTTCCACAAGAATTAGGTAGGACTCTCAGCACAGGGGGATCTAACACCCCCAACCCGTACACAAGTGCTTGCTCCCAAGGTGTGTCCATCAGATGACTGAAGGCCAGGAGAGTACATCGGAGGCAGAGCAAAGCCCAGGGAACCTTTTACAAAATTCACATTTCAAAAGCAAAGCCCAAAGCCTCAGCTGGTGTAACCTAGCACTAATTTGCTGGTAGTTGCACAAAACTAAGAAGCCCCAGCCAGCTCTTCCTCGGCTGCCACAGGGGCAAGGGGCAGCCATGACCATGCACACCACAGCAGAGCTGGTGGAGGCAGCTCCAACCTATTTTCCCTCCTGAGAAATCAGGTGGGGGCATGCTGCCAGCAAAGCCCCAGATGGGCAGCCCCACGGGGACGACCATGCTCTTCCCCAGACTGCGCACTGGGCAGCTCGGACACTTTCCCACAGCAACACTGCTCACACTCTGGGTCAGGAGGTGAGTAAGAGAGGACAAGAGGAGAAACAAGAGGTGGGCAAAGGTCAAGGGAAAGCCAAGCCCTTTGGCTCTCCAAATGCTTATGCAAGATTGGCTGTAGCGGAGCTCAGGGGAGGTTTGCAGCCTGACATATTGATGGATGCCGGAGTCCTAGGAGAAGGCTTCTTTCAGGGAGATGTTGGGGTTTCAGCGATGCTGCAGTGGCTTCTCCCCCCTTTCTTTGCTTTGGCAGTGTCAGATGCCAGAGCAGCACTGTCCTTTGCCTGGGGCAGAGGGAGAGCAGCAGCCCTGGCCTGAAGCTCCAATCTGTGTGTCTGTGGGACTGCCTGGCTGTAGGCACCAGCTCCGGGGCTGCTTTACACCAGAATAAGCACTGGGTGGGGGGAACAAAAGGGGAGCACGACAGCCTCATTCGCTTGCAAACAGGCTACTGAAAGAAAAACATCAAAGCTATGATAACCATGCAAGGATACAGTCCAACTTGCTAAAAGCAGAAGAAAAAGCAAAAGAGGGCAAGGGAGGAGGGAAAATGGATTATGTTTTCCAGAAGCACCCCAAAATCCACACTTCCAACTCAACAGGAGCCCCAGGAGGCTGAGCAGGGCAGTGACACCAAACTGCTGACCACCAAACAAGCACTTTTTTCAGCTCTGGCTAGAAAAATCCTTTCTTGCAGAGCTGCCATAGTTCATATGCTCAGAGCAACAGTGTTCAGAAAGGAGAAAGGTTGGGGTTTTTTGGGAAGGGAGGTGGAAAAAAAAAAAAAAAAAAAAAAAAAAAGAGCACAAACCCTGCACTGGGAAAGCCACACCGATGAGCTTGTTAACATTTGAAGAGACTGCTTGGCATGATTCCTTAGACAAATTCCTGCCAAGAATTTGCAAGGGGAAAGTATATTTAGCAATCCAAGGCATGCCAAAGCCTTGTCAAGAGAAAAAAAAAAACAAAAAACCACACCACTTTGAATATGTGGAATAGCAATTAGACATTTTCTAAGCAGCCATTTTCAAAATGCATCCAGGCATCTAATAAGGGCACCTGAGGCATATCCACAACTCCGCCACACTCCAGGCCTCAATAGACACCCGCTAAGAATCGAATACTCGGAGGAAGGATACGTTACCAGTGGCAACTGCCCCCTTCCAGAGCACTGGGGCTGGCTTCAAGGAGGAGATTCTCTGTCACCCTGAACCACTGGAAATACAGGGTGTCATGCCACTGGGTATCACTTCGTAGCATTCTTTAAGGAATCATTTCTCCATGAAAAGCTGTGAGCCACACCGCACAGCTGGGAAGCAGAGAGGTGTTTGCTGCCCACTACTTTCATGGGAGCTGGACCACCAGCTCTGTGATGCTCTGATTGCCCAAGCAGAGTTGCTGAACATGCAGGTGAGATGATCAGCAGGTGGAAGCCAGGACAATATGTAAGATCAGATGATGACTTGCAGGCTGTTAAAGCAGTGCTCACATCATATCCCAACTCTGGCTGATTCTCTCACTGTCCAACGCTCTGAACTGCAAAGCCAGCAACAAACTTCATCACTCAAGCTCCTTTCTTTCTAGGGAGAGACCTAGAAAATTGTCCCAGGACACGGCATACCTGCCTCGGAAAGGTGACTCACCTGCATTGGTCACTCTTGTTTCTGGAGCGCTGTTGGGAAGGTCCCCGGGATGCAACCTGGAGGAAGAGGCATGAAGGAGCTCAGGAAGGCAATGGGCAGCACTTGATCTCGCACAAGGATGAAGGCAGCCAATCACACAGACACTTGCTGTTCATGCAAGTTAGAAATCACACTGGGATGTGCTCCTTAAAACACAGTGCCCATTACTTACAACTGTCAGGCCATGTTCCAGTCAGATCCCCAAGACAGACACAAAGCCAAAAGGGAGCACCTGCACATGGGCTGAGTTCACACCATCTTTAAGTCAAGACCCACAGAAGGGACAACCAATGCCTGTGGCTGAGGCTTCTCGTCCCCAGGAGCCCTAAGCCCCAACAGTCTTCAGTATGTGGCAAAACACAAACGGTGCCCCCAAGGTTTAGTGTCATGATCCCCTCCAGACCAAACAGGCTGTGAGTGAGCAGGAGGCACAAATCGGGTAAAGCCAAAACCGTTATTTTCTTTTGGAGACAGGTAAATGCTTAACAGAGGTCTCAGAATGAGGGAATTTGCCCTGTGCTCTTTCGGTTTTTGGTTTCCAATTTCCTTTGGAAAGGAAAAAACACCTTTGGGCACCTGAAAAACCACTTTGGTTGCAGCCACCATCCCCTTGTGTTACATCCTCAATCCCGAAAAAAAAATCCCATGGGACTGACACAGATCGCTCTGAGAAAGAGGTTCTTCTTCTCAACTGCTGTTCAAAAGCAGCCAGGATCATCCAAACCGCTCAGCCACATCTACAGATCATTCAGTCAGATTCAAAGCCCCTGTTTCCATCAAACCCTCCTCCAATTCCCATAGCTGTAGCAATTCAGATGGGTCAGACACTGCTTTAAGCTCCAAGACAGGTGCCAGCCCTTTGCTCTCTGCTTCTACAGCATCAAAGTACAACATCAACTCTATCCAAGTTCCTGACGAAGGCTCAACGAGAAGTATACTGAAAGCGGTAAGTAAAATTGCAAAGAATTCCTGTTTTCACCCTAGATTCCCAGAGAAAAGAATAAATTTTGAGGATCACCTGGCCAAATCACATAGTGGTTGATACAGCAAATTCCTCTAAGATATAGACAAGGTTTGGACAGAGCAATGTCACAAAATCAGCTCTTTTAGAGGTGACAAGTGACCGCAAAACTCCTGTCTCCAAGTCCCTCATTTGTATTTCTACCTCCCGATCTCTTTTGGCACAGGCCCCTGTTTCAGTGTAAAAATCACTGTCACTGCCTGGCTTAGGGGGGGAGCATGAAAAGCCGAGCTGAGAAGTTATAGTAGGGGTACAGGTGAGCAGCGCCTTTCTCCCGGGTTCGGGAAGAGAAGGTGCCGCCGAGCAGCAGCCTCGCACGGCGGAGCGGCAGTGTCGCCCGCTGGCCGCTCGCAGCATTGCCACCCCGCGGGGCTCCGGCCACAGCATCCCTCCTGCCTCTTCCCTGCCTCTCCGCCTTCCTCCCTGCCCGCACTCCGGGGGCAGCCCTGAAGGTTCACCGGCACAAAACATCTCTGGTGCTCCTGGGAGAACACAGCAAGCCCAGGGGCAGCCCATTTTGGGATGCAGATTAGGAAAAAAAAAAACACAAACCCAACCAGTCAGTACCAAAAAGCCCATCTCGTATCCTCATCTTCTCTTCCTATTTCCACCCTGCCCAGCTTCCACCCTCTGCAAAGGTTAATCCCAAAGGTAAGTGATAATTTCCTCAGCAGGAATAGAAGTCACCTCAGAGAAGGCATCTGTGCAATCACCCTGTGATATCAAAACAAATCCCCTGCACTTGTTAATGAACGGCTACTTCCTAGCAGCGGAGTGGGCTTTAATCAGAAACCTGTACTTTAATTTTGACCTCTGCGTTAACGAAGAAAGCACAGAGGCGTGCAGAGTTCTATCTCAGCACCCAGAACTGAGAGGGGCGACACAGACATGGAAACGCGACCCAAGCATGCTTGAGCCAAGAATAAAAGGCAGTATGGGGGACAACGCTATCCTGCTTGTGAAGGCAGCGAGAGCCGTTGACAGACCCTCACCCAGCAGCTCTCACAGCCTACAAGCCTTCAAGACAGCAGACACATCCAAATTTGCCAGGAGCACGCTCACCAGCTTGCACTGACATCTTGGTTTAGCAGCTCAAGAACTCCAGGAGAGAGGAGGACGCGTTTAACCAGGGGACACCTGCAACTGCTCCAAGGACTGAGCAGAACTTTGCTCCAGCAGATCACTGAGGCACAGCAGTGACTTCCTTGTGGCAGATGAGCCACATCTGTGGTCCCTGTATCACTGTAGGTCCCTGAGAAGTTTTGCTCCAGCAGGAACACCTCATGCAGGTAGCGATGGAGTTTTGGATCTCTTCTGCAGCCTGACTGAAAGCAACACTTCCCTCTCCCGTCGTCAAACCCACCACCCTGGAAAGCAGGCTGCTGTTTCCAAGCTGTGCAGCCTCCCCTGCCTCAACTGGCTGCATTGTGCCTCCTTGTAGGAACATGGGCCTCCACAGGGCAACCCAAGCCCCTCAGAGCCCGAGCTCTACAGCCACGTCATCAGAGGAACCTCCCCCCCAGCACGTCGAGTGCTTTACCAACAAAGGCTTTTACACGATGAATTCGCAAAGCCACGAGTGCTGACGTGGTTTCAGCCCAGTTTCTGAACACAAGGGCTCAGGTGAAGACACCTTTAGCCTAATGGAACTTGTTTTTATTTTGATGCAGTTCAAGAAATGTTGTCATTGCACTGAAACGCTCTCGAAAGCGCTCTCCCACGGTGGTACACAGAGGCAGCACAGCTGGCACGTGACCTGGCAAATGGAGTGGGTCCCCCCCCCGCCCCATCCACTTCACCCCTTTGCCTGGAGGTCCAAGCAGGACACAGAGCTGTTTCTGGACATCCAGTCCGTACCAGCTCCCCAACCCTTCCTTCCCTCTGAGGTTTCCCTGAAGGACGGCTCAGTTACCTGCAAAGCAGCTCCTGGACCACAGCACTTCATGAACCCATGTAGGAAGGTAAGCCAAAGCCAGGGGCAGTGCCCCTTAATAAACTCACTGAGACAGGTCACCAGCTGCTTTTCAGGCAGCAGAGATGTCCTCACAGTAGCTACAAGCCATCTTCACATACCATTCACTCGATCTTCAGCAGGAGCAACAGCCAGCAGGGGAAAAGCTGGCTCCTTGAGCTGTTCCAGCTGTCCTCGCACCAGCATGCGAGGAATCCCCAAAGGAACAGAAACATGGTAACTGGAAAGGAAGTTCAAGGCAGCTTGGAGATGGGACCCCAAGAAAGCTGGTTAGCACCAATCAGGACCAGCAACAGCAGTGCCCAAGACTAAGCTGGGAGGTCTGACAAGTACCTAGAGAAAGCTGCTGTGGGCTTGTTGTCTAAGAAAAGCAGCAGAAAAATGAGACAGAGTTGAGCCAAGAGTTTCTTGAGCCCACAGGTTTCCTTGGAGCCCTGTTAACATAAGACACATGTGCAGGCGGCCATGATGGTGTCCATCTACACATACAAAAATGACCCATCACTAAGGAGAGCCACCCTCTGCCACCTCCACATCAAGGCTGTCACACAACTGTTTCACCCTGCACTACAGGCAGAACATGGTGTGTCAGTGGAGAAACGGGCAGTGACCTTTCTCCCAGAAAGCAGATTGTGCAAGTCCCAGGCGATGTGCCTTGTCACCTTTGGGAGGTGACATGGAGGACATGCAGGTTGGTACAAATGACACTGGACACCTGAATACACGAACATGCTTTAGTAAGGGAAATTTAGAGCGTTGAATTAAAAAAAGGAAATTTAGGAAACAAGTTCAGGGACACTGTAGTCAAAACTTCTGAGCCACAGATTTTTTTGCAGCTTGGGAAGAGGTTCCTACTTAGGTCCAGTTCTGAATCTATCCCTCAAAGACATCAGGCTCCTTAACAACGTTATTGCTGTAGCTCATCACCACCCAAATCCATTTGAAGTTAAAGCTGGAGCAAGAGCAAGGAACCACTATGCCACCTGCTTACTATTTTTCCTCCAGCTGCTATCAAGATTATTACCAACACTTGTCTTCTCCAAGCTGTGCTGCTCAGGGCAGGAAAGGTGCTGCAGTCACCAAAAAGACCAGACAGAAAAAAAACCAACCCACAAACCAAATCAAAACTCATCTGACAAACAGAGCATAAAAAAAAATGTTCAGCATTTTAAGCTTGGTAGTCTAAAGAGATGATTCGGAGGCAATTATTAACTAAACCAGCAGCTTTTCCTCCAAGACCGAATGTCCCAGGAGTTGGCTCAACATGAAATTTATTGTTGCAACCCAGTGTGGATTATGGAACTTCAACATCCGGACACAGGAGCCTGCTATCAGACCCAGGAAGAACAAGCCACAGGGCACGTTCAGTTGGACTACCCTCAAGATCTGCAGACACCAGAACATGCTACGGGCTGTAGTAAGCAATCATCTGTAGCTGGTGCTGGGAAGTAGTGGCACCAGCCAGCAGAGGACAATAGCTGCTCTTCTACCATTCCTATCTCCGCCCCCAAGCCAGTCATGATGCTGTTCTTCTCTCCACCTTGCAGCGCACGCCCTACTCCCCTGAGCCCTCCTGGAAGGCAAATGGGAAGGGGCAGAGTGATGTTTTGTATCTCTTCTCCTTCCCCCTTACATCTGTCCATTCCTCCACTCGTGGAGCACCACACTATTCCTCAAGGCACAGACATGAAGGATGCACCGAGACGCACCAGGCTGCTTTGAGCTATTTAAGCTTTCCTCAGATTCACCTCAGTGCATTCAAGCAACAAAGTACGCAATTAACTGGAAAGGAAAAGTGGTTTTTAATGGCTTCACCAGTAACAAGAGCCACTCAGCTAGTGGACTGAACTACTAATGCCTCCATAGTAATAAATACAGTACAGCAAGACACACAGGACTTTTTGTAGAAAGACAGACATGATTCCACGCCATTATCACCTTTTTATTGTTAAAAGGACAGATCTTGACAGTGGAAAAAATTGATGTTTCATAAGAAGAAGAGGATGTAGCTTCTACTGGTCCTTCAGTTCCTTCAGTCTTCTGATCGCAGACTTGACTGTCACTGCAGAGGTGGTACTGGAAGAAGAAGCAGAGTCATCCACACGTGGCAGTAGAACAACCCGCACCAACGTTCTTTTTTAGAGAAAGCACTAATCATTTCAAATAGCTATCACCCGATTGCACTGTCAACAGGGGGCTAATTCCACTTCGATTTTCGTGACAACAAAGCGTAGGCCTTTGTCTACAGAAGCACACGCAGCCTCACAAGCTACACCTCAACCCAAATTACCCAGTCATGCATCGACTACGTGCACAAGCGCGTGGGCTCAAATTCCTAGCGACTGTTATGCGTGGGGCAACAGTGTCTTCTACCAGAACTAAGGGGGGGAAGGAAAGGAAAGCAAAACAAGGGAGTAAGCAAGGGCACCATCACAGTAAGGATTCTAATGATTCAATGCTTTTAAAACAAAAAATGGAAATAATTTGCCTTGGAGTAAACCTGGTTTTGCCTATTCTATGTGTCTCTGGACTGAAAAAGCTAGGGTAGCATCACCAAAAAATGCTGCCTAGGCTTTGAAAGAACCAAAAGTTCCCTTACACAATGAAAATTTTTATACAGTCAAAAGAATCAAGGAAGGAAAAGAAATCCCCAGCTCAGAAGCAAAATTTATTAGAAGCTGTTGAGGCTCTTTTTTGAATAGGTCGGAGGCACATCTGTCAAAGTGTCTTCTGTACAGATGACTCCACCCTGAGACAGCTGGACACACCAGCCATCCTCTCTGATCCTTTTCTTCCAACATCACCAAAAAACTGGCCCAAATGTAGTATCTCATACAAGCAACAGCTGTAGTTCACACCTCCAGTAAGAAACGCTACTACAGCTGAGGCACAAAAGAGAATACTTATGTAAAGATATTTGTTTCAGCATTTGTAGACGTTTCCATTTCTTTATCTGAAGCTTGGGAAAAGATGCAGAGCTTGCATTTTTTAAGAAGGAAACAACTGCTTTGATAAAGCCCAGAGAGATAAATTTTGAGGGACCACCAAAACCAGCAGCAGTAACGTGATGGATAAAATGTTCTCAGAAGCTGCACAACAGATACTGGAAAGAATAGCAATCAAATCAAATTTGATCCACTCCAATCAAATTTTAACCATGCAGGTAAAAAAACCACCCCAACATACCACTAGTTCAAAAAAGATCTACTTAATGGTTAGTAGTTTTGGTGTTTGGCTTTTTTTTTAGAAAAAAAAGCTGTATTATGCCTCAACCATGTGAGAATAAATGCTGACAGGAGCTTCTTCATTTCCTTACTTGTAAGTCCAGGCACCACCAGCAACTGTCTTCATGCAGGATCCACAGTGCCAGATACCCACAGCCTTCCTCTTCATTTTGGTCTGTAAAAAAAGAAAAAAAAGAAATTGCTTTCTCCCATCAGGTGAAAAAGGCAAACAACAAATTTCAGGTGAGGACTTCAGCATCACACCACAGTATCACCTAGAAGATTAGTTAAGACAGGCAAAGGATCAGGGAATGTTTTTATTAGGATTCTTCAGAACAGGGAAAAGTCCTTCTGAACCACTTTTTCATCCAGATATAAAGCAGGTCATTTTTAAGTGCATCATCAAAAATCCAGCTTATTTTGAAGGAGAAAAATAGTAAGGAGTTACATTGGTCACAATAACTGATATTCTCATCTACTAGTGAGAATATTGATGACGAATGTAACACCGCTATTGTTAGTGCTCCCTGGACACCCCAAGATTGCTCTAAACCAGCTCCCCTTTGAATTGCATCTAACAAATGAATGGTGGGTACTGAGCTCCTTTCACCCGGGCAAGTCTCCATCACCTTGTCAAGATGACACTGGGTTTGCCTAGGGCTTATATCAAATGGGCTTATCAACATCCTCATTTCACATGAGAAAGACACTATAGAATATATATAAATATATTATATAAATATATAAATTTATATATATAAAAAAACCAAATAGAAGTCTTTTTAAGTTTCCAGCCACTTAAAGACACCTACTTCATAGAGTGAATTTTGAAGATTACTTATCAGACAATTCTTCCCCATCCAGAGTTATACAGCACACAAACATAAGTGAGCAACTGCAATCAAAAGTTTTAAGTGGGAAAAGCAACCTCTCTTCCTCTCCCAGGCAAGCTGTAAAGTTACTGAACGGAAAAAAAAAAAACCCAAGTCGTGCCTTAGTGATCAGGATAACATGCATGTTGTTTTAATTCTGATACCTAAAACGTACAGCATGACAACATCTCTCACTATTCCATGTAATGAAATATAATTTATGTTTACTTTCATTTAACTACCACTAAGCGTGCACATGAAATGTCTACTAACTCTTTTAGTTTTATAAGGGATTCCGATAGCACCCTAAAGCTCACAATAAATTCATCACTGTCTCAAAGCTATTTGACTTATCTCTTTGGTAGAAAAATTACCAAGGCATCAAATTGTAATTCCAGCATCAATAACAAAGTTATTTTAAAGGCTATTTTTGAGAAGGAGGTCTCTCACCTTGCCACAGAAGGAGCAGGTATACTTGGCATGTTGGCTAATTTCAATCTTCTTCACCATTTTCCTAAGGGACGCACCGTAACGGGTACCATATTTACCCACAATCCCAACCTTCTTGGTGCGCTTAGCCTGTTGGGAGACAAACCAGAACAAGCTTCAATCTTAGCGAGAAGGCCACCTCCTCGGCTGCTCCCCTCTCCTGACACACGACAGCAAAGCGCTCAAGAACAGCGCTGGAGCCGACAAACGCCTCTCCTTGTAAACAGGGTGTTAGTTATGGAGCGGCGAGAGACTCACGCTGCCGCTGCCTCGGGGCCCTTCGGGCAGAGGGCCGCGGTCCGGCAGCCGAGCCCGAGCAAAGCCACCCCTTTCCTCAGGGCCAGCCCGCTCCCGCACGAAAGGCGGCGGCCGGCAGAGCCCCCCACCAGGCGCCGCCGCCCCCGTACCCCGCTCCGAAACCGGGCCCGGCCTCCTCCAAGGAGGCCTATTCGGTCTCCCAGCGCCTCCCCCGGCCCGCCGTTCCCCTCACTCGGCCACCTCCCACAGTCCACCCGGCTGGCACCGAGCCCCTCCGGCAGCCCAGCGCGGGAACGGGGCCTGCTCGGGGGCTGGACCCACCCCGCGCCCCGGCCCGCCGGCCCTCCCGGTCCGCGCCCCGCCACCCCCGCCGTGCTCCGCGGGCCCACGGCGGCGGCCCCGGGGCGGATGGCGGCGGATGGGCCCCAGCGTCCCAGCGCCACTCACCATCTTCCTGCCCGGCGCCGAGGTGGAGAGGAAAACCCCAGCGCGCAGGCGCAGTATGAGCCGTCGCCGCCGGAAGTGACGATAGAGGCGAGCGAGCGTGGAGGAGAGAGAGGCCTGGCAGCGGGTCTCTCTGCAGCCTGGCGGTGCCATGCTCTATGGTAGCGCTCTATAGTTTGTATATACATTTCTGCCATGGCTATAGGATTATCTCAAGACACACACGCGAAAACGCCGTGTTTCGATAGGAAACCCCAGCAGGACAGCAGCCGCGGCAGAGAGAGCTCAGGTGCCCGGGTTTCCACCCAAGGAGGTCCCACCAGGAAAGGGTCCCTTTCACCTACCTCATTGTTAAATAAAGTAGTAGGGAGAAATAAAAAAGGAAGAGGTGTCACGGGCAGAGTGACTGACTTCACTCATAAGAGAGAAGTGGTGACATATTTATTAAGGTGAAACAGTGATTTAACAAAATCAGTAGTAGATGCGACAGTGTTTTAAGAGGTTCGATGTCAAGGTACACTCAATCATTTACTGCCCAGAGGACAAGGTCAGACAGACCTGTCAGGGAGACCCTCCCGTTGAGTCACGAGGTTCAGAAAGGACCCCCTTGCTTTCTAAACTCCTTTTCAGAGAGGAGTCTGGGTGCGCTGGATCCAATAATAGAATCATCTAGGTTGGAAGGGACCTTCAAGATCATCTAGTCCAACCGTCAACCTGACAAAAAACCATCACTAAACCATGTTCCCCAGCACCATGTCAGCCTGTCTTTTGAACAATGCCAGGGGATGGTGCCTCAACCACTTCCCTGGGTAGCCAATTCCAATGCTTCATAACCCTTTCAGTGTAAAAATTTTTCCCAATATCCAACCTGAACCTCCCCTGGCACAACTTGAGGCTGTTTCCTCTTGTCCTGTCGCCTGTGACTTGGGAGAAGAGACCTACCCCCACCTCTCTACACCCTCCTTTCAGGTAGCTGTAGAGAGCAGTAAGGTCTCCCCTCAGCCTCCTTTTCTCTAGGCTGAACAACCCCAGCTCCCTCAGCCGCTCCTCATAAGACTTACTCTCCAGACCCCTTACCAGCTTCATTGCCCTTCTCTGGACCCACTCCAGCATCTCAATGTCTTTCTTGTGGTAAGGGGCCCCTAGTCCCAGACTTGGTCAACGGTTTATGTCTAAAGGATTATATATGCACAACCAACCCTTTCTATTTCTTAGCTAAGATTTCAAAGTTTAGCATGCTGCTAGTTACTTACTGAGAATCTGTTGCGGTGAAGAATCTCTCAACCTCGAGGAGTAGAACCTCAAGCCAGTGCTGTCCCTCAAGGGAAGATCCCAGCATGCAGCTTGCTGTTGTACAGGAGAGCTCAACGGGCTCTTGGGCTGTCCACCATTCATAGAGTAAGATAATTGACCTATAGTCAAATTTTCATGGGAACAAGATATCTAAGTCTCCACTCCAGACAGTGTTTGGCTGTGTTGCCAGCCATCCCCCAAAGTCCAGGTTCAGCTTCTCACAACTCCCACTGATGGCCATGTCCCCAGCAGGAGCCAGGGAGGGAGAGGGGGAAAAGCAGCGAGAGCACACCCCCACAACAGCAAACCAGACCGGAGCTGCAGAAAAGGTTAAAATATATATATATATAAAAATATATGTATACACACACACACATATATATATATAAAAACCAATGAGGATGAGTTCTGATCTTAAACCACACCAGCCCTAAACCCAGAGGTTTCAAGACAACCCGATCAGGTGCAACCACAGCATCTACCCCATTTCCTTGGGGTCACCCCGTGCTGGGACCACTATCCATCACAACCTTCGCGTGCCGTGGCACCCGGGGAACCGGAGCCCCCCAGCACCGAATCCCCAGGGCCGGGAACAGGGGGGGCTCTTGTGCTGCTCGGACCCGGCCCATGTCAAACCCACACACTCAAACGTACCAACGCCGCCGGGCTGCAACGCTTGTAACGGGATTAACAACCCATTAACCTCCATTAAGAAATGTAATCCCGTTAGCCGGAGAGTTTTCCGGTGCACAGAGCCAGCTGCAGCTCGTCCCCTCCCACCCGGGGGCAGCGGGGGCTGCCCAGCCTACCCGGAGAAACCAGCCCGGGTACTTTTTAGGTGCCCTCCTCTTCATTTGCAGTCTATTTAATTAACAGGGAATTAACAACTGTGTCACTATATTAGCCTTTCCCTGGCTGGGGTCCATATTTTTGGAGATGCTCATGGACAGACGCCGCATCCCCTCATGGTTCTTACTTTGAGGGTTTGAACGCTCACATTTTTAGTTCCCTGTGTCGTGCAAGGGTCCCTCTTCCCTGATGATCCCTGGAAGCTCTCCTGGCATCCCAACAGGTCCTCCCGGGAGCTGGTGGGTCAGAGCCCTGTTCCAGGTGAGGGCTCAGCGGGGCTTTGGGCAACGGTATTTATTTATATCTCCCTCTGCTGAGTCAAAATCTCATTTGATATATCCTAGGAATATATTTGCCCTTTTCAGATCCTCATCATAATGATGACTCACAGGATTCACAGGGTACATCTTTAATACCAACGTATTGAAAGAAAGAAAATAAAAAAGAAAATGAAAAGTTCCTTCGGCTGCTTTGTGACTGTTTGGTTAAAATTATAAAAAAATTACTAAATTGTCAGCCACACATCCAGGGCAGAGGCTTTACTGCTGCTCTCCAGCCTATACCTACAGAGTTAAAGCTCACTGTGACAGTACAGTGCGTGGTCACATCCTTCATCTACCGGGACTATAGGCAGCTCTGCCAACAGCCGAACCCAGCCCCCTCAGAGAACAGCCATTCCCAGCAGTGCCAAAACGAACGTATGTTTCCAAGTGACTGAGAAGATGGATGTATGGATGCAGACAGGCCAGCACAGCTCCAAAAGCCTCGCCTCAACACTCCACCACCTTCGACTCTTCTGCAGGCCCCAAGCTGGCCAGCTTCCTGTGTTGAAGACACAGTTCAAACTGCTCCTTTTTATTGTCCAGGTATTTTTACCTGTTGTTTCTGGTTTGGCATCCTCCCTGGAAACACATCTTTCTCCAACAAGGGCAGGAGCACAGAGGCAGGCGTACAAGCAGGCACCCAGTCACATTTAAAATGCTCCAAGATCCACTAAGATAGGTCCTTCCCCCCAAAAAGTTACAGTTGTACCATCTTTGATGGGCAGGTCTAAGAGTCCCCAAGAGCACTGCACGTTCCTCAGCCTGCCTGTGGGTCTCATTGGCCACCTGCACAGTGCCTTGGACACAATCTCATCAGCAAGCCTTGGAGATTCTGTCTGAGCCTGCTGGCAGCTTCCCAGCCACCTCCTCATCATATTAATGACAGACTAATGGTGTAATTTGGCTGAGGCCCGCACAGTCTTTCCAATCCCTTGATGTAATGACTAAAAGCACTTTCCAGCAAGATGCTTCTCCCCTTTTTCATCTAGTAAGGATAAAGTGAACCTCAAGTGTACTTGAAGAGCCTTTGTAACTCTGCAGCAAACCAGCTGAGATTTTCTGGGTCCTAACAAAGGAAGAGTACACCTAACATTCCTCTAACAGGGCTGGGATTTATCAATATATGGGTAAGATAAATTGAGTTTATAAGAAGCTGAATTCTCCAAGGGTACTTTCAGCAGATTTTAGAAAAATACTGTTTTGAAGTAGCAGTAGCTTTACAAGGAGGAAGAGAATTACTCCTATAGGAGACAATAATATGGGTATACAAATAATATCTTCCGTATTTTTTTTCAGTAGGCAGACAGTGACATTTCTCACCCCTTAGAACAACCCCCTCTGCAAGTAGAAAGATCACGTGTCCTAGAAACAGGTTAAATATTCTGTGTTTAAGAAGAAAGATATTTAAAAATGTTGAAAAGCGTGCATTTATCTCCTGGCCAGCTGTTGGAACAAGAGAATGACGTTTAGCTCTCGGTCTCAAATCCAGAGACAAAGCATTTCCTCCAGTTGGCCAGTCACACGACCCTCCGTCCTACTCCTCTTCTCCTGCACATACACCAAAGCACCTTCTGCAGTCATGAATGAAGAGCAAGTCTCCACCCAGCACAACTGCATACGCAGCCTGCAGGGCATTTCCATGACGACACTTGCTGAAAATGGGATAATCAAACCTTTCGATGCAGAAAAAAATATCCCAGTTATTATCAAGTTGATCCTGTAGCACAAGCGTTTTCCTCCTCAACCATGGAAGAGAGGGCTTTTTGTCAATGTCAGGTATCTGCATATGGCCAAGCATGCCGCCTGCACAGCATCGTAGCTACTAGCCTCCAGAAGCTAAATGTAAGCCTTCAGGTTTGCCTTCCCCTGACCCTTCTCTACAGATTATGGGTGTAAAACATAGCTAACTCATACCTCTGTGAGATTATACCTTCTCCTGTGCTCCTTGGTCACATTTGCTTAATACTAGCCCAGTTCCAAATCTCCTAGTACCAAAACCAGAAGTGTGAAAGACATTAATTTAAGATCAAGCTACACTGCACTAGCAATAACACAGAAAAAAAAAGTCGGCCAGGCAGAGATGCCTACAAAGACCAGTTGTGATAAACAGAGCTATTTGTTTTTACATCAAGCCCACATCAAAAATGGCCTCTACTATTTTTGCAGAGACATCCCTGCTGTGGAGTCAGGCTGTGGCCGAGGGACAGTGAATGTGTCACAAGCTCCTGAAAGGAATCAAAGAGTGTGTTTGGTCAGGTGGCACCGAGGTTGGGAGTTCAGGTCTCCCAGTTAATGAGGCCGACAGCATCACAGAGACTATCACAAATCAAATCCAGGCATTTTAATCCCTGCATCAGGCAACAGAGCTGCTTCTGGCATTCTCAGTGTAACCTGCACAGAGCTGTAATGGAAGCAAATAACAGATCCTAGGGTACCAGCCTAAATGCCTTATGGAAGTAGTTGTTGATTCATCTGTAAGCAAAGTATCATAGGAGTTTCACTTTTGAGTCACAGAAAGCACAAAATGAAGTGTCCCCAAAAAGACTTCTCAGACATTGTAAATATTTTTAAAAAATGCTAACTTTTCCACTGCATCACATATTTCTCAAGCTTAAGGTCCAAATTGGAGATGAAAATCCAAAATAGAAAAAGTACCAAAAGCTTGGGAACCATGACTTAAACGAACTTTTTATTTAAACAGCTCAGTCCAGAATCATTTTCTTACAAAACAAAGGCAAAAGTCCGCACACATACCCGTCTCCTCACTCACCTGTGGAAATCAGTCTCAAATTTTGAAGAAAACACCCACCCACACACCCTCCCCAAGCAGCCAGGCTTAATCCCAGGCAGTCAGCACAAGCTTCACCCTCCACTGACGCAAGAACCATGTGCCATGGAACAGGTCCTAAGATTTAGCAGATGAGGCCACAGCTCAGTGTGCTCAGGCAGACACGTTGCCTAACGGGCAACACACACCTCCCGGCAGACAGTTATACTACTTGGTTTCAAGGTACTGACTGCTCTGCACAGACAAAAACCTGGGGCTCTCCCTCCTCTCCCCCACCTCCACAAAGCATCGAGATCTGTCTGGATCCTTTCTCCTCACTGCCAAACCAAATATCTGAGAGCCAGTTTGTGAGCGACCGAAGTAGGGGCCAAATCTTGCCAGTTACAGTTAACTCCTATAAATACAAACTACAATTCTTGGAGATGGAAAACTGATTTTTAAAAGCACACCTAAGCTGCTGAGAAGTTAGTTTTCACCTTGTTCTGCCTTGTGGACAGACAACCATTATCTGCTTTTTAAACAAAACAACTGTGGAAGCTGACATGCTGAAACAGAGCAGCTTGCTACTTGCCTGTGGCCACTCAGTCATCACCAAAACCAGGACTGCGAAACCTGCAGGCTGCCAGGTGTGCACCGCTCATCTGTCACACTGACAGATTGCCTTTTCACCCTTTGAGATGAAATGCACTAGAGATATAGAAATCTAAAAGTCTTTTATTTTTGAAAACTGAAAAAATAATACTTGATTGCTTTTGTTGTCTCTTTTTTAATTAAAGAAGTCTCTTAGACACCTTCTCTTTTCCTGTCACCATTACTTTTTAAAAAACTCCTCAATCCGCCGCTTTCTGGGGGGACTCACTGAACGCGTCTCTCCTCCTGTATCTTGCATGGCACTGCCAGAGTCAAATTCACAACAAGCATCAGCTGCCTCCAAAAGCAAAGCTTCATCAGTGTCATCTCTGCTCTCAGAGAAGGTCCTCTGGAAAAGGTCATAGATGGTCTTCTGCTTTGGATCTGGCTAAGAAATTAGAACAGACAGAATCTGCATAAACATCGTCATATGAAAACAAAGTAAGCAACAATCAGAGGGCACGGCCCCTGAGACAGTGCCCAGGTGTGTATATATCATCTGATGTATATATCTATCATACATACATATATACACATATCTCAGAGACATATATATGCTACGGAAGTTATCATGTCTCCTTGCATGCAGCAGGTTTGGGAACTCTGTGCACAGTGCAAGTCAAGGCATGGATCCTGGGAGCACCTGGAGAATCTGATGTGTGGCAGAGCAGGTGTAAGGTCAGCCTGCCAATCACCTGCCAATCTACATGTACACAAGCCAAAGCCCATTCAACCTCTCCCAGGGACCATCAATGTTCTTTTAGGTCAATTACCTTAGGGCAGTAATTAGTGGATTCAGCTGTTTTGGAGAAATTGGTTTCTGAAAGACCAGCTTCCCCCAGCACTTCAATTTTCTCTTGAATCAATGGCCTAGGAAGGATAAACAGATATTACTGAAAGGAAGAAAATATCATGCAAGGACACTGTGTCATTTACTATGTGTTAATCAAAAAAACCAACAAAAAGATGTAACAGGGGTATTAAAGATGGCTTTTCTACCAAAGCTTGTTAGTTCCTTAACCTGTCCTGCTCTCATTTATGATGACCGTATGCTGTCTTGAGGTATCAATCAATACAATTTAAATAAGTATCAATACAATTTAAATAAGTAAGAAGAAGAGGATTTCAGGCTATAAATATTTGGAGAACAAACATATCCAATAGGGAAACTAGTTGACTGAGGCAACACCAATGGTAGGAAGTCAGAACAAGAAATGCAGCCTGCATGTTCAGCAATGGCAATCCCCATCAACAGGCACATCGGCATTTCTAGGGTATCTCCTGATGAACTGCAGGATGAAGAATCCATCACTGGCCCAAGAGGCCGAGAGGTCCCAACCACACTTGCATACTGGACGCTTTGAAAGAAGCAAGGCTACAGCACAATTAATGCATTTACCAAACAGCCTTGTCATCTTTTTCTCGCCTTTAAAAGGGACACCACTGTCCTCCTTTGAAGAGCCACATTTCCTTCCCATTTAGCATTAATGGCTGCATGGACAGCATTTCACAAACAAAGGCAGAATTACTGTCATTAACTTTCCATGAAACGTGGGCGATGCATCAGTTTCCAGATCCCTGCATTGTAGGGTTATAATTATTTGCCATCATGATATTCTGGGAACTGCACAAGTTCACTTAGTTCATTCGGTCCTTTAAACAAGGTAATAAAGATGTAATTTTGGACTTTAAACGAACCAGCTGGTGGATAATTTCTTTTCATCAATTGCAGGTCAGTCCCCTTGCAACACTAAGGATTCCTCAGATTGTGCCCTTCCCCAGGATGTCAGATTCCCCATCCCAGTGTCCACTGAGAGCTCTCACCAAAGTCAAAAAGGCTCAGACCCCAGAGGTGGGTCAGTAGCGCTTCTTTATTGCATCCAAAAGGCTCACTGAACAGAAAGAGGAAAGCAACAGTGCAGTCCTCCTCCACATCTCTCCTGAGAGTCCAAGCTCTCAGCAGGCAGATTGCTCCTCAGACCTGATCCACTGAACCATCTCCAGTGTCTGTTGACTTGAACATACTCAACACTTTACAGTACCTCAACACACAAATGCTCTGGGCTGTATCTAAGACCATTCCTTCTCCTTATACAGAGGCCATGAAGGTTTTAGATGCATCAACTCTCCCAGAACTTCTCTCAACAGTCCTTTCTTTGTCAGATAACTACACTGTGGCCAGGCCATGCCACCGGCTCACAGCAGCCCTGCTTGGCAGTTACTGCTCCTCTCCTCACAGGCTGTCGAAACCTTACATCGCATACTTGACATGCAGTGGAAACAGGCAGCAGGTGAACGGAAGTGTCTTTCTCCCTTCCTACCATAAGTAGTCATCTGCTGTGCCTTTAGCCACCAGATAGTGAACATTAACGGAACTGGTCTGTCCAATTCGATGTGCCCGATCTTCTGCTTGGATCAAAACCTTTATGTAAAAACATGACAAAGAAAATAAAGTCAGAGCTGCAAGATCTAAGAAATAGTTTAAGCACCAAGGATCAAGGAGACCTTATTTCTTGAGCTTAGTGACTATTTCTCATCTGGATCCTATTAACACCTGCATCCTCAAACACAAATCAAACCAAGTAGTCTGGTGCACCGGGTTCCCAAAAGGCACTGAGCATTTATCAAAAGCAGAGGATCAGCACTGATGATGGACCCTTCCAGGTCTTGGCTGGGTGAGCTGTTGAGAGCTACGTCAAGTTAAGAAACAGGAGCACATTTCCCTTTTACGCCGTCTTCTCCAGCCAGCAAGCTGTGTAACCAGCCCCACTGGTTCAAGCCCAGGCACCTGGAGCTGCGCAGACAAGTTGCCATCAGAGAAAGAAAGACAAAAACCCCAGAGAAAATCCCCTGCCCATTACATCTCCTCCTAAGTGCCAATGTTCCTGCTCTCCAGGGAGCATCTAACCCTTGTCCCCTGAAGAATGCATACCCCTGGATTCCAGAAAAGCTCCGCAAACACCACCAAGTCTGCAGCAGACAATGTCAGGCCCATATTTGCAGCAGTGAGGGACAGGACGGCCACAACTTGCTTCTCTGAGAACTGGAACTTCTGGCACAGGGTCTGTCGCTCAGCTGAAGGTGTGGAGCCATCAATGCGAATGTATTCAACATGCTGTGAAAAGGCAGAAGATTATACTTTATAGAGGCCTTCTGTCCCCTTTCTCGTATCCTCCTTCCATGTTTTAGTGGATTCTGTTTCCCTTCTCCATGGAAGAACCAGGAAAGTAAAAAAGCAAGTTGGATTTTTAAGACCTTTCCTCATCTTTAATGCAGGGACACTATAGCTCAGCATATAATGTACCTTCCCTCTGTTCACAATGTATGACAATGCTCTTATGTCTATTGCTCTCCCACCAGTCCTGAGGATCAGGAAGGACAGCAAGAAGCTGGCAACTCAGGTACAGCAGAAAGGCAACTGACTGAATATGAAGCTGAATGAATACTGTCTGTCTTCAGCTGCTACAACCTCCCCAACCTCCCTAAGTCTTCTCCTGTTTGTGATAGGAGAAGATGGGATCCTACACATCTCAGTTGCTCTGTGGTAGGCTCAGGAGAGGCACAACACACTTGGGTGATGCAGGGCCATAACTCTTCAGAGTCCAACCCCCTTGTTCTACTGGAGGATGCTGTCACAGAGTTAGCAAAGTCATCACTGCCACTGTGATTTATTGTTTGGAATATTAACTTAAACCATCCTTCACGCTGCCCCAGCATGACCCAGAACTCTTTAGGGGTGCACACATGGAAGCCTCATGTGAATAATTAGCAAGCACTTTTGAAGTCAGAGAGATGACTGGCAGGTCTGTCAAGTTTCCATACATTATCCCAGTCCAAAAATGTAAGAGCACCACAGAGATAAAGGAAAGCAGCCGTAGCTGGACTTGGGGTGTTACACTCTCCCTCTCTAAGGAAAGCAGAGATGGCCACAAAGGGTAACACTCCTCCAAGAATTCACAAGTTCCAGGGCAGATGATGAAGATTAAAGAACATTAAATACAACAAAAGCTATTCAGCTAATACAAAGTGCATCCTGTGAGGCATTCATCCCGACAGCTCAGCTGCCTCAGTGAAGGGCACATCCAGCAGCAGAGCAAGTAGAAATTATCTCTGCCACTAACTTTCGTAAACTATCTGACCGGCAATAACTCTGGGGAGCTCTTAAACAGCTTTGAAGCTGGAACAGCGATAGAGTTAAGACAACTTATTCAATTACTTACTTTTTTCTCCAGCTCTGCAACTATTGCATCCAGCATTATCTTGTGATGAGCAAACACCAGGAATTTATCATTCCCCCTTTCCAGTAACTCCAGGATGTATTCTCTACATGAAAGAGGAAAAAAAACCCAAACTCTATAAACTATGTCCTGAGAGAATACAGGCTTTGCTCACAACAAATTTTAAGGATACTGCTTATCTATACATAGAAACCAGGAAATAAGCTAGCATGAAAAATGCAAGTAGCACTAAAATGCAAGTAGCAAGTCAAGCCTCCTACAGATTAAAAAAGACATTGCAGGAAAAGCCACTCATTTTTCTTCACCACAGCTGGACAGTTGCCTACATTTAAACTTGTGTGTTAATCAATTTATTAGATCCTACTTGAAACACGACATCCCAGACCAATCAACTGGAGGGCATTTATACTTATTTGACAACATCATCCACTCTTCTGCATTTCTAACTTTTGCACAATCACTACGGTAATCTGTATACAATTATCCTCTCTATGTATACTTAGGATTGCTTTTATTTTAGAAGAAAAAGTCTCTAAACCCAAGCATCAAGAGTACCGTAAAAGTAGCTTTTCTTGGAAGGGTTCACACTTACAATTTACTACTGCTTAACAATCTAAATACATCAGCTATTTCTATGAATTATCCATATGTATATAGGATAATGACCAATTAAAGGTAACAAGACTGTTTTTAAATACAGTTAAACGGTGTTAATTAAATCTGGCTTTTTCCATGGACTAATAGCTGAGCTATAGAACCCATTTCCATGTAGTAAGTTGTGATATAACTGGAGCCTGAAAAACACCTAAGAGCCTAACATTTGTAACTAAGTATAGCAACAGCTATTAAAACAGATGACACAAATGTCATTTTTTCTTTGGAATAACAAAGTTGTTGCGAAGATCAGGAATACCAAGTTCTCGGCTAAATACAACACAGCTTAGGTCAGCAGCAACTGTCAGAAAACACCAAGCGGGATTTCCAGCGCTATATTAAGATGTATCAGTGCTTTGCAGACAGATCCCAGGGTTCATGATGTTCAGATCCCAATTATGTGAAAATATCATTTAACAAAAAAATCTTGGAGAGAAGCAGGATTGCTGAATTTTAAAGCAAATATCAAAGTGATCATTCAAGCGTAGCAAGCAGATGCCAACACATTACAATTATTTTATATCTCATTCCCTTATCGCATTTAACAAATGGCTAATCACTTCAGTGGAAGCAATGGAAGACACTGTCATCAAGGGTAAGATGTGGGAGGTGCTGATGATCACAGGACAGTACCATTAGCTAGATGGTACTGTACATTAGCAGCTTATAATAAGTGGTATTTTAAGTGCTACTTAAACCCCAGAAAAAAATAGACTAGTTCCTACCAGAGTAAACAGCACTTCATGGTTTTATATTGAGTTCACACTTGCAACTGAATATAAAAGGAAGAAAGTCTTCTAACCATTCAGTAACAAAAAAGGAAGAAACTCTTCTACAGAAATGAGCACTGGGACTCTGAAGTACAGTTCTGTGCCAAACAGGCAGATTCTGCAGCAAGGTCTGAGACTGTGAAATCACACAGCACACATCAGCTGGTCCTTACATTCAGAGGGCTGTGGAAAAACTGTTTTCATGTTATTAGCATACTACTTATTCTAAAGGCATGCTACATGACCTAAAGGAACTCCTTTGCAGACTCAGCAAAAGGCTAAGGATGAAAGGGCACAGAAAGCCACAAAAGGTAATTACTCCTAGGGAAGGTAGAGTTAAGAGCACACCTATGATAGAAAATTTTTGCTACTGAGGTCCCATGTGAGCTCTGTGAAAAAGCCAAGAACTTCAGCATGGGCTGTGACATCCTTAGAGCATGCTATAACTGAAGCTCGGTCTATCTCATATGCTTTTTGGCTCATGGTTCCTGCTGCAGCAGGACTGCAGCATTTGTTTTCTTAAATTCTGTTAATACTTTTAGTTTCATTACTCCTCTCTTCCTTAAATTGAAATAGGGTCCAGGCCAGGGAACTTGATCCAAGTCCCAAACACCAAGTAATTTTAGATGGTTCAAATGACAGTTTAGATCCAAATCTGGAATGAAATCAGAGGACTTATTCAGCCTACGAACTCTGAGAGAAGAAAATGTTTAGTGCATTGTAATTAAAATCAATTTTTTCTAAGCTGGCTTGAGGCTATGCTTCATGTCCCTGCACTGTTATCTCTAAGGCACCGTTTTCCTGTTCTCAGCGGACAAACACATTTTACTAGGCAAGAATGAAGTAATGACATGCAGCTTACACAACTGAATGGATTTTAGCTTCTGCCGTTCTGTTGTAGAAGAGGAAAAGAGCTTCCCTCTCCTGTTGTTTCTGCAGAGAGAAAGATAAACAAGCATGAGTCTCAGAAATGCCTTTTCTCCTTCTTGCTTACAGATCAGGGGGATCTGAGGCTGCCAATAAACACTTTACTAGGAAAAAAACCAGCCTAAAAATGCACAACAAAAGGGGACTGGAGGGGAAAGTCTCCTACTTGCCACCAGGCATGGCAGATACTCACTCCTATTTCTGCCACCTCCCTTCCTACCTCCTACTCAACTCCTACAAGTTGGATGACAAGCACATCACAAACATAGTTTTAGTTGAGAAAGCATTCCCCAACTAAAATGGCACGGAAAAACTCTTAAGTTCTTGCAGAACTGTATTAGCAACCTAAGAGCCTAGAACATGCATTTACCATCCATACAAGAAGAACAAACAAAAAAAGTTAAAATACACTCTTCACATTTTTGGCTACTGCTGTGTTCACAACACAGCTTCACCAAGGCTGTGTTTGTAGGGCGATTGGGATGATTATAAGGCAAAACAGAAGAGTAAGTACAGAGGCAGGAGGCACAAAAGACAATTAAAAAGGACTAACGAGAGAGGAAATGGTATTTCACACAAAAGGACAAAGTAGACCACATAAATCGAAAGGAAAAAAAGCTGAGCTGTTTTGATTGTGTTGTACATTCATTTAAAACTGTGCCTTCACATGAGGTGTGGCTCTGACCTTCCTGGGAACTCAGGGTACTAGGTTTTTTATCAGTACCACTGATGTTTTTAAATAAAGGTACCTGAAATACCAACGGCTCATCATGAAAATAGTTTCTGACTTACACTGTCATATCCTTTAGTCATCTTCTTTGCTTCATCTGCCAAGACAGCTTTGGTCTTTGCACTGATGCCTTCAGGAGCCACCACAACCATTTTGCGTTGCTTTGCTGGGAGCTGGGAAAGCACATCTGATTTCAAACGTCGGATCATGATAGACTCTTTCAGCAAAATTTTCAGTTCAGTTAAGTTGGATGATCCAGAGTAGTCCCAACCCCATGGCATCTGGGAAAGATCAAAGCAGTTATCAGTGTCAAACTTACAAAATACTGGTCCACAGGCAATCCAAGAGTAGAATAAACTTCCAGGGAAGCTGGACAAGCCAAGAACTTAATGGTCAGTAGAAAGAGATCTGACAAAAATGGCAGTAAGACAGAAGTAGACAAACTAATCCACCCAACACGAGAAGGTTACTGACAAACTTCCCTTTTTCCTATCTACAAGTGCTCAGGGAGGTGCAGGGAAGAGGACTATGCAGAAAGGTAGGGATTCCTCCCACTGCGCTGTGCCCCGGTGTCCACCCTCGCACAGCAAGGTGCTGTGCTCCTGCGCTGCTCTCCACCTGCAGCTTTGGGCAGGCCGTCAGCACTCACTGCAGTTCTGTGCACACACATCTACCTCGGCTTTAAGCAGAGAGAGACAAAAATCTTAACAGCGTGAGAACAAACAGCCTTAACCCAAATGCGTTCACAGAGATGTTACACTTGTCTGACGTGCCTAGTAAATGCTAGGTCAAAATTGCCCGTTTTTCACTGTGACCCGTCTCTTGATCCGCCTCCTGACACACTCTGTTTCTGCCATTACCGTGTTTGGCCCAGACTCAAGCAAACCGTAAATAAACTGTGGCCCAAAATAAATCACTCCAAGCATTGTCTCTTCAAAGCACCATCACTTGAAAGCTCCTCTGAACAAAACCTTCATTACTCCTCCCTTGAAGCGCTCGCCTCTGAACCTGCCCTATCCTCCAAGATCTCGTGTGCAATTAATCTCAGCTCATCACTTCTCCTACTAGTAACCCTGTGGCCTATCATTTGTTCTCCAGGAAAGGACAACTAAGCTGACAAACACTGGCATCAAAATTGGTACGTTCCCCAAAAGAAACATCTTTCTTTTGGAGAGGAGACCGATAAGGTTTTTATGCTGAAGTAAAGGATAAAGAGATACCATGCTGCTGAATTTTCACAAATAAATATCTCAAATACAGCTACAGTAAGTAATACTGAAAACCAAAGCAAGGGGGAGGGGAAATCTTCCCCACAGCTCTAATTCCAAGTCTTACTGGCAGTGTCACCAAAAAAGCCAAAAATACAACCTTCAGTCCTGGAACAACAACCCAAAGTAACCCCCTACATATGTATACGTCCACCTTCTTAAATTGCGTATAATGGAGACGTGAGGAGCTTCAGCACCAACTTCTTTGATCTGCTGCTCCACTCTCATTGAGCCACATTAATTGCTAAAATACATTTAACCTTAAAAATCTATGTATCTTTTATTTGCCTTCCCCAAGAGAAACCTGCTGCAACACAGAAATGGAAGTAAAATAGGAAAAAGCTCCAAAGTATCCACCGTACCCTCCATCCTCCTGTGGAATGCATAAAGACAAAAAAGAAATCATACCATCCATGAGGTTAGTCACATTACTGACTGTATTAAGGGATGGTGCTTTGATGGAACATGCTATGAGACCGAAAGAGGAGGAATCAAAGAGCCTATAGGCAATTAAGACCTCTCTGATATCTGGAAGCAGATATTAAAACCATTAAAACTGGTTTGGCTTAATCTATTCCTACATAACTTCGGTAGCATCTGATTATCTATAGTTGGTTCATTAAATCGGGAAAAAATTCAGACCCTAGACCCAAAGCCAGTTTGGATCTTGTAGTGTTAAAACTCTGGCTCTGACAGCAGCACAGTGCTATACAGCTAGAGGTAATAAGCCCACCTGGATGGAAGCCAAGCCCTCGAGAAGCAACATGGGTATTGCTGCTCTGCTTCCCTGAAACCAGGAGTGCAATGCAGATACATCCCTCCGGTCTGAGCAGAGCTGGCTCAAGTCTAGCTGGCTTTATTAGCTTCAGGCACGCTGCAGGAAAGCTGACCTCGCTGCATCTCTTCAGGCTGTGCGGACCCAGCAGAGCAGATGTATGGAACCAAGAAGCCCCATAAGCCCTCTGCCCACGCTGCTTGGTGTGCTGGTAGCTAAGTAGCAGGGATCAACACTGACCAGGCTGCAGAGCAAGACTTGCTATGGGGCCTGGACAACTCTCCTCAGGCTACCTCATTCTACTCATGAGCCCCATGTTTTCCACTTTCCACTTCCATAACAAGTAATATGTATGTTTAGTGTCCACGTCCATTTCAGAAAAGTAACATCATCATAACTGAAAGAACACGGCACAAACAGCCAATATACTATCTAGTGTCACATTAAAAAGCATATATGGGCAGAATCCCTGCAGTATGATCAGATTACTATATTTCTTTTGTGGTAACTGTTGCTGGAACAATTTGCAAACAAAGAAACATACTAGTTCTGTACTGCACCTAGCTAGTGATAAAAAAGATGATTATTTTTGGAATTATTGAAACATAGTTTAGTATATCCTATTGTGGAAAAGGAGAGAGAGAAAAAAGAGGAACATTTATTTTGCCAAAATACACATCTGGCTTTGATCCATATCATTCCAGAACAAATGCTTCCAACTGTGATTTTCTTACCAAAGTGTTACAGCATCTTACATGAGTCAGTAAACTTATTACAGCATTAGCAGAAGCTGCCAAACTTACAAATTCAGAGCATGTGCTCAGATAGAAATTATTTAATATTTGCCAACTTCACCCAGTTTGAAAAATGAATTCACAGCATGTATTTTGGGAAACAGACTTGAGATATTTTGTAAATAAGCAGGTGACATTTCACTTGCTGCATTTTTAAGAGTACAGATGCTTGGAGGTTGAATTACAAAATGATAAACTTTTATTTTATATCTTTTCTAATCACATCTGCCAGGTATTTGCAATTTTCTGTCATAAAATCTATTATCTTCAAACAGAAACTAGTCAGGTTGTAGTTTCAAATTGAATAGTTCAGGGTTTGTCGATTTTTTTTAATCTTATAACGCAATCAGATTTATTATTAATATCAAAACATTTTTACATAGCACCTTTTATCCTGACAGATCTCCAAAAGCCTTCCACAACCTCTCTGTTTCTGAGCAATTCCATCCCCACTCATAATGCTGCCACTTTCAGGAAAGAAAGAAGAACCTATTTAAGTAACGACAGCAGAAGTACCACAAGAGTTCTTTAGAGAGGATGTAACTCCTAACGCAATCTCAGGTTAGAGCTGCAAAAAGGAACATGAGGGACATACTACAGTCATGAGGGAACAACTACAATCATCAAAACACCTTTTAATTTACTCATTGCTGAGTGCATCTATCAGAACCCAGTATTCAGCAGTCCCATTTTTTCCACATCTCTTCATTTCCAGCACCCCCACTTCTTCTCTAAATAACCAAATTCTTTCTAGGTTCACGCTATCATTTACTGACATTAACTGCAGCAAAATGTCCCAGGTGAGCACTGAGAAGACCAGTAATGTTCTACCGTCTAGTAGAGGCAGGTCAAACAGAGAAACGAAATTGTACTAGAAACCCTGCAGAGGTTTTGAAGGGAAGCTGATACAGACTGTGACCTCCATGCTGAGTTTCATTGTAGGTTGAAAACTCATTTACACAGAATACACTGTTACAACCTGGATCGTGCAAAACAATTTTATTTCTTTTATCCAATTCAACATCTTACCCGAGTTTCACGTCTGGTAATTGAAGCAACAGCTAGTCATGCAGAACTTCACCCTCAAAGGGTTTATGGAACTCCAAACCTATTTAGATTCACACATTGCAATTCAACTTTCCTTTTTACTGCAGAAAACCAATGAGATTAAATTGCATCTCTTAATTTCCCTCTAGGAAGCATTCCAGCCACTGCTCAGACAGGAATCTTTCAACAAAGATAATGAAGCTCAGGAGAAGACGTGGCCCTCTGCCTCCATGTGATTCCTACTGTGGATGGATGTCATCTGCTAGAACTCAAGCTCTGTGTCTGTGACTCCGCATGCTAAATGACCTTATTTTCATCAATGGCAGCAGCATATGAGTATCAAAGACCATGAACTGCTCATCTAGCTTGCACATCTGGACACACACAGCACAGCATTACACTAGCAATGAAAGTAAAAGTGGGCTTTCAGATCTAGGAAAAGAGGGACTTGAGAACTTTATACGAGACTGGAGTATGAATCATGTTGATGGAAACTTGGCATATGTTAGCTACCCTAAACAGCGAAAACACACACAAAAGCCCTACAAATAGCTATAACTATTTTTATGGCATACACTGATGACGTTCGGTTCTTCTGTAAATATTTCTGAGCATTGAAATGGTCATCTCATGTTGCAACCACTCTGCTGAAAGTTATTGTCCAGTCTTACAGAAAATGCGGCACAAGAAGTGAAATGGATACTCAAGAACAAAGCAGAGCAAGCAAGTTCATGTGCTATAGGTCCATGCTCACACTGCCAAGCTATTCTGCGCCACAAGCCGACTGCTACGTGCTTGTCCTGGAGGAACTGGAGGGCAAGACAGATTAGAGGGCTCCTGCTCCAAATGAGAACTTGGGGGAAATTTAGTTCCCCTTTTTGTCTATGCAACCAACACAGAAGATCCTAGAGCCTCCTTGAACAACAGGCAGCAGCAAAAGCTCTTCTCCTAGCAATGTGTGGTCCACCCTAGAGATGGCAAATCCAAGCCCAGACGAGTGGCCCATACAATGAGAGCACGGCAGACACCTGCCATCACGGCTGCAACCGCTGGCTTTCTGCAAAGCCAAGATCTTACAGTGGTTGGACTCAATGACTCTGTTGAAACCACTGCTGAGCAGCTGTCAGAGATAAGAGAAGTTAATTTATTTTTTTTATTTTCAAGATACGCTGAGGACCACAACCATTTCCTGAATTAGAAGAGGGTGGAATGCAGAGACGGACTGTAAGTCTTCATTTTTCACTTACCTGGAGGTATGAAATTCAATATCCCGAGCAGTTGAGGCCTTACTTTGTTGAACAGTCATTAAAGCAGACTAGAAACTGGTTTCGGGGTTGTTTTTTTAATCAATTAGCTTAAACTTGTAGCTGCCCAAAGGCCCCAGAGTTACTCTGCCCATTTCAAACACTCTGGCGGCAAGTTCTTTTTAGAATAGGCTCATTTCCCCAGCTATGGCTTTTTTTTTTTTTTTTCCTTTTTTTTCCCCCAGCTTTTTGCTTTCAGGGCAGATTTTGACATGACATGGAGCATTACCACTTTCATGTTTCAGGCCCACCACTGCAGCACCTAGAGCTTCTCATGTTGAAAGCTTTCAAAATGTTACTCTGCAGTAAGATTTTCTCAAAAAAGAGGTAATACGAGACAGAAGGAAGGCAAGAAAAAGCTTCCACATTTTGCAAAAAAAATAAAATGCTGTTTGCAGAGTCCCAGTCTGTCACTTCCCCCACTGAAGTACCTTCTTGGCATCACAGTAGCGTAGCCCAAAGGAGTGGAACTGCGGGAAGAAGGCTGGCTGCACAGCCATGATCTGTGTGTAGAGCTCTGCGGGCCGTGACATGGCAGGGGTTCCTGAAAGCAAGATCACCCTCCTGGCAGCCTGGGAAAGCAAAATGGAGCATAGTTACCACACAGCTTATAGTATAAGCAGAATCTGCTAAGAAGTCATCTCCAGTCCTGAAAGAAAATCCCAGAGCCATTGTCCAAGCACCTAAACTGAAGAGTACTTCACCTTCCACAGATACTTTCAGTCTTCACTGCCTGAAGACAGTGCTACTGACTCAGGGACAGTGCTTAAAACTTCTAGGAAGCAGGACAAACCATACTGTTTATTATTCATCAACCACATGCTTTAAGGGAAGGGGACATACATAAATTTTTATGACAGTACTTTCTGAATTGGCATTTACCCACTAGATAAATTAATATCTTGTGCCTGACTCAACATTTCATTTGGCATCAGATGTCACAGGAAAATGACACACCCTTGCAGGTACATCCTCACATCCAAAATAAATTCTCTGGTAATAAACATGCCACAGTGAGCCATAAACAGACTGTCTTCCTCATAAAAGCAGAAGATATCCAGAGAAGTAGGATTATTTTCTTAAGTTTTGTTCATTTTTTTTCATTTTAAATTCTACCAGCAAGGAAAGAAAGATGAAGCTGCGTGAAGCAGGACCAGAAGATGTCCGCTTGACAGCCATGGTGAGTCTAGGCACAGCTGGCTGGATGCTAGAACGTGAGTTAATAAATATGAATCATGTAAGATTATAAAATATGTGTTGAAGGGGAGACAGGAAGGGGGTGGGAAACCTGTACCTAAAGCAGGTGCTCCCAAAAAGTGGGGAAAAAAATTATACTATAGACATAAAAGCCTCTAAGATGCATTTCTACCCTCATACCTCCATTATTATCTAATTCTATTATTAGATGAGAGCTGTGAATTTCTACTGCTGTAAATTCACATATAGTAGTTAAATTACAAATGTCTTGCAATTTCCTGCATGGTTTAATGCAGGTTCATTAAAATAACAAAGAGATTCTTGAGTGACACCTGTACCAACAGCTCATTCACATTTAAATGAAAAAGAAAATTAAATTCTTTTATCGTTTCACTGAGATCTACCAGTCACCCAAATCTATTCAGCTGATTCATCCACTCACCAACCAAATCTGGTTGAAAAAGAGTTCACAGATCAGCTACCGGAAATTAATTTCAGGACACTTTATCAGATATTTATATATGTTGTAATCAAGGTGGGACTTGCCTTCTCCTTCCATCCCCACTAAACAGATCAGAAGGAAATGTGATCATCCCCAGGATCAGACAATTCCCATAAACACGTAAAAAGAGCAGGATATTTATTGAACTAAGTAAGAGGAGAGGTCAAACCTTTGGACATGTCGGAAGGTGAGAGTTAATTCGCACAAGACAGATGCCTAGGCTGCTCAAAGAGAGGGAGGAGTCACAGAGGCCAAAGATATCAGATCCCATAGGGAAACAAAGTGATAAAGCAGAAATTAGGTCAATTTTTAAGACTAAGGTAACAGTGAAGGCCAATGAGCAGACCCTAGACAGTATCTGATGCCTTGCAGCGGCCTTTGAGGAGTAAACTGACACCACCCTGAGAAATCTGCTGAAATGCAAGACAAGCTGGTCCTGCATGTGCAAGAAACCTCCAAATTAAACTTTTTCCTCCTGGACTAACAGAAGGCCACTGACAGGTAAAAGACAACATGGAGGTCATGCAATTACAGACAGCTCACTTCAAATATCTCTGGATCAAGCTAAAGCAAGAAGAGTTCACTCAAAACAGACCAAGGACATATTAAGTGCAACATAAACCTAACTGTCTTAAAGGGTTTTATGCCATTCTCCAGGTTCCTCCTCTTTGGAGGGTGGTCCCCAGGAGCTACATGAGACGAGGTTAGAACACTTATTCCCTAGTAGTCAAAAGAATTAGTTAGGGTCCTTCCCCAACCCCATAATAGGTATCAAAAGAGAGAATGATGAAGTTACAGGTTATTTGAATTCTAAACTTGTCCAGCTGCTGCTTTGCTGTGCACAGCTTAATTTTGAACAGTTAGGGTATCTAACAACTGCAAGCACTTACCAAGGGCTGTGATACATCTTCTATAATTAACCATTTTAAACAAATCAAGGAGTAAAAAACAACAGTAAAAATACCACTAAAAAAACCAAAACCCCAAAAGACACTAGCTCCACAAGAACTGTGAAGATCTTGAAGAAATTAATTCCAGAAAACTGTGTGAAACATAGGTGGTCTAAATAATCCCAAAGGTCTCTTCCATTTTTAAACTCCATGACAGAAGAGCCCAAGAGAGAAACGAAGAAAAAAAAAAAAAAGTCATCCTCAAAGACAAGTTTCTTAGTGTTGAAGGCTTACTTAAATTTTGGATGAAAGAAATGGGTTTGATTCACTTCTCTTTTTTCTAGTGGCAACTCATTTTGAATAGATGTCAATAAAGATTTGCTCCTGCAGAAAAGTCTCTGCTGATCACTGCTTGTTTCCTGCTGAACCTTCTTTGCTGTCGAAAGTGAGTTTACCCTTTTTCTTCCGAGGTCTATAAGAATAACATGGAACAACAGCACAGAAAGTAAGATTGCAGTGACCAGCAAGGACTTTCTAGCAAAAACAGGTATGTAATCAATTGATACCTATTTCCACATAGAAGAAACAACTTTAGCTGCTCACTAGCATTTAGGCACGAAGTTTAATCTTCTCCAGAAGCATTCCTCTCTCTCATCTGTCCTTGTGACTGTTCTTACAGCTGTTTTCTTTTGAGACTGCTGAAGTGAACTATGACAACGAGTTGACTAGTGGAAACCTGTTCTGTGGCTCTCATTTACTAAGTAACATAAGTGGTGCGCAGACAATGCACCAGCCAGAATGAATTCCACAGCTGTGACAACGTTTATAAATGTCTCTTTTGAAAGTCAAAGAATAAATTATGAAATGGTAACCCCCAATGGCACTTACTTTAGAGATCAAAACCTAGCACCCAACTGATTCGAAGGGGAGTAGGTGAGGAGGAGGGGGTATGCCACAAAGAAATAATTGAACATGCAAAGAGCCTCATTAACATATAATGATTGTCTCTGCGTTAAATGCATTTCACAGCATGAGCTCTGCCATACGCTAACAGACTGACATACTTTTTTAAGTAAGTGTGGCTGGTTCTGGCTGTACAACTACTTGTGTCCCCAGTTTTTGCTTACTCTGTCATTTTGAACTGCTTAGCATAAGAATATCTTATCCTGTGAAATGAAAAATCTGAGAGTGGCCATGATATAATAGAGATAATCACCTGATGAAATAGAAGATTTGATAAAGGGAAAGGGTTGCAGCTGTGTTGTTCTGCTTCTGTAGTGGGGTAAGATAGATAAGGCTCTGCATTTCATCAGATGATCCTGCAGTGGTTATTCCAAAAAATATAAATGTCTTTCCCTATTCTTAAATGGCATCTAAACAGAGAACGTGTATCAGATGGCAATGATCAGCTGTGACCAAAACAAATTACACTACCTCCCTCTTTTGAGAAGGAAGGGAAACTAGAAGGTAAGAGCAGATCTGAAGATGCAGCCTTGAGGGCCCCAAGCTTCTCCAATTTCAAGATGAAGTTCCTTCTCTCAGCAGGTGACAACAAGCAAAGGCTTATTTATCCAATCCATATGAAACTGTAGTGCCTAAAGACAGCTGCTATTTATTTCCCACTGGAAAGGGAGATTTTTGTGTTCCCTTCTCACCTTCTACCTTCAATATCGACCTATTTCCCTCTATTATTTTAAACCACCTCTTTATTAAAACAAGCACAAAGATATTAGATTCCAGCCACACCATGTATTTGGACTTCCATAATAGAAACAAAGACCTTTAACCCTGCAAACATCAGTATGTGCATCATGCTATTAACCTGAACAGCAGCTCAATAGGAACAATCACATTAGTAATACTACCCAAATGTTGTGGAACAAAGCCCATAGGGAACACAGCAGACATAAGACCATTTTATGCTACTGGAATCTTTGATTAGATACTTTTTATTTCTCAGTTTCTAACCCAATTCTTCACTAAAAACTTACTGTCTTGCTTCCAGAAAACTCATCCATGTTCCACTGGGACCCTCCCCAGTTTCCACTGCCTTGCAATACTCCATGCAATTACAGAAGAACAAAGACCATGCAGCACTTTGGCTGGTCGAAGGATGAAGAATCCTTTTCACTCCAGTCCCCAAGAGATCCCACCACAGATCAGTGAAAAACTTCCATTTTGTTGTTTCCTCTTCATCTACACCCTTGGGGCTTTGCTGTTTTATGGATATTGAGAGCACACATACCCCCTCTCTTATGCTCATGTCTCTGGACTAGTCTAATCTTGTAAGGAAAAAACAAAATACTTACAAAAGAGGTAACACCATGACACTTTCTGCCTCTGAGGGAGGCAGATGCAGGGCAGAGGCAAAGGGAACAACTAATACTGTTCGTACGCTCAAGAACTTGTTCCCAATCATGAGACTAAAGAAAATAGCAAGGTGACAAGTAGATCCCATTACTGATTGCCACAGCTCTGGATTAGGGGCAGGGACAAGCCAGGCGTGAAAATGGTGACGCAACCAAAGCCCAACAGTATGAGAGTATTCTCACGTGTGGAAACAAGACAAAGGGACCACTTTGAACACAGGAACTTCTAGCCCTCTTGAGTACCACAAGAGATGCTGAAGCTGGGGACAGATCTCATGCAGCTTCTGGCACAGAGTGGCCAGCGCGAAAGCTGGCTAAGCTTGAAAGCAGGATTTTTGCCACATGCCAAAACATCAAAGAACTGTTTTCTACTATGGCTTTCAATCCATCCGCCTCCATAATTTTGCAGGGATGCACACAGACTGTGTACAAACTCTGCCACCTGGTCCCATGTAGGCGGATGAAGTGTTCTCCCCCATGTACAAGTGAAGGGAATGAGAAATGTGGCCTAAACACTTTGCTGCTGCTATTTCAGCTCACTATCTCACTGTGTGTAATTATAAGTTCCTCTCAAAGTTTTGTCCAATAACAGTAAATTGGGAATAACATGTCTTTATATACTTACTCCAAACTAAAGCCAACCTGGGGCAAGCTACCAGGTAGCCAGCGTGGTCATTGCATACATTCAGCCGTTATAAAAGTGCATTAAAAAGTCTTTCTGGTCACACTTCCAATTGTCCCAAGCAAAACTTTCATAAATCTCTGTCAGGCTAGCAGCTAAGTATGTCACAAAAGATACTGAATAACACACACCAAATACTGCACACACACAGAGTTTATGGGGTTTTAATATTAAAAAAAACATCTACAAGTTCCCAACTGACAAACTGAGGCCAAATGTTTAATACATGGTTCTGCTTGATAATTCTGTACCACCCTTTCTCCACAATATATACAAAAGAGCAGGAAAAGATTAATTATTGAGTGGCTAAAAATACCACTTCATTTTGAAAACTGGTCAATGTCAGATATTAAAATTAAAATGAGGCTTTAAATGCTGTAACCATGGGTTAAATACTTCAGAGGTGGAAATTCAGCTTGGGTCTAAGAAGGAAGATTCAAAATTAAAATCCAAGGTAAGTCATCTTTGTTATGAATGTATTGATTTAATCTGATTATTGTGCAGGTCTGTCTAAACACTCACATCAATTTTTATATTTTACTTATTATTCAAATGGAGAAGTCACAAGAGCAGATTCTATCAAGATAAAAAGAATCCATTAAGTACAGATGGAAGTGACAGAAACATTCAGGCGCAGAAACATTTTAACTTAGATCTGTCCAGTGTCATTATAGACTCATAAATCTTTGTAGCATACAAGGACCAAGGATCACATTTCTTAGGTGTTTTTTCTTTTTTTCCTTTTCTGTCCCCAAAAGCCAGTGCAAGGCTAACCTTCCATGCTTTAGGATGTTGGAAACCTTGTAAGAAATGTAAGCAACTGTGGCAATTTCAGAAAGCTTAAGGTAATATAATGCTAACTGCAGATGGAAGTGGCAAAGCTTAGAAGGCAGACAAGGCACCAGTTGGCTCCAGGGGCTCTGGTTACGGCACTGGCACAGCTTCACACTGCGACCTTAACGTACGGCCTGACGTGCTAGAAGCAGTGTTACCTGTGAAGGGCTTTCCTATGATACAGCTTTTTTTGGTCTCTTCTCAGAGCCCCAGTACTGCTCTAATCCTTTTAACATAAAGAAGGCAAGAGCAAGAGTATTACCCTCAGCAGCATGTTTATCAACGCCTCTTGTTCAATAACCTCAAAGTATCATATAAAATACTGAAAATACTCCCAATTTTTACCCCATTGACTATTTACTATAAAGATGACACAGTATAGTTGTCAAAACCAGTTCTTTCAAATACGAAAGCATTGCTGTAATGTGCTGTGCCAGTAGTGAACATGGCATCGCTCACTAGTAGTTGAAGACAAAGCTGCCAAAGGGGCTAGTTTTAGAGCAAAACTCCTGTGTTGGAAAGCAAGGAGGGCAGAATAGTGGCTATTACAGTAAATACTCACTTCAGAAGTTATAGTCAGCAAGCAGGAAAATACAATTTACCTGAACATCTACCATGAAACATCTGGTTCTGTATGGTGTTTGCAGGTCAGATAATGCATGATACAAACATGAAACTGTTAAGGCTTTCAGAAGACTGAAATTCAGTTTCAGAAGCACCAGTTTTCAACTCTCCAAGACCTGTGATGTGACAGTATGAAACTGTAAATTCTCAGTAAGTGCATACAGGCAATTAACCTCCGCTTAACAGCTACCATCTTTCACTCTCGTACCTTGTAGCCTGCAAATAATTTTGACAAGCTAATCCTTACAAAGGTACAAGTAGGAAAGGATGAGACTGCTTTTTGAGCATTTGCAATGAGGTAAATTTGTTATTTTCCACCATTTTCAGACATACACCCTAATTATTGTACTTCAAACTGCTCATAAAATTGGACCTCCTACTTAGTTTCCAAACATTAAAAGCATGAAGTACTTTGAAAGCCAAGAGAAGACAAGAGTCAGGCCTTTAAAGAGAACAATGAAGTTATTCAAGGACAACTACTTTCAGCTTCCCCTTAACTTGCTTATAAAAGTTGGTTGCTATAAAGCCATCACGATCAAATCTTCTCTTTATACACACTTGCTGGTAATTGCTGAAGAGGAACTGCATCTACCTTGTTCTAATGTACAGACTCTGCAGTGCCTAGAAAATACTCGTAACTTTAATCTGCTAGAGGCTACCAGGGAGTTTGAATCTTTGATCCCAGGACAACAAGCAGACATTAACATTTACATCTCTCCTGTTATCTCATACTTGAATATTGCCTCCCTTCTGTGGGCCACTTGTCTTGCTAACCTCATGTTCTGCCATTTCCTACTAGTTCTGTACATTTAACCAACGTGAGTGCTCCTGAACCCCAGTCACACAGATACATTGGAAGGCTGCAGTAACAGAGTCAAGTCCAAAACCAAATCCAAGGACAGGACCTATGTAATGTCATTTTGATATACAGCAGCTATTTGTGTGCCAAGAAGTAACTGATAATGATTATTTCCATTAAACAAGCTACGTTGACACTACTATGCTCTTTCTACTCTCCCTGAATACATTCAGTAAGTTTTGACATTCCTTTTTTCCCATCACCATAAAACTCATTAGTGGCAGTACCACAATTAGTCCAAGGGAGCTTCTAAAGTTCTTTTGTTAGGTCTTACCATCTAACATTTGCATGGAAACAAGTAGCTGGGCCAGCGACAAATTTTGGTCTTGGATCTACAACATGACCTGGATTTCCGCTTGCACAACATCAGAATTCAGCTGTTGGCTCCTAAACCAGGTAAATGGAGCAACACTGCTTTGGGAGCCTGACCTGAGCTGCTGAAGGTTTGGCACCCAGCATACGCACCTTGAGTAGAGACATGGCAGCTCGGCATCGTGCAGTTTTTATGTTCTTTAGGAAATGAGATTCATCCTGAAACAAAACAAGTATGAAAGTGAAGACAGTTCTGATCCATAGTCCAACTGCACGCTACAGAACAAATTCCCAGTATTCTCAGCTATCTAATATTACAAACCTATCATCCAGAGAATACTTCAAGCATTGAGATAGTCACATCAAATTCTAAATGAAAAGACAGCATGGGGAGTAGCAGGCTTCCTACATTCAAACCTGCAGCTGCAAGCAAATGGAACAGAAATGAAACCTTAAAGCCATGAATCTCAAATGGTCACACACAAGTGAGTGGAGGGGGCTGGAGAGGGAACGAGAAAGAGGAACATTATCTCCACCACTGATACTCATTTGCCCCCATGTGTCCCTTAAATGCAGCAAACACAGGAGGCCTATACAGTGCCACTTCCCTAAATAAGGGGTTAATGAAAACGACCAGGAAAAAAAGAAATCTAATTAGGATCCAACTGTTCTGCTGATAGGGCTCACCAGGTGGATAATAGCCTCCTACTTGAGACATCACCCCCAAACAGGCTTCATTTCTACTGCTGGAGCAAGGCAGAACTTAGACACAAAAAAGTAATCGGTGCCCTCCAAGGGTACATTTTCATCTCTCCATGTGTGGATGAGCAAGCAACCATGCATGTAAAGACGATACAACTGCTTAGCCTCTCAGGCACAGCCTTCTCCCTGATTAACACATAAGCTACATTAATGTTCCCAGCCATCAAAAGAAGATTGCAAGAAAAACCAGGGAAGCTCAGCACTCAGTAGGACTACTCTCATCTGCAAAAACATATACAGGGTCATACAGGAACATATAAACACGCTGAAAGAACATCTGCCAGCTCAGGGCTGGTAAAAGGTTCCAGGGCAGCAGCCCTAGAGCCCAATTCCCTTTACTACAAGCACCAGCATACAAAACTGACAATCTGTATTTCCACCCTGACAGAATGTCTTGTCAGAGACGTGGTAGGGGAAAAAAACAAAAATTAAAAAAAATAAAAATCAACTCCCCCATGAGTACTTTGGTCTCCAAAGAACTCCATCTATTGCCACATTCCCCTCTGATGCTTAGAAACAAAAGAATTATTATGTTTCAGTTGTCATTATCTTAGAGACAAGGTGCATGTGTGTGCTGAAAACTAGACTGAAAACATCAAGCACCCATAATAAGCTATGTAGACACTTTTGGTCTATATTGATCCAAGGTGGATCTGAAACACTAGATGTTTTGAATTTTTAGCAACTGAAATCTAGAAAAATGCCTTTTACCATGGCTCTGTAAAAGGTTAAAAAATGGATTCCAAGTAATTCACAAAATAAATTATACAAGTGATCAAAGGAGATAATGCAGACTGTCAGTGGAACACAAGCAAGGGGAGATTTTTTGATGCTTTATCCGCATACTTAATGTTGAGAGGTTATCTGCTTTACCAGATAAACACTAATATCACCCTGAAGTCCAATCTCCCTAAAAAGGTACATTTCCAAGACTACTGTTATTGACACACCACATTAAACACTTTGCTCTCCAGTGGAGAGCCCAACCACACCCAACCACAGTGAAACCAGAGGCTAGAAACCAGTAAAAGAGAAAACACAGCTTTAGGAATCAAAAAGGAATTAAACTCTACTAGTTATCTCAAAAGGTTTCAGAGAAACATCCTGCTTTTACTCAGGAAGAGAGCTATGATCACAGCGACAATTACAAGACAGTTTCAATCCCAAATAAGGCCCACTTCACACTTTTCTGCTGTACAACACAAAGGTTACCCCATTTGCAGCACACAATTAACTTCAAAATTTTAGTATTCCACTTACAATAATAACTACTTGGAAAGTGCTCTTAAGTTGCTTGTCCATCTTGCTTAGAAGGTCAAAGCTGATGATGTTGATCAAGCTTGCCATTAGGCTGTCTTTGCCAGTCACTATGACATTGGTGCTACCTGGACTCAAGGATGGAAGCCACCTGTGAAATGCCTGGAGGAAGAAGAAAGCAATTAATTGCATTCTGGTGTTTACGTCCTCTGTCAGGATCCCAAAGCACTTCTCAAAGCATCCTCATGAATGCTTAGAGCATGGAACCAGCCCCCCTCTCCGCCATTGGACATCAGCTGGGAGCACAGCATGGGTAAGCAGCCTTCCCAAGGCAACAACCATAGTAATGGGAACTGAGGCTATAAGGCTAAATCTATCTTCCAGGGCTTGAAAGGCTCAAATATACTCTATTCTTGCTTCTTACTGAAAAAAAAGAACCAAAAAAAAACCCCAAACAACTCCTGACAATGTTACCTGCTATGCTCAGAGAATGCAGTGACCACTACTGACAGGAAAATTGTTTTCCCACTCAACAGGAAACCTCAGACTGTGAAACGCAGGCTTCTAAGTAGTAAACATCTCTCACTATAGCAATTTACTCCACGGTGAGGATGAAGTAAAACTCATCCAGATCAACAAAAACTCTTCCACTACCTCTCCTTCTTAAAAAGTCTACCAAAAAAAAAACCCCAAAACACCACAAACAAACAAACAAAATGAAAAGATCAAGTTGACAATACACCAGCTGCTCTATGACAGCAGCTGAAATACATGTGGTCGTAGTCATTCAAATCAACCTCTTGAAATGCTTCACACACCAGAGCAAGATATCCTCCCCCAAACCCATCTGTTAGCTACTGAGCACCCACCATTTTCCTTGTAATTGTGTCCCCAGTGACACCAACCTCTCTGCAATATCTGAGTTCTGCTGATGTTGCTCTGCAGAGAACCGGGTGAAGCTCTAGCAATCAGGATCTGTAGGTATCCTTAGGTGTGGTGATGAGAAATAGCATCTGTCTCTAGGCCCTTCACTTGTAGAAAACCCCCAAACATCATTCCTCTCCTCTGTTCAGGAACCACACGCAGCAGCCCATGGTGTTAAATGTGAGCTTCTCACATTTCTCATTATGTGAGAAACTAACAACTAACTATCCTGCACCACTTACGCTAAGCACCACAACCAAAATGGGCCAATGTGTGGACAAGGTTAGATCCTAACTGAAAAATAAGCTGTCTGACACCAACCCAAAAATTAGATAAAGGTGGCAGCAGTGGGAAAGTGCCTGGAAGCTCCTATCTGTACTGCCCTCTCCTTTTATAAAGGTCACATAACTAATTCACACTGTGCAAGTGACCCTATATTTCTCACTTGATGCTGACCTTTGTCCACAAAAAGTGCTTTAAATAATTAACAGCCAGAGCAGTTTCAAGTCTCAATGCAGAATTCCAAAGACATGGCTGCAGTACTTCTCACCCAAAGAGTACCTCCTCACATCTTCCTGCTAGCTTCCTATGGCACTTTGAATATAAAGGCACTCAGTGGCCTGAGCCCAGAAAGTCAAAATAAAATGCTGACAACTCTGAGATGAAGACAATTTCTGGCAATTCAGCTCCAGAGACACCACAAAAGTTTCTACCATTACAGTAAAACACATCTGTGCCGGAATGAACTGAGTAGATTACAGACCACAATAAACTCCACCTTCTTCCATTTTCTGTGACATTTTTCTTAGACTTGCATCCTTCATATACCCACAAAGCAACACAGATCATTATAAAGCAAATGTCCTAACAAAACATCTCCCACAATAACCTCCAGGGCAGTCAGGAGTAGGGGAAGGAAGAGAAAATCAAGCATTTAAAGGAAAGAAAACACCTCATACTGCTCATATCTCTTGAAGCAGGATGTAAGAGTTTAGGTGCAGGCGTCCAGTACTTCAGGAAACCAGGCCCCAAACTGTTCCTAGTAGGTATCCCACAGAAGCCATGCTTTCAGGTTAGGTGTTGACCCAGAGAACTACAGGGCTTTGAAATATCAAACATGATGAGCACCACTTCCTTGATCAGTAAACGATATTCTTTTCTTGTTGCCCAGCATTTTGTTGCACTACTGGGCATGAAAACACACACCAAGATGCTCTAACAACCTGGTTACTGCACAAAACCAGCAAATCCCAATCAATACGCTTCTCATCAATGATATGTTCCAGGGAAAGCTAAACTCCTACCCTCTCCTGCTCAGGCATGAAATTACTGACCTAAAACCTCTAGCTCACCTTTTTCTCTCACAGTGAACATTTCACTAGCCTATGGCAACCCAATAGTCTCAGTGTACAAGCCATGACAGTGATTTATTTCAAGAATCGTTTCCCAACCATACAATCTTCCTTGGGCTTCTGATCAACGTTAATAAAGGATTCAGAGGAGTCAGCAGGATACAGCAGACAGGCCAAAAGATGTACTATGACAGACACTTAATGATGATGATAATGGGGCCTCTTGAACAGACTGGAGAATCCCAGCATCTGGGCTTCTATTCCAGCCAAGGGACTGGCAAATACAACATACAATTGCTTGAATGCAACTATTGTCTTTGAAGCTGATGAGTAGAACACCCCCTTGGAGCCAGCTGACTTGCAGGAACAAAGTTATCAGATGGCCAAAGAAAATATTTTCTCTAGATCTCCCTCTTTCCAACAGATCAGCTGGACCACAAAAAGAAAATCTACCAGTAAAACAGGCATATATCACACAGCCAATGTCAAGCAATTTCCCCCCATGAAGTTTATATAAGAGTACAAATTTTAGTTTCTTCCTCGTAATGTACATCTTTTTAAAATTTTAACTTGTACAGAGTGAAACATAGCATAACCATCCCATGTGCCCACTACTGGCCACCTGCACACGCTCAAGCTTACAGTACCTCTGCCCATGTAAACCTCACGGAAGAAGGAGTCACCACCAGCAAGGGCCATTCCTTTCGGTAATATGCAGCAATGCAGATTGCCTGGAGAGTCTTGCCCAAGCCCATGTCATCCGCCAGAAGTAAACGTCCATTTCTTGAAATTGCAAAACTGGGGAAAATAGAAAAATAAGTAAGAGTCAAGAAATGGCTTATTATCTGTCCTGGCAGCCAAGATGAGCACAACTCATCACCAAGCCTATAATGTGGATCACCTGAAAGTGATCTGGGTTCTTCAGTAACCCCAGGTCTTCTCCCTTAGTCTTAACACAAACAAGCAACTCCCACAAATCTCTCAAAGCTTGGAACGTCCTGAACAGAGTGGTTCAGCCCAGTCCTTAGAGACTTTGATTTCATATGAGGAGCAGTCTCAAGACCTTATAATTATTTAAACCACGCTTTTTCCATGATATTACTCACATTATGTCCCTGAGTTCATCCTACCTAAGAAAATATTACTAATAACAATGCCACTTCAACATCGGTAAGCACAGGCTTTCCTGGATTGCATCCTGAAGTCTACAACTAATGACCATACATGATGGGGACAGATAAAAGTTTATCTTTACATAGTCATTTTAAATCTGTTAGGGCCTGGGTCCCATTTCCTGGCACTTTTCCATGTATAATGTTTAAAAAACATCAACAAAAGAGGTGCACTTGGGAAGAAAAATGACCTTACAAAATAAAAAAATCATATGACAATTAGGCACATACTGAATCACAAGACGGAGATCAGAGATGTATCATTTGAACAATTTTATGAGACTAGCAAAATGTTACTTTCCTCCTGACTCATGATGAAGAATTCTAGCTAGAAACAGAATAGATGTGTCACTCAAAAAAAACCCACAAAAAAACCCAAAACCAAAACAAACCATACCATAGCAAACAACCAAGAGCCCAGTGTGCCAGACTGTAACAGCCCAAGACTCTGGGGAAATGTGGAGCCCACCAGGGAAGAGAATGCAGCCTGGGCACCAATATAAAGTACATAATTCTAGGCAAGGACTTAACAGCATGCAAAAAGGACATACTTCACACCTTCCCGCTGAAAGGGCATGAGGCTTGTCACAATTTCAGAGTCCACTACTGAAAGGTCAGCATCAGGAATGTCTGTCTCTGACGTAGATCTCTGTATTTGAGCAGCAAAGGTTTTTACTACTGCCTCGGGCAGTGGCTCCACTTCTACCGACACAAGGCTCTGTAACACTTCCACTGCAAAAAAACAGAGCAGTTTATTATCAGAAGGGACAACATACACACAATTTACACTATAGATATCAGGCCTCATCAACACTATTATCTCCTATCCTGAAACAACTCAAGAAAGCACTGCATCATGCACAGGTGTTGCCCTGGCCTCCTCCCTGAAGTCTATTTCAGAACCACATGATGAATCACATCTCCTCCCCTCGTATTTAGACTTGGTTATAAAAAACTGAAAGTCTGATGCCATCATTCAGAGATGATTGCTACTAATACAGCTGGAGCTGGATTATTCACACTAAGGGCAGCTTAGGGCACACTTTACTCAGAAATAAAAGTATGGATTTGAACAAAAGAGCTCCTGAAGCCTAGAAGGCAGGGGCATCTTTATCTTGACCTTGGGATTCTGCATTAAACACCTCTGATGTCTCCACCATCCCCGAGTCATCAGAGTGTCACCTGAGACACAGTTACCTAAAGAAGACGATGCATCTTCAGCTTTGAAAACTGTCTTCTTCTCCTGTTCCCCAAATTCACACAGGTTTGGCTCTGTCTCCACTTTATCACTCCTCGTTTACCATGTTTGGATAAGAAAGCAGGAAGCACCTCAAGACTCAGAGAAACTGCTCTTGGATGACCATCAGCAGCACTCTGACAGCCATCCTTCAGGGATATGGTACCAACAGCAACTCCCTGCTCAGCTGGTGTCCTCTGCTATTCTCCTGAACAGAAGCAGCTTGTGGACCAGAACCAGCCCACGGGCAGCCACTTGAGTCGCTCACCACCACTGCTGTTTCACCCACGAAACCTCTCAACTTCATCTGCAGCATAAAACCTTCACAGTCAAACTAAACGGATCCCCAGTCTCCATTATGCAAAGACACTGGGGCCTTCATCTTTTCAACCCACGCATCACAACAAGCAACGCATCAGGGCAATTCTTCTCCTAGACAACATTATTTCAGCCCCCTCCAGTAGCCTCTCTATCTCATCACAAAAAGATAACAGTATTGCTTTTTAGTCAAACAGCAAGTTTCTATGAAAACAAATACCAGTGAAAAACATGCTGTGAGCTGGGACCAGGAAAACATCTTTAGCAATCAGTCTTTGACCACTGACTGAGAAACAAAAGACACCTCTACACTAGGAACACAAATGCATAGGCACAGATCCTTTATTGCAGGAAGCATCTTTTTTTTTTTTTTCCCTTTAGTAGTCGGTCTGTATATGAAGTCAGGAAGACATAAAACAACTCTGTTTGCAGCAATAACCAGAGCTATGCAAAGTGAAATAAGAACTCACTACACCAGCAGTAAATGCACCTCCAGAATTCAGTTAGGTATCTTCATTTCTGTTATTTCCAAGAGGAAAGCAGCAGGATGGACCCCTGCCATATGAAGGGGGAAAGCAATTCCAAGAAATATACATATGAAAAGATTTCCATTTGTGGTTGGGCAATGACCAAACTTTTTAAACTCTCCAGTTTAATTTATACTTCTTCAATAGCAGGAACCCTCTCCACCCGAAGTACAGCACAAGCTTGTTATTACACTCACAGACTGAGCTATGTGTTAGCATAATTGCTACAATTTGCTCACTGATAATTCTGTTGCTATTGTTCTGTACATGAGCTGGGAGAGTGATTAAGATATATCTGCCACCAGCATGATTCATCCAACAGACATTTTTTACTGAAGTGACCTTTCTATAAAGATGACTGAGCAACTAAGCAAAGAGACATTAACCTCTACAAACAGTTCCCAGCTAACAGATATCTCTGCTGGAAATGGCAACCAGCCTTTTAAAATTTACTTTTTTTTTTTTTTTTTTTTGACGTAGGTAAATGCAAAGGCACAAAACAAATGCTGTTCCTCAAAAAGGCACGTGCTAGAAGCCTCAAATGCCCTCACCGATTACACCCTGCAAGAACACGTACGGAGAAATGTTTTTTGCTTTCCTTAAATCTGTGGGATTCTGAATACTTCACGTGATGTATACAACAGCCAGCTAGTGTGGCTGAGAGAGCAACAGACTGGGAGATGATGTGCTTGCTCAGACTGCCCAGGATGTGACACAGGATCAGGCCCTTCGCACGCACAAAAAGCCCTCATAGCAAACTGAGAGAGATCAGCAGCTCTCATTCAAATCAGGGCCTGTCAACATTGCAATCCTGGGGTTTCCTAAGTCTCCCCCAAGACACACTCACTTGTTTTCATGACCTGGCATTCCTACAAGGCTCCACAACCTGGCTTTCAGCCCTACAACCATTACTAATGCTATTAAGGATCTGCATCACAGGAGCATGTAGATACTTCATTATTAAACGTGCTTCGGTATCCCATGGAAGCAGGAGCCCATGCTGGAGAAAAAATACTCTGAGCAACAGCGTTTCAGCTCTGAAACACCCAGTCACTCTTTCTAAGGAGGTGTGTAGAGCACCTCGCTTATTATCTTTCTGAAGCTTATCCCAATCAAATTCTACAGCCACATACCCTCACACGAGTACCAAGGCAAACACAGCAGGCTGACTGGGATGATAAATAATTATTTAATACTTAAGACTTGGTAATGCAAACCTCAAAGCACTTTATAGATTTAACTAAACATAAAAAAACTCAGAAGCAGATGTGCTGCTGAGCCTGGATTATTCTGCAAAATGTTTTTTGTTTTATTTTTTTTTAAAAAAAGAACAAAACAACAATCTACAGTTCTACAGTTCAGTAACAGTTTCACCAGCATTACACAGATGTATTACACAGGAGTCTACTGGTCAACTTCTACAAGGAAATTAACATTGTAATGACACTATGTGCTTAGATTCCACTTCCAAGTGAAAATATGATGCCCTCCTAAAAATATCTTTTTTCGCTAAGCTTTCTGTTAAGCATCTATCAGCCAGCACCAAAGCATTTTAGTAGAGTATGAAATTCTGCTTCAAGAATGCTTCTGCTTCAAGCAGATCCGCACACTTCTTCAAGAGAAACAGCACTTCTTGTTTGCTCAAAATCAACTCAGCTATGGAAGCAACCTGAATTCTAACCTGCCTCATACATCAAAAACCCAACACTTGTGTGCTTCCTGTAAAGCCATTGTTACCAGCAGTAACATGTGAGGCTGAACAGTCAGACAGTCACCAGCCAGACTGTAACTGTCGATGAACTGGTTGTTACAGAAATCATCAGTTGACTTGAAAACCTAGTGCTCTGACCTGAAAAACAAAATTTGCTAGGTGTGAAGTGAAATAGTGCAACACTGTGCACACTACTTAAATCTTGTAGTAAACTAAAAGGTAGAAAAGGAAGTAAAACAGCCTGATAAGCGTTTGTTTTCTAAGCAAGGGGTGGCTGTGCCAGTTTATGAATTGATATACTCACAAAAGGAAACAAGGCAGGATGGCACTGAGGACAAAGGGAGCACAGCTAAAAAGCATCAATAAGACAGAATTTCAGCAAGGACAGGAAGATCTGCCAGCCATCATGACAATCTTTTCAAATTTAGCAAGTGTGAATAGAGGAATCCATTCTCCTGCAGCTCCTAAGTTCAAGCAGAGCTGCTGCACCTTATAACCAATAAAAATAACTTTGTGATAGTAAATACATGCAGGTGCTATAACAAACTGCACAGAAATTCAGTGCAGAATCTGACAAAACAGAGCTACCATCCGAAGAGCCCCTAAAGGACTGGCATGAATAACACTTGTAAAGTTTTGAGTCTGGGCAAACAGTGTGTCTGACAAAACAGGAAGACACCTGCTTCACAGTTCGTTAGCAACTTATCTCCCCAGAGTCAAATGGCCAATCCCAAGAAATGACGTTAGAATTCATTTGCCTCCCCAGAAAATAGCCCTAGCAAGGAAAATGTAGCTACTCACTCAGTTTGGGATAGTCCTCCAGCAAGAAATTCCACTTTCTGTTGTTCATATCTGCAACAGGTACAACAAACACTGTCATAAGTCTCTTTTAAAAAAGACTGAATCCTCTGTCCATAAGAACATGGCTATACATCCATACCCTAAAAGAATTCTTATCTTGTCCAGCAATCAATTTTCCTCTGTTTGCCTTCATGTTAAGCAAACACTTTGAAGAAAACTTAAAGTATGAGCGCACATCTAGAAGTGGTGGCATCACTGGAGTAAGCCAAGGTCAGCTTGCTTCTTGAACCATCATAAAGAATCCATAAAGGATTTTGGCAACTACTTTATTTTCACTGCAAGAAGAGATGAAGAATGTGCATGGAGGTTCCTCTTTGTTAACCAATAAACTCTGACTTCAGTTAGTAACACAGTCAGTTTCAGTCGCACCTCTGTACCCTACAGATGATGTGTTCAGGATGGTACAGAGGAAATTCCCCAATTTATCAATACCCAAAATGTAACATGAATGTCAGACTTGTCAGGTTTATCCCCGGGTGGCACTTGCCTACAACTCCTGTGGAAGGCACAGTGAATTCAGAGACAGCTGAAGATACAATGAGCCATGTGGGGCCCTGCCCAAAGAACAAGAGCTTGTTTCCCATGCTGTCACTGACCTGCTGCAACACTGTGCAGGTCACCTCATGATTCTGTGCCTCATTCCCACATTACGGGTGGCAATAGTGATATTCACCATTGAAATCTGAATGCCAACATTAAAAGTGCTCTACAGTTCTGCTTGCCTCAAAATCATCAGTAAAGTTGCTGGTAAACTCAATCTGCTCAGGCACGTGCAGCCGTTATACACCACAGTAAAGCAGGAGAAATACGAGGATGTCCAACTGCAATTGAATAAGGACAAGAACTTATGCATGGCCTCCGTACTGCTGGCAAATTATCAGAGCATCTCACCTCAACAGTAAATGTAATCATGCCAAATCCTGAAACAACCCCTTGGCTAACAGGCCCTGAAGACCCAGGACATGTTCTGGCACAGAGTAAAGTGCAGGACACAGAAACAGCACTATAGCAGAACTACAGGAGCTCTCAAAACCTTCATCAAAGCACATCCTCTTATGCTATTTCAGAAGGATGTATTCTCACAATCTCTCTCCTCTGAAGCATTCACAGCACTCCAAGAGTAGCCCCAACAACACTATTAGGATAAAGCAGAAACAACCAGAGACTCACCATAATTTCTGGAATCCATCCGTTTGAACACTCCAATCACTTCTGCAGAATACCCAATATCAACCTCAAACCGCAAGCGGGAGATCAGCACGCACTTCCCTTTGACAAGGGCTGAGGGTTTCTTCCAGTTCTTACACATCTTCAAGAGGGATTTCATATCAGCACTACTGCCAACGAAATGAGAGTCTGATGCAAAGCCAACAGCATTTTCTCCTTCCAGTGGTGCCAGAATTACTGACCGAAGTTGATTTGCTGCTTCCACTAGGGAGAAAAGCATGAGATACAGAGAAAGAATTAATAACAAAAAACACAAATAAACTAAAGATGCACAGGATGCCTTGGGAAGAGAAGGAACAAGAGGATGACAAACCAACCATACACCTTCAAGTTTAAAAGGAACAACGATTCCCTGCTTTCTCTCACAGGGACAAAGAATGGAGTGATGGCCTGGAAGAGCAGGTTGGTGGGATTTTCCACAGAGGGGCAGAGGGAACTTATGACAGCAGGTGTACAAGGGCCTGACCATCATTGTCACCACATTAGGCTCCCCCTGTCAGCCACCCCAAAACATGGCTCACTAGGCCAGGGCAGAGAATCTGCAGGACCACACTCAGCAGGTAAATTGCACACAGTCATAGAGCGTTTTCACTTACAAAGTTGCAGGGACAAGCGCAGGGCGATCAATACTATGTGCCTGAAAAGATGGGAAGGTACTTCTGCAAACAGCAAAGGAGAAAGATCTAAAAATATCTGCCTCCCGCCTCATGTCAATGTCTGATATGCAATCTCATCTAGAAGGAATGCTGTATATTCACAATACTGTAGGAAAGATACCAGGAAGGAATCTAGTCCAAACCCCTAAATCCCATTTGTTACACTTTAAGTCCATCACGCTTTATTCTACCACCTCCTTCAGTTAGACTTGTCCTTTTCCCAAGCCACCTGCACTCCACTCGCTAATCACTACCAACCACTTCTCTCATGATGCCAGGGCACGGGGCGAAAAGGGACACAGCATTTTACAGCAGTTAGCCCAAGACCACATCCATTCACCCTAATAATCATTCCACTTTTCCCTGTGTGTCTCTGCCAATATATACCTATACGTTGTCTTTTTTATTATAGCTGAACTATATAGCTGAACTAAGTGATACTTAAGGAACAAGAACCATTTTATCTTGCATTTTTACAGCACCAAAATAATGAATTTCATCCCCAAGACTCCAACTCATAGGTACTACAGCAACACAAGGACTCACTAGCATCTCCAGAGCCTGTTGGACTCAAGAACAGGGGAACACTAACCATATTCTGCCTCCATGTATTTGTAAAGAGAGGCAACCTCCCCAATCCAGCAGCTGTTTAGAGTAAGTCTAGGTGAATCTAGTCCTTTGAAGGTTAACTTGCCCCAACCCTGCTTCTTTTTAAATAGTGCAGCTTACTGATATGCAACAACAACATAAAGAAATTTATGTTAAGGTTTGGAAAGGAAAAAAAAGGGAGAAAGAAACAAATTCAGACACTTTTTTCCTAACCAGTTAGTAAGCCATTTGGATTTCATCCAACTTTACTTTTTAAAAGTGACTTCCAGAATAAACCCGAGCATTTGAGATCTCTCTTCCAAAGAAAAAGTTTAAGACATTCAAGTGAAATTAATTTTTAAAGTAGAGGACTAGGAAACCACCAGTTTAGGCGTTCTCCTCCCAATGCACCAAGCAAAAGAGGTTAGATACTACTGTTTTAGCATTACATAGTTAGAGCTCATCTCTACAACTAATACTGAAAGAAACTGGGGAAAAAAAAACAAAAACAAACCCCCACACAACAAAACCACCTCATATTTTACTCTTTCAGTATCTGTTTCAGGGCTTGACTGCACATTTAATTTATAATACAAAGGAAGAAATGTAATACAGGACAACATTATTCAGAAGAACAAAATTAACAGTGGGAAGTTGGAAAATAATTGGTTTTACACTTACAAGACTTCAAATCAAGGCTCTTTTAAGTCAATTTTTCTAAGGGTATTTTTCCCCTGCTATCACTATCCAACATTGATCACATATTGTCTTCTCACATCAACAGAAACTTTCCACAGAGAACTCACATTTTCAATAGCTTTAAGGAAAAAAGGCTGATTTCTGAAACCCGTGCTCTTCATTTGCAAGCTCCTTGGTGCAGAGACTCTGCTCTCATCTGTACTTCATACACTTCAAGCAAACCAGTAGCATTTAAATTATAAATGTGTGGCAACCCACATGGGAAGCTAAAATACCAGCACTCAACTGTGGGTTTTTCAAAGTGCTCAACACAGGCCTAATTCTGTTCCCACTGAAATCAATAGTGATTTATCACTTGCTTCAACACAATGTGCTTTTTGAAAAGCCTACCTGAAGCGTTTGCCTCTATCAACTCTCAATCTTTCCAGAAAAAAATGACAGGATTAAAAAAAAAAAAAAAAGATAAAAACCATCCTTGTTATGCCAAAAAAAGGCAACTTCATTTTCAGTCTCACTCAAAGCTCTACAGAATTCACGTTTTTCCTTTTCTGACAACACCCGAAATTAACAGGAAAAAATGTAAAAAAAACCACACCAAAACCAAACAAAAAACTAACACCAAACAAAACAAACCTGTTTAAAAACAGCATAAATGAACAGACATAGAAATTAAGCATTAGCCAGTGGAACACACTCAGTTCTCAATACAGACTTGTATGAAGTACTTGCACAGATTCTTTCCTATGATCAGGCTTGTTGGTTACTCAGACTTAGCAATGGCAGAAATAGTTAAACCTATGCTTGGCATTTAGATTACACGAAAAATCAAGTTATTTCTAATCAACTACAAAATGTCAGAAAAATCTTATGAGCTAGATGCTGTTTGAGTAGCACTACTTTAATTACTCCAAATAATAACAAAGTTAGACAATAATTATGGAAGGCAGGGGAAGCGGGTCAAGACTTTGATCCTTTCTTACCATTCAATAAACCATTTACTTACTTAAACTGCTGTAATCTTCCAGGCTGAAATTCCATTTTTTCATAGCAGGATCTAAAGTAGGGCAGAACATGAATCATTTGGTGTAGAAATGTTGTTGTGAAATGTTCATGTAAGACAAGATAGAATTCATTCTACTCATGCAAACTTTTTGACACACATCTGAAAAACACTATGTCTATGGTTTACAGCTACGTGACACCAAAAAAGGCACAGGGCATATCAATACTAAGACAAGAAGAATGCAGCAGCCATTCACAGGGAGCAGCAACATATTAGGGGGGTGTGAAAATAGAATATAACAAATAAAGGGCAGGTAGAAAAGACGAGAAGCAAGCCAAAAGGTGGAGACTCCACTGCTCTCAGTAACCCACTTAACAGAATCAGCTCATCAGCTCTGAAGTACAGCTGAAGTGACCCATTTTCCCATACCAATTTATGAATAAGTTCTCTTCCTTTACTCCCAAAAGATTCTGACCAGCTGCCATCACTAAACTTCTTAGAACACTGTTCATAAAGCATTTCTTGGCTAAACCCAAGCTCAAGCTATTTCTGCCCAGAACTTCTTTCCAATTTCAGCTGTCTTTGTTTCCAATCCCCCATTAATACCACATATTCCATCCCAGCCATAGCTGTCCCGCTAAGACCATATAGCGACTACAGTTCCAGCAGACGCTGAAACTTAGATCTAACGTAAAAGAGATAAAAGCAAACAGTTCTTACCATAGCTTTTGCTTGGTATCTTCTTAAATATAGCAATAAGCTCAGCATTATACCCTATTTCAACCTGGAACCGGTCTTCCCCATATTTCACACATTTTCCTTGTGTAACATTATTTGCTTTCTTGCAAGAGGCAGATTCAAATGTAGAGCTTGCACCAGCAGAACTAGTCAGCTTCTGCATCCTACCACTGGCCTGAGAGGCACCACCTCCTTCCGCTCTTTCCATTGGCCTGCTTGTGTTTATCAGCATTTCTGAATCACCCAGGGTAGCGCTGCTTGGTGGTGAAACATATTTTATGGAAGATTCATTCTGACTTTGTAAATTTTTAGTACCGTCAGGGTGCCCATTACCAATTAATCTAGGATGAGATGGTTCTGTAGGGTTTTTGAAAGCTGGGTAGCATTTGGGCTGCTGGAATGTACCAAGATTAATTAAAGCTTGTTGTCCATGTTCCTGACCACCAGCATCCGAGTAGTGTTTATGGGAATAACTCAGAGAATTTGGGATCGTTGTAGGGAACTGCTTAATGCCACTTGCTTGTTCTGAGTCCACTGAACAATTCTTTTGTTGCTCTCCATGTGAACCAGCCATCTGTTGGTTTGCAGTGTAATGACTATAATCTTTCTGAAGATAGCTCTTTTGCTCCGCAGGACTGTTTGGATTCTGTTGGTGCTGGCTAATGAACCTGACATGATTGTTTTCTTGTTTCAAGTTTTCCCGATTGCCTGGATTCTGTTCTTTCACCTGAGGTCCAGTGATCCCCACCTGCCCACCTCTCTGGGCTGCTAGCCTCTCTGCTCTCCTAGCCAAAGCCTTCTGGCGGTTCTCTTCAATTCTTCTCTTTTGTTCCTCTGTAAGGCTTGATGACATCTTCAACAATTCAAACAACAAACCTGAATCAAAACTGCATTGCGAATTAATCAGAGAGGCACCTGCTTCTTTACAGCAATGAAGGCCAGTCTACAAAAAAAAAAAAAAAAAAGGCAAGAAGAGACAAAAAGTTTCAACTCGGTTCCCCCCTAAAATGGTTACTGTACTGATAATTCAGTATAATTGGTGACTGAGTATTACTGTAACTGATGCTATCCAAAACCCTAGTAGTACAGCAAAACTGTCAGACCAATGCTGAGCCATTATCAGCAAGAAGATACTGACAACCACTGCTGGGGCTTTGCATGCCAGTCCCACATAGATAAAACATACAGAAAAAGGAGAAAACCCCCATTCCACTACAGTTCTGAGCACTCTCCTCTGCAAAACCCAGAAGAACTGCTAAAATAGCCAAGCCCCACACTGCAGAACCAGCCCTGCAAAGGCAAACGCAGGTAAAGCAATACAGTCATGTGTGGAAGCATTTCATATTTGTGGTACCTAAGAGCAAAGATGGGAACACACCCCATCTTTTCTGAACACCTTCCAATTGTTGGGCATCTCATAACATGTAGCAGACACATACTCAACCCCAAAGGGCTGAGTCAACTCCTGCCTTCAGAAAGGTCCACTCACAGGTCAAGGACCTTCTGATGGCAGCAAGGACTCGGCTCCCACTGCATCTCCCAAGAGCTCACCTCCATCTCCTCCAGCAGTCAGAGACCAGCGCTCAGAGACTAACTTTCCTGACCACCCTGTAAGAGGCGAGGCTCACTCCCTGCCCCGCTCCTCTCCCAGGCACCACGCTCCCGTCTCCCAAACTCCACCGAGAGCCCGGCCCCCACCCCACAGGCTGGGGGCCCCCGCCATCCTCAAGGACAACCCGCCACCCCACAGGGGCCCAGGCTGCGATCCCTCCTCGCCTCCCGAGGGCTCTACTGCAGCCCACCCGAGGCTCAGCCCCGGCCCAGCCGCCTTCCCCCCGCCACAGGCCCGCACACCCACCGGCCGGCAGAGGCCCAGTGCGCCACTGATGGTCGCGCAGCAGCGCAGACTACAACTCCCAGCAGACCCCGCGCTACCGCCCAGAGGCACAAAACAGCCAGGGCGCGCAGCAAGCCGGGAAGTAAACTCTGGCGCGCGCGGCGCTCGGCGCGCTGTGAAGTGTAGTCTTCCGCTCACGGCGCCATCTTAGGGGCGTAGAGCATTGCGCGGTTTCGCTGTGGGAGGCGGGGGGGCTGGAGGCCGCCCCTGCCGGTCTCGCGGGGATTTGGCTCAGGCCCACAGGCGGGGAGCGGGCCCACAGGTTCAGGCTTTGCTGCAGGCAGTGCCCAGTGCTGGGGCAGGGCTCCCTCACTGGCAGCGTCTGGTGTGTGGGGCCTGGCACACCAAGGTGTATAACTTATTTTAAATAAGTGACTATGAGTGGGGAATAAAAAATGGAGGTAATGCATGAGAAAGGATGAAAACACTGCTGTCAGCAGCGAGGAGGGAATCCACCCGAGGGCATTAATAGCGGTGACTGACATTAGTGCAAGGTCTATAGTCTTTGAAAAGCGGAGATGAAGGGCTGAACCCTGGTGACTGGAAGAGGGTAGATGTCAAAGCTACAAGAAGGGCTCAAAAGAATACCCAAGAAGCTACAGGCCCATTAATCTTATTCCAGTCCCTGGGTAAGCAGTTGAGTGAGTCCTCCTAGGAACTGTCACAAACCAAATGAATCAGGTGATCCAGAAAAGCCAGCACGGATTTACCAAAGACAAATCATACCAGACTAACCTGATCGCCTTCTACAACAATATAACATTTTCTATCTCTTGTTTACCTGGACTTTAGCAAAGCAGTGGACACTGTTTCCCACATTCTCCTGCTGGACAAACTGGCCAGACACAGACTGGAGGGGTGGTCTGTGAGGTGCGTTGGAAATTAGCTCACAGACACTTGCAGAAGGTGGTGATCAGGGGGTTCTACTCAGCCTGGCAGCCTGTCACAAGTGTGGTCCCTCAGGGATTAATACTAGGCCCCACACTGTTCAACAAGTTGCACTTGATACAAGAAAGAAAATATTTACATTGAGAATAAATAATTGATGGAACAACCTCTCCACAGACCTGGTGTGGTCCTCATCACAGGGGGTTTTAAAGATGTGAATGGACAGAGTGCTAGATAATCTCATTTAGGCTCCATTTCCCACAAAAGGTTGCACCAGATGATCTTTTGAGGTCCCTTCCAACCTGGACTGTTTTATGATCCTGTGAACACCTTCATAATAAGGTAATTACTCATATTTGCATCTAAGTGCTGAATAAAAGGGTTTCCCAGGGTTTTAATTATTGATTTATACAGATCAAGATGCCTTTCCTGGACAGTTGTGATCCCCATGAGCATGACCAGAGCGATACCTGAGGAGAAAGCAGAGAAAAGGCCCTGGGGAGCACCATAACCCCCTCCCATCTCTGACTTCCACTACCATGCCCAGTGGCAGGTCTGGAGCCGCCATCCCTGTCCCCAGATGCCGTTTTCTCCCACCTGACAGACCCTTTGGCTGGGGACACCGAAGCCAGCTGGCTGTTTCACAGTTTATTCATTCTTCTCTCTGCTGGTTAATTAGAAAAGGTTATCCTTAAATTGCTTCCTGATTAAGCAGCAGTGACTGCCATTAGTCAGGAGCTCGTCAGCCCGAGAAAAACAAGGCAGGCAGCAAGAGCGAGGCGCAAGTTGACACACAGCACAACCCTGGGAGTGCTGTTACTCGCCTGGGAATTGCACACGCACAGACCTGGGCACGTCACGTGCACACAGGGGCTCGCAAACACGCCACTTTTAAAGGAAACCACAGGCCTGAGGTCCAGGGTTTTGTCCCAGCTTCCCTTAAGAAAAAGAGTAAAAGTCGAACCTTTTTTTTCCAGCTTCCAGGCCCCCTCACTTCAGAGTGGATTTGGTAGGAAAGGATGCTCAGCCCTGTGGTCTCCATTCAGATCCTCTGCTGTTGCCCTTTCTTCCTCTGCAAGCCAGCAGAGTCCAGCTGGCTACACAGCAGAGAGAAAAAGGAACGGATGAGGGACCTTTTTTTTTTCTCCTTCTTGTCACACTTTTAACTGCCCAAAGCCAAACCAGATCCCAGCATCCCATATGGAAGAGAGAGGGAGAGAACACTCAGAGCATAACCCTGCAACTGTTTCCAGCCACCTTCTCCCCCTGCAGCAGCAGCTCTCCAGTTCCAGGTCTCTGGTGATGGCTCCCTATGCTGTGGGAGATCTGGGGGGGGGGGGGGGG
>JAOXNO010000078.1:16669308-16680005 GCA_028565335.1 Limnodromus scolopaceus | reverse complement strand
AGTGAGGGTGGTGAGACACTGGAACAGGTTGCCCAGGGAAGCTGTGGCTGCCCCATCCCTGGAAGTGTTCAAGACCAAGCTGGATGGAGCTTTGAGCAACCTGCTCTAGTGGGAGGTGTCCCTGCCCATGGCAGGGGGGTTGCAACGACATGATCTTTAAGGTCCCTTCCAACTCTAACCATTCTATGATTCTATGATTCTATTAGGAAAGGAGAAAAGTGTAAGAGTGTTCTGATTGGATCTTCTGTCATGCAAGGGTGCACATGTACACACACAGTGCGTGCATTGAGTTTATACATGTATACACATTTGTGCATATGCAAGTATATATATTTTTGCTGATAATTTTCTGGGTTCATGATTTAATGTATTAATCTGTGCTGCTATTGCTGAGGACAGAAACGCTTCAGGAGTCGTTGATGAATTGGGAGTCTCCTGCCAGTAACTTCTTGGCCTGCATTTAGTTCAGGTTGATAAGGGCTGAAAGCTGTTCCTCTCTGACAGCTGTTCACTGGTGTATGTGAAATGAGCTTATGATTCTTGATCCAGGTCCTAGAAAACAGATGTCCATGCTACAAAACCCACCTTTGCTATTTAGACCCTCACTAATACTGTCTAGAGGGATGGTGATGAAGCTTTGCTCATTGCTGTGGGGCAGCTGTGAATCAAAAGGCAGTGCAGAAGTATGGCGTGGGAGTGGGTCTCCTCTTTTAGCAGGCAACAGATTCCTTTTAAAGTTATCATCTTGCAGGAGCTAGATTTAAGAGTGAGTGCGGAAGGGTGAGGTTTTCCCTTCTCTCTATCAATGGAGAAAATTTTGAAATGTATTGACCTGGAAAATCCAAGCTCAGAAGCAGCAGCTGGGTTTTCAGCAAGTCTCTTGTTTCTTTCCCTGTTGTCCATCTGGATTCACTGTAACACAGAGAAATCAAGCATTGTCTCTGAAGTCAAGTAAAGTTTGGAAATGGCCATCATTTCCGTCCAGTTTTCCCAGGATGAGTGGCGCTGACCCATGCTCTGAGAACGCTACTTGCCAGATGCGAAGGGCTCAGATCTGTAAGCAGTGGTGGGGCTGACTGTTCTCATTTGCAGAGCTGTTTGCAGAATTGCACCCTAAGCCCTCCTGGAGCGAATTGTGAAGCAATGCACAGATCAAATCAAGACGCTGACTGTGACCGCATCCCGGCACAATATCATGCTGGCAGAATTAGAGGCTGAAAGCAGTGACATTCATGTCTAGCAATGTCTAATACATCATATGGTTGTAAAGTGACAACTGAGTCCTGGAGGACAAAGACTAACCCCTGTATGCCCTGCAAATATTTTCCAGTCCACAGACAAGTTAAAGACCAGGTCTTGAAAATAATTTGATGTAGCCTGAACTTGATCTCTTAACAGCAGAACAGGTAGTTCCCTCTGAATTTGCACACGCTGTCAGGTTTTATTCATGGTTGTGACACCATGTTATATTAATGTTCCCTCTGGATGCAACCAACTTTTTTTATAGATTTTCCAGACTTTCATTAATTACTTAATTGGCGCACGGCAATATAAGAAATGAAGTGTATTCCTATAGGGCAGTCATATTTCAGACAGGCACCAAGCTATTTGCAAGCAGAATTGAAAACAAATGGGAGAAGCACGTTCAGTTGTCCCTGCTTCATCCCCGATTTCAGCAGCAAAGCTGATACATTGCCAGGTACTGATCCCACTACCTGGGATTTGTCCAGGTTGAGAACTTATTAGTGTTTATTTGAGGGAAAAGAGAGAGAGTCAGAGAGAACACAGCTTGTATAAATCAGATTAAAGTATTGACAGCTCCTAAGCAATGCTCATTCCAGGAACACGCTCACTGTGTGATAACACCACTGCTATAAAAGAAGTGCATTTTGAATTCATGCCACTTTGCAAATACCTGGTGGGTCATGAGTTCTTGAGGGTTAGTTCCTAGAAGAGAAAACAGGATTGCTGGAAAGCTAAATACTCTAGATGGAGATTATCCAAGTGATTTAATAGGTGAGAGACTTAACAGCCACTGGACCTTTCTTTGCTTGTAGTTAATGGTTCAGAACCATCTTGGGTCACCATAGAGTAGAAATTGTTGACTAAATGAAAAAATCTGGGTCTTGACCCTAGTGAGCAAAGAACTCCACCATGTGCCGTGATTAGCCTTGGCTTACACATTCAGTGGGAAGGGCATGGTTAAACACAAACCCAGAAGAACAAATTCCTGTCTCTCCTCTCAGTGTGGTTGCTGGATGTCAAAAGCATGAAATATTAATAGTCAGTGTGTGTTAAGAGTCCCCCTCCATGCCTGATCCACAGACAACGTGCATCTGTCTCTGCTTTCAGCCACAGAGCTCAGCTCAAGCTGTGGACGCTGGTGCTTTTCGCTTGGGAGCCCTCGACGCACCCGGCAGTAGGGCAACTTTGCCACCAGTGCTTAGTCTGGGCTTGGCAGATGACTCCAGCTTCCTCAGTGTCACCGTGGCATCTTGCATCAGCACTAAAAACCCCTTCATTATTTTTATTTTATATATTACTCTCTTTTTTTTTTTTTGCACAAAGGAGAACAGGAGAAAAGGGTTGGAGGTAACGTGAGGTGACCAGAGGAGGGATGGGTAGCAGGGTGGTAGGAAGCAAATGGGAGAGCTGCAATTGCAAGTGGAGAGATCTTCAGTGGCTCTACCAGTATCCCATCCACTTTCCCCATCCCTCACACACACACAGGGAGTTGAGCAGTGGCAGATGGGGAAAGAAAATAGATAAATAAAAGTGTCAGTAGGATGGATTGGTTTGCACTTGGTCTCCTTTCATCTCTCTGCATATGTCTGCTGGTATGTAAAGATCACACAACCAAGGGACTTGGCACTGACCCGGAAAATTTATACCACTGAACATAAAAATGAATCAAAAAGAAAAATGTAGGAAGGGGGTGGTCAGAAAAGAGAACAAACGGAAATTAATTTTTGTCCTGTGTACATCAGGATTTTGTTAGGACAGCAATTTCGTGGGAGCACATATTGCCAATGCCACCGCATGAGCAGCTCTGCCTCAGAGGAAAGAAACCGGGTGGGCAGTTCCTGTGCTGAGATCCCTCATGTTTTTGATCTTTATCTGCCCAAATGAGGGCTCCCCAAAGGGCATCAGAGCAGGGCAGGGGTGATCTCAGCAGCAGAGCCCCAACACATGATGGCTTCAGACAGAAGGGGCACCATCTCCCTCTGCGAGCTCTCCTGATATCAGGCACCCAAACCACATCAGGGAGGGCAGGAGGACGATATCTCTCAGGGTACTCTGGGTCAATTCTCCTGAAATTTTTCAATTTTCCAGTAAGCTTGTCTGTGCCCAGAGGAAGCTCTTCCCCTCTGTGTAGTGCCAGCATGTAACTGAAAAAGCAATGTCCCAAGGAAGAGATCATCTGCCTGCCCTCTCTGCCCTTTGTCTGGATGACCAGAACTGCAGCCATGGACTTGATTTAGCATATGCCAGCAGCAGCTCCTCAACATCATAATGTGATGGTTGGGAGCAAGGGAAACAATGGTCTCTGGTGGGGCCACTGTGGGCTTGAATACCATCCTTGCTCCTCCACGGGTAGATGGCGAGGAGCCAGAGCACCACGCTGCTGATTCTTCTGGCCTCCATGCCTGGCATGGGGGCCTTGCCCAGGACTACAGGCAGGATCAGGGGTTGGAGGAGGTTCAAATTTGGCTTGTGTCTTCTGCGTGGAAACCTTCCTTTTCAGAACGTGCTGGAAACTTTTTTTCCTAAGGCACTATCTATCCTCCAGGGCATCCTTTCCTCCTCACTGCTAGTTTCTACACAAATGCAGAATCTTTGGTGCTTAGTCACTCTGCCATTCCTGCTGTTTATTGCCTCCAACAGGCGTAATTCTCTGCTCAGGAGACCTTTGTGAGTTGCTGTGAAGGAGCCGTGGGCTGTTGTCATCCCATTTCCAGGGGGCAATAAACAGCAGCAGTCAAACTTCCATGGAACAAAGATTGTGTGATTATTCAGTCGTAAAGAGGGGGGGCGGGAAGAGATATATATTGCGTGTGTGCTTATTTGCACATCATACAAGGACGTGCAAATTGCTCTCAGAAGAGAATCTTGCTATGAGGTAAAATAGGTCCCCGTGTAGCGCTCCGCTGCTGACTCGGATGAGGGATTTCGCCTGCCTGTGCCTTGGTTTCCCTGTGCAAATCAAAGGGCTTGTAGCTCTTTCTACCTAGCGTAAGTGTTTTCAGGGCCAGGAATGTACTCATGCCCTTACAGGGCAGTGAGTTTGGGGGTGACACAGGGAAGTGTTTCCCAGGATTAACGGCTTGTGTTTTCCCCCTCTTCTTGAATGAGACCAAATGTTTTTCTGGGAGGAAGATCCAGAGAAACCACATTAGCGTCAAGGGCTGGTAGAGGAGCAAGACCATTACGAGAGTCACCTGCATCTGACCTGAAGGTAAAAAAGCTATCAACAGAGAGAGCTAAAAACTGTTAGGAAGGAAAAGCCCTTTCAACAGCAGGGAATTGCCGGCCTACACGCAGACACCGGCTCAGAAGCAAGAGCTTTTGAGGGTTTCCTTCTGTGACCTGTGCGACTGAATGCTTCAGTCTAGTGGGGCTAAGTCATTAAGAGGTGTGTGACCCCAAGGACCAGACGGGGTTTGCAGCTCATCAGCAAGGAGGGTTCAGCCCACTGGGAAATCCAGGTGCTGAGCACCTTCATGGAGGTGTTTGGCGCCTGGCAACATTCATCCCTAAAACACTCCCCCCGCCATAAAATGTAATTAAAAAACCTTTTAACTACATAAACTTCTAAATCAATTAATTATCTCGCCAGGAAAACGTATATGGTTTTAAAATCTCCCTTTAATTAACATGAAGTCTGTTAGGAAGCGGTAGATCTAGGCCATCGCTTGGACGTAACAGTCTCTCATTTCACATGCTCCTGAGGCCCTGGGAGAGTGTGGCAATGCCATGCTCAAACTGCCTTTAAATGCTGTGTCTGGGCCATATGCAAGGCCAAAACTTCCCTTTCAGGATACTGTTTGGGGACCCTCCTTAGATGTGCAAGGGCCAAAAATCAACTTCTGTTTCCAATGGTGTAAATCCATTAACTTTCCCCACTCACTGCTCTTCCATTTCTCTCTGCTTTCATCACCGGCAGCACTCCATCTCTGACAGCCCTGCCTTTAAATCCACACTTATCCTCTTATCTCTGTCTTATCTCTTCCTGATGGACACCTCGATTCTTTCAACGACAGATACTGTGCTTGTCCTTTGTGCAAAGGTGTGGGGAGAAGTCACCAGGGAGAGTGATACCTCCCAGTGAAATCTTCGCACACTTATTAGAGACAATTGGGAGCCTTCCTGTGTTTCTGATGTGCATTGGAGCACATTCAGGGCAAGGGAGAGAGGCAACACGGCATCTTAACAGGCTGTGGGTTATCCCAGTGTTTTGTACCTGTCATTTCCAGGCAGATCTGGAAACCTACTGACTGCTCCTGCTGTGAAAATGGTGTGGAGCTGGTGCATGTGGTGGATGCTTCTTTGGCACAGGGTAAAACTAGGATGTCCTCCCACAATGTTCTTCACTGCATGTCTTTCTCTGACCTCCAGTGTCCCCTTCCTTCTCAAGACCCAGTATATGCAATGAGGGTCACTTAGGAGACACCTAAAATGGTCTTCTCCTCACATTTAGGAGATTATCTGGCTTGTAAGTGGCTTCACTGCCTGCATTGTACTTATGCAGCATGTGTATATTTGCCTGCTGATCCAGAAACAAGCTGCTGCAGCTGAGGAAGTTATCTGGGCAGCCTAAGATGTTAAATCCTAAGATAAGGATTTGTAAGAATTTGGGAAAACAGTCTGAAATGTTCAAGCTGTTGATTACACTGAAGCAGAGTTGTAGTTCAAGAGGGATCTCAGCTTGGCAGAGGATTCACAGGATTCATCTCCTGGACATCCTGGCACAGTGTCATCACATGTGACCCCTTTGTGCCACAGATGTTCCTCCTGAGGACAGACATTCAGTCTTCCCATAGAGAGTTGCTTCTGTTTTCTTAAGCTGAGTATGGCAGTGCTGTGCCTCAGTATAGTCATGATGGACCTAAGAGGAATATCTTCAGTGTTACTGTGTCTGATCATGAACCCTGGTAGCGAAGCAAATGCCTGATGACATGCTAGATCCTCTCAGTTCATCTTGATTTGGAGAGCATGGCATATCTCTCAAGATCATCCTCTAATGAGCTTGTTTAATAATACTGTTTTGTCTCTAGATCCCACGTCAAACAAGTAAGAGCTAGTTCTAGGACTGTTGCATGTCACTAAAATAACATATATCTGAGAATGCAATTAGAGACTTGAAACAAATTTGACTTGACTCAGGAGAGTAGTGGAAATATCCAGGGGACCTGTGATTATATACTTTCTCTTTATTTTAATGTCTAAATTCCGGGTCCTTTTAAGTTTGGGATTTCATTACAGTTACTGCATTCCTGGATAGCTAAAACCACTCAGCATTTGGCTAAATGCCTTCTGAAGATATCCTGAAATGCACCATCTATTGCAGCTGCTCTATTCAAGGCACAGTTCTGCCTAGTCACCCAAGGGGACAAGGAATTCCGTTTGTAGGAGTTAGTGTAGGACTTGTTACCAGGAAAGCTCTATGTTTGGGGTTGTCTAGTCCGGAAGAGGAGTGCTGTGGCTTTGCAAGTTTGAATTTGAAATCGAAATCCTAAAGAAGGAAAGGGGGGGCTGTCCTCATCAGCAATTGTATCGTCTCTCTCACATACTCCTCAAGAGTGTGGCCTGAAGACTGCTTATAGAGGAAGCTCAATAAAATAAAGACCTTGATTTCTTCATAAACCCAAGGAAAAATAGGTGCAGTTGAACTTCTTTGCTTGGGCTCGTGTTGTGGGACCTGCCTGGTTTTTCAAAAGAGAACAATTCCATCTCTTCGCTTAGCAGAGAACAAGCTGCTATAGAAGCAGAAAAATTTGCTGTGTATCAGCTCAGATGCAGACCGTGATCCTTGCATGGAGTGAGTGGAAGTTCAGTTCCTGCTTGGGGAGAAAGCACAGGGAGTCCCTGCGTGCAGAGTACCATGTTTTTTTGCTGCAGCCCAAAGCAGCAGAGACACCAAGGCACAGCACTCTGGAAATTATTTCTGATCTCCCTGAGAAGATCATTCCAATCAATACATGGATTATTTTTGGATGCTTGTAAGATGCATAACCCCCACCTGCTGAGCCCAGCAGCAGCATCTTTTGCATCGGCACATTTGCAACTGCCCAGAAAGAAAGAAAGACCAAAGAAAATATGATCGAGCTCCTTCCAGCCCCTGACTGTGTCTGCCCACAAGCTTCGTCAACTGAGTTATGGTAATTACATCACTTGAGATTTATTTACTATCTCCATCCGGGAAAAAGAACCAGGAAGTCTGGCTGTGACAAGCAATCAGAGGGTACTCAGCTGATGAGCAGCTCCCCATCACTGAAAGAGCAGTAGGAACCTTCGACGGATTGGATTTAAGTAATGGTTTGCCAGAGGGATGGGGCCCACGCCACGGCAATCAAAGCTCCTCTGCACCATTAAGGAGCTGTAAGTGGAGCAGGAGGCACAGTGCAGCTATTGACCGAGTAGGTGGGCATGAAAATGGGATTAGGTAACTGTTTACTTCCTGAGAAATGGAAAACACAAAGGGATGTTTCTCTGGCAGCTTTCTGGCTCTCTGATCCTGGCTGGCCACATCAGCATTTATATTGTCTGTCTCTCACATACTGGTGCACAATGCCCGGTGTGCAGCGTTCAGGCTGTTCGGCTGCAGTCCACGCAGCGGTTTCCTGCTTGCATTTGCCTTCTTACTGTCTCTGCCATTTTTAAAATCTCTGACCTAACAACATTTAAAAAAAAAAAAAAGATTTCTGATATGATTTTATATCAGACCATCACATAGGCAGCTCTAGCATCACTGCAGCTCCAGCCGCCCTCTTTCTTGCCTCCTCCACCCCCTCTGTGCTGAGCGATGGCTTGTACAGAGGGGTGAAGAGGAGGCACATAAACAGTAATACTGTTTTCCTCCTTGCTGAGGTGGTAGGTAAGGGCCAATAGACCCACATTCCGCTCTAGAAGACCAGAGTCAGAGTATCTGCCATGAGTCCGACCTGCAGCCTGACACCTCAGTCCATCCTTAAGCAGGATCTATAACAAACAGGTTCTGCATGGAGATGCCTGGGCATCCCCTCTTCTGATTTCCCAGTCAGTAGCTCAGGTGCAACCAATCAAGAGGAACCAGTTCTCCACTCACAGCTGATGGATCCATGGTTTTTTCTTCCTCTTCCTGTACTTGAGGAGGTCAAGGGTAGTGTGTGCCAGAGCTGATGCCGCCTGTATGTTTCCTCCTTATGTTAACCTCGTCACCATTAGTGGGCTCAAGAGACACAGCATCGTAACTCCCAGAGACAGGCATTTCTTCAAAAGGAGAAGGTGTCGCCCATCATTTGCTGCACGTTGCTTCCCGTGGAGCAAAGTTAGGAAGGCTGCACTGGCCTCCTGACAGCCCCCTACTCTCGCTGGGATCTCACCAAAGTGTCTTGGGCCCACTCTTTCCAGTGGGAGCATTTTAAGCAAGGTGCCTTGATCCATACCAAGGGACCTGAATGCAGCATCCAAGTGTGAAAACATTGGCTGCTGTCCTATTTACACCAAAAGAGGAATAATCACCACTCACCTCTGGGAAGCATGTGGAGCACCTCCGATTTATTATTTGTTTTATTTATTTTGTCACATTTATCAGCCATTCAATTCTCTGGGCACACAGCCCATACATTAAAACCCAGAATATAATACAAAGATCTCCTCTACTCTGAGCATATCCTTTCTGTAAAACCAGGCATGGGCAGGGGGGAAGGATGAAAGATGCTTTACACAAGCAAAGGATGACAACAATATATTTTTCTCCAATTCTGTTATTGATGGAACCATTCTGAAAATGTTGGCGACATCAAGACAATGAGATGAGGGCAATAAAAAGCAGGGGGTGGTAGAAAGCCATCCTGGAGCATGGGCGCAGAAACTCAGCCTCTAGCCAGCCTGTCTCATGCTCAGGAAGTCCCTAAAATGTTCTTTCCATTATTATTTCTCTAATGACCCCATTAGACACATGTGAGAATTCTGAGAAGCCTGAAATATGTTGTAGAGAGCCACACTGGCAAATCTGCCCAGCTTTTCTGAGAAATGGCAGGCTGCAGTGATGAATGTTTTACCTTTAGAACATCCCAATGTGTAATTTATTTGCTGGAAATTAATTGCATGTGCTGGTTTCATTTTCCTGTAGCGAATAATCAGTTTTGCTCCCTTTTTAATTAGGCAACAACATAGATTCCTCTGCTGATCATGGCACAGTGGTTTATGCATGTCACGTCTCATTCTAAGGGAAACAATTTCAAATCGTTGTCTAGGGCCCAGCACAACTTTTGAGTGATGTGAGGTTCTCTCTTCTGAAACGCTTGGGTCACTGCCAAGGAAGACCCCATGCACAGACCAGCTGCAGAACCCAGCCTGGGCACTGGCGTATGCTATATCTTATTGAAGAAGGAGTTTGAGGAAACCCTATGGAGAAACAAAATTAAGGAGCCTGAAATTTCAATGGTGTTGACATGATGTCAGACCCAGGCCCAGCTCTATGTCACTGAAAGGTGTGTCCCGTCTGGTGGATGTTTACTGGTCCCTGGGCTGAGACATTCCACTGACATTGAATAGACTAGAAGCCTTCAGATCATCTGTATCATGAATACTTTCGGTCCGCATCAAACCCAGAACCTTTGTCAGCTGTTCCAGCTGGGATGGCAAGGACAAAGTCCCAGTGGGCAGCTAACTTTCCCCTTGTATTCGGAGGCTGGATGGGGCTGCATGGACACATATAGCAGGACAATGTAGAGAAAGCCACCTGTGCTGATGTTTGCAGAGAAAAGCTAATGGACTCCAGCAGCTGCTACTTAAAATTTTCAAATAGGCTGAAGAGAGTAAAAGCTATCAGCTTTGACTGCCATTGGTTACTTTCAGCAAACCTCTAATTAAGCAATAGCGTTCAGTCGTATTTACCCTTCATTGGGCTACAAGGAACCCATATTTCTACGGAAATATATGCTACTGAAACAAAACAAATCTATCAGTGAGCAAACGCCACTGGAGCGAAATGAAAAAATATTGATTATCATAGCTATTAAACCATGAAATCCTCTGCAACTAATTAATCTGCTAGGGAAAAGTTTGTTAGCTTCCTGCTGGGAACCTGCAAGGCAGGCTCCATCGCCCGAGGAACCACCCAACACTCGATCGCTGCCACCTGCCCCCGAAAGTTTCCCGATTTCAATAGGAATAAGGGTGGGAGGCGACAACCAGCCTGGAAACACGCCGGAGCGTAGAGGTTTCGCTGCCTTCCGGCTGCTCTCAGGCGGCGGGGCCTCCTCCTGCCGGAGCCGGGGGGCCCCGTGGCCGCTCCTCGCCGCCGCCGGGGTTTATTTTTAAACCCGTTGTGATTCACACGCTGCCTCTGCTCCGCTGCTCCCTGGCAAGTTTTACGCACCCAAAATAGATGTTCTGGAAGGAACGGGCCGGGCCCCCAACTCTCCAGCCTGTCCAGGTCTCGCTGTATGGCAGCACAGCCCTCTGGCATGTCAACAAGCCCTTCAGCTTTG
>JAOXNO010000078.1:16642027-16667171 GCA_028565335.1 Limnodromus scolopaceus | reverse complement strand
GGCCGCCGAGGAGTGGGGCAGCCCCGCCGGGGAGCCGCCCGCCTCCCTGCCCCGCAGCACCTCCGCGGATGACTTCGGCAAGGGCAAGGCCGGGGACCGCTACTCGCTGGGCAGCAGCGTCGACAGCGGCATCCGCACCCCGCTCTGCAGGATCTGCTTCCAGGGGCCCGAGCAGGTGAGCCCGCCGAGGGCGGTGGGAGCTGGGGCGGGGGAGCAACCACTGACCCATGGGAGCGATGCTCCAGCCTGCAGGAACTGGGGCCTGCTGCTCGCAGGGGGTGTCCCCCCCCTCGTTGCCTGGAATGCGACTCCCAACCCAGAGGGGCTCTGCCCTCTCTGCCCAGGCCCTGGGCTCCAGGGTGTTGCACCTTGGCAGTGTTTCCCAGGGAAATGTGGGGCGGGGGTCTGGTCCGTCCCTCTCTGCTGCCCAGCAGCCGTGCCCCATGCAGCCGTGGCATGGCAGGGACTCACGGACTCTTTCATGGAGCAGAGAGTATCTTGGCGTGGGGGGCTTTCTTGTCGCCTCATGGGTACCCAGTTGCGATGATCCCAGAAGTGATGCGAAGGACGTGTTTAATATGCTGTTTGCTTTTAAAAATACAACTTCAGTCTACATACACACGTGGCTGGAGGCAGCCCCACCTCACCAGTGGCTCCCAGGGGACGGCTAGTAGGAGCTCTGCAGGTTTGCCATTGCTCTCGTGCTCCCAGTTGCACTAGCTGGAGGAGCAAACCCGCTGGTTACAATTGTACCTGCTGAAGCTGCAGCCTTGAGATGCTCCTTGGTACTAAGGTACTACGGGGCTAAGGTTGGGCCAGTGAAGTTTCCCTTCACTACACAGGAGAATAAGACAAATGCAGCCTCACTAGAACATAAGGTGCCACTCTGGGGCATTATTCTCCCTTTTTAATGAAAATTAAAAGCAATTCACGTATTTTCAGGCTGGCAACTTCCATACAGTAATATACACAGCAGAATTTGTACCTTTCGTGGCACAGCTGCAGGTGGCCAAGAAAGGTGCTTGTGGGTTCAAGCCCAAATATGCAGATGACCTTTATTACTCAGAATAGTCCTGTTACCTGTGATAATGAGGGATCCTTGCACAAGAAAGGGTCGCGAGGTTTGATTTGGCTGATACTCATTTCCATTTTAGGCACAGAACCTGGCACATTGAACTCTTGAGCAAAACAGGTTTTGCCCCATGTCTTCTATCCACTTTATGGACCTATGTCCTCTGCTAAGGAAAGCCATTGCTCATCTGAGAGTGGCTACTCTCCGGCACATGTCCTGCCTGTCCCAAGGATAGTGCCCGCGTCTGTAATGCAGTGATCGTGCCTTCCCTTGTGTGTGTCCAAGGATGGTGGTGATGGGAGCGGGAAAGTGGGGAATAGGCTCCCATCCTTCTCTGGGAGAAGCAGGGCCTGCCACCAGCTCATCCGACTCTCCACACACAGCCCTGCTGGATGTGTCGTACCAAGGGTCCCGTAGATCACAGCTCAGTGCTCAATGGGCTGTAGCCTTCTCTAATGGTTTATGCAGCTGTCTGATAGCTGTGAGACACAATTTTCACCATATAGGCTTTTAGATGGAGGTGGGGGAAATCATTCTTTTTTTGGAGATGCCTTATGCCTTCCTCACTTGACTGTCCTCCCCATCTCTTCTAAAAGTTGGAAGCCATGCGACTCCCTGCCTGGGAATTTGCATTATTCCACATTTCTAGTACTCTTCCCTGGCTTGCCGTTCTGCCTGTGTAGAGGAGACGTAGCGCCTGCAAGATTGGCTTCTGTGTCTGAGCAAATAGAGCCCAAGCAGAATTAAAATAGAGGTAACTCGCTTCCTTGGAGAACATTAATGCTTGAAAATAATTGGATGCTAATTTTCACACTGAAAACCTGTGTAGGTTGCATTGTAAAAGTGAGACTATTTACTGACCATCTGCCAGCCTACCTGAGTGAGAAGCTGAGCAGACGTGACTGGCATCTAATAGAGTTTTCAACAGGATTTCTCCTTTCTTGCTTCTCACAGTTTCTGACCAGTATAATAAGACACTTACAGCTGGATTCTGCCACTCGTCCTTGAGCAGTGCCTTATTCTGCAAATAATTTTTTCTTCACCCGCATGTCTTGAGGAGTGTCTGAAACCCTTTGCCCTGCAGCAGCTGGGAAGCACAACTCATTATGGAGGCCCAGATTGTGGGGTTTTAAAGCATGGCCAGATCCTGACACAGCTTCCTAGAAGCAGAGTTCAGAATAACTGAGAGCTGAATCAGTGCAGCTGATGTCAAGACCTGCAGTTTGGTTTATTCGGCCATTACATCAATAAAATTCCAACAGGGCTAAATCCCAAATTCCTTGTTCTTTTTTATTAGGGTGGTTATAAGTGGTTTAGCTTTTATTTCTCATTTATCTTCTAACTCAAAAGCTGAGCAAGGACCCTTCACATTTTGGAACCTCACAACGATAAAAGTCATAGATACACATTATTCTATACTTGCCCCTGCCAAGATCATCATGAAGATTTATCCACTTGGAAACAAAATATAATTGCTAGTTCTTTACTGTGCAGATTAATAACAATGACAGATATAAATAGTGTTTTATTTACCTGTCAAAAACATCTGAAACTGCTGCAGCTGTGGGCAAATTTTCAGGGCTTCACCACAGTACCAAGAACAAAAGCCTTCATTATAAATTGACTCTTAGGTGCTCTAAGCTTATTTACCTAGATAAAATGACAGTGAGTCTCCAAAAGATGTTTTAATCCTGTTTTGATTTAAAAAAAAAATACAACAGCCAAAAAGGTTTCTTACTAATCTGGCTTCGCAAGTAGGTTTTATTTAATATCTAATGCAAAACAAAATCGATAGGAATTTTCACTTTAAATTTATGATTGCCCAACACCCATGATACTTCAGGCTACCAAATTGCTTATATCTTAAGCTCCTCGTGTTTGTTTGTGGCTCTTATGGGTAAGCTGATTCTTTCATTTAGAAATGTGCTGAGGACCGCAGGAAGGAGTAAAGCTCATTATTGTAAAACTGTCCTGCTCCTTGCACGTTACTCGAGAGAAACCAGTGATGCAGATGAGAAAGAGTGGACCTGGTGGCCAGGTGATCAAAGCATCCGGACCCCCCTTTTGAGGGCATGAAGAGAAAGCTCTGCTCAGGTCTTGCGGTTGAAAGAGGCGACTGCTTTTATTGAAAGAGAGGGCTTAACATCGTGAAAGCTGATGGGCTGAACTCTGAGCTTGGTAACAGCATTGCCTTTCGGGGGCTTGCTCGGCATTTTCAAAGGTTGCACTGAGTGAGTGTCCTGCAGCATTGTGTCAGCTAATTCTGAGACCCTGGATTGAACGGAAAAGCTCTGGGGAGAAAGCGAGAAAGAAAGATGCTGGAGTATTTCTCTTCTGTTTTGGTTAATACTCTGTGTTTGCAGAATTTTGTCTGCTTTTCTGGATCTCTGACCATCTCTTTTCTGCAAGAGAAAGAAACTAAGACGACCTACTCTCGCAAATGTTTCACAGTGCTTGGTATGGATCCAAGCTGAAATCAAATCGTGGAGAGTAGCAGGAAAAGACTTGGGTGAAAAGTCCCTTCACATAGCAGATAAACTGTTTGCCTGTGTCACAAGGAGTTAGCAGTACTGTGGGGTTTAGAGTTGGTGCTAGCTGTGCTGAAAACAAATAGAAAAGCATTCTTAAATGAAACGGAGATCATTTGGAAACCAGTGTGTCTCAAGGATTGCTTGTTAGATTGTCAGTTAGAGTGTGCGTACACCTTTTCTTACCTGTCAGTTTCTGTCTGCGTTTCTCTTGTTTCTCTGTTCTGGGGAAACGTACTGTGAAGATGGAGATTTGAAAAGTCAGTGCAGATAGGATTGGTCGGCTAAGGAGGATCAGAGAGAACAGACTGTGGACTCTTTTGCCTGCAGGCTCCTAGTTTGGACTTAGCTTTGCATTCAATAGAAATGTTTGAAAATAGACTATTCTTCCCACTAAAGTCCCCCCCAGACTTTAGGGACACCAACTCATTAATGTGAGAACAAGAAGACCTTCAAGGAAATAGGAAGGGAAAACAGCGTATAATGGATATTAGGACATGCATTTCCATGTGGTCATTAGGCAGTGGAGCTCCTTGTTGCAGGGTGTTAGCAGGACAAAGAACTTGACTAAGTTTAATAAAGGATTGTAAAGCCATGTGATTATTAAGGATATTTAGAGTCATCACAATTAATGATAACACTTCTAAGAACAAAAATCATGCTTCAGATCTGAAGCCAATCTAGAGATCAGGGTACCACAGAAGAGGAGCAGAGCCCTGGGGCTGGTGTCCAGCCCCACAGCTCATTAGCCCCTTGTGCATGGCCAGTGAGATCCCCCACTTTAGGGGCATGCCTGGATTTCATGCACAGGTAACGTAATGTCTTCAGCATGTAGGCACCTGCCATGCTCAGGACCTGTCTAGAGCTAAGATGGCCTTAAATTACTCCCTGTGAATTAACACATCACTCTTGGGGGCCCTATGTAGGATCAGCGAATGGTTAGTACCATCGAGTGGCTGGTCATTAGCATGCGTGGCTTGAAATAACAAGTCAGAATCTCAGCCCCATCCCTGTTACAAATACAGAAACAGGCAAAAGCCGTCATTAGCTGCCTGCCTGGTAGTGTCTGCAGAGAAGGCATGAAGTAAGCCAGGAAATATTGCCACTCTACAGATTGGTCTCTCAGCAGCACGGAGGAGTGGAGGAAGTCTCTGGGATGCTTCATTTCTGATTTACAATGTCGTAAAATAGAGCAGAATCAGGTACCTCTTTTCTAGAGTGAGACAAAGAGGAAAAGAGGTAGCCTGTGTCAGAATTCAAGGCACAAGTGTGATAATGAATGAGTGGAAGAAGAAACAACCACACAACCAGCCTCACAAGCATCTCCAAAGCGAGGGAAACTCAAGAACGGGAATGCTAGTGCTTGGTGGGGTCTGCCCAAACCAGCTAGACCATGAGAACACTGTTTTCAAACATGTTGAACCACATAACAACAGTGTAGACTTCCCATCTGTGTCCTTTTCATAGGTGTGTTCCCACAGGATTCATTTACTTGGTGTTAGAAGGAGAACCATTCATTGGAAAACAGCCAGTCCTGCTACACTGCAAACAGAGTTGCTGGGATGCAGCCCTTTAGATTTCAATCTGTATGTTGTAATTTATGACGGAAAGGAAGGGAAGATGCTTCCTGTGACATTCAGTCCACCTCTCTGCCTTCTCATCTTTGAATCTTAACATCTCTAGAGCTAACTCTCCTGTTTCACCTATTCCAGCATCAAATCTATACTGTGCAGGCAGAACATTTTTGGCTTCGGCAAAAGATTTGCTTGAGCCATCAACTGAATGGAGCCCAGGATGTCATCTATTTTAGATTTAGACTCGGTTGCCACAGAGTTGATTGGCAAAGTTCCCATTAACTTCAGCAGCAAAAGGGTAGGCATCCAGTAGCAGGGACTTGACCCCTGTATTTCAATAATGTTGTGCACACAGCGGGGTTTCTATAAATAATAGTGAAGGCCACTAATCCCATTGACTTTTAATTGCTCCAGGAGACATGGTTTTCACCTTTTGTGCCTCTGAAACTCTGATGCCTGACCCATTTATTTCAGTGCCACTAGCTAGCCTGAGGAGCGGTTTTTCTTTTCTTTCACTTTCCCCCATATAAAAGGCTTCATGAAGGAACTTGTCTGTGTTTGTGTCACTGTTTCTTAAATATACATTTCAGGCCATGATTAGCAGTGGCTGATGTCAGTTAGTGACAGAACAGGCAATGCAAAAGCATGTAGCGCCATTGTTTGCATCTGTAGAGTCACTGTTATTTCCACAAAGGCAACACTTGCTCCTGGAAGGGCTCTGTTCATACAAAACCGAATTGCATTCAGGTTGTCGTTCAAGTGAAAATTCATTCCCAGCGAGGGCCTCCTCTGTGGCAGCCTTTTGCTCACACTGGTATTTTTCCATTCAAGGTTGACCCAGTCCAGAAGTCAGAAATATGGTTGTGCCAAAAATGTGCGATGCTGTGTGCCCTATTTGTTTGCTGCACATGTTTTCATCACTCCTAGGCCTAGAGTAAGATAATTAGATAGACTGCAGAATCATAGACTCATAGAATGGTTAGAGTTGGAAGGGACCTTAGAGATCATTGAGTTCCAACCCCCCTGCCATGGGCAGGGGCACCTCCCACTAGACCAGGTTATATATAATTGTTAATGTAGAATTGTTATTGGCCCATATCTGTGGCCACTCCATCCCTTTTATTATCTGATTGCTAAAGGACTAAAGTCATGTGATGGTGCTAACTGTTAGAGTTTATGCTCATCAGCCCTCCTCTACACCTATTGGCTGATTTCAGCCAGATTTGCCAGATCGTGGAGATCTGAAAGGCATTAAATTCCTGCAAGTTTCATGAAAACTAGCTGGATGAAGAAGAGGAAACCCTGAAACGCCCTGTTGTGGAAGAGATTATAGCACTGGCTGTGCCACACACTGTAGAGTCCATGCAGGACAGAGCTTCAGCTGGAGCAAAAGCTTTAACAGGACTGTGTATCCCATTAGACACAAAAGAGCCCCAACATGATATGATTTCCATGGGAAACCAGTCAAATAATACTCACAGAATAGCTTGTTAGCTTTTTATCTTTCTCCTTTTCCTTTGTTAATCAGGGTTACTTGCCTAAAATGAATTGCTTGGTGCTGAAGACTTTCTTAGCTTCCCCCATCTTTTCATAACCAACCACTTATCCTTTTCTGATTTATCACTGGTTACAGTAGAACAGATTACACTGTTGGCAGTGGAGGGTGATGACTTTCTTCCAGTGAGGAAAAAACCAGCAAGACCTGGAAACCTATGTAGATAATACATGGGCTGTCCCCAGGCCCCTCTGTGAAAAGTGATAAGATAAGGCAAAATGTTGGTATGCAGACCAGTTCCAGTGACAGGGCCCAGATCTTGAAATCCTTACACATCTTTTCTTCTGTTTTGTCATTTCTTCTTCTTTACGTTCTTTGGTGCTTTTCTCTCACCTCCTCTTCCTTCTCTTCATCTTGGCCAAAGTCAATTGACACATCTGACGTTGGTCCCACCCCTCCCATCTGGCTCTACTCTGCACAGGTTCTCCTATGGCCTATGTGCCATCTTACCCAAGCATACTCTGTTTGCAGCTTGGACTCTGGTGGCATCACTCACACCAGTCACATGAGTTTAATGCAGTTCCCTGGGTGGAAGTGAGGGAAGGAATGGTACAGAATGGGAGAAAACAAAACTGTGTTTTACGTGTTTATTCTTTCCTACATCTAGTGCTTTGTGTTTGTTGGAGAAACCATGCTTCTTCTAAGCCATGCTTAGGAGAAAGTTGTGTAAACTCCATGGAGGAGAGGGTAGTTTAGTCCTGAATGGATTCCTGAGAAAGTTTTGACTCCTCTGTAGAAGAACTTTGTAGGGAACTTCCATTATGATTGGAGAATAGGACTGTCAGCCATACATTTTACCATGGAGTTACATACAACAGATTTTTTTTTACCATTTCCTTTTTTCCAAGCAGTAATTGAATGTATTATACAGTAGTTGCACGTAAATATAATGAAAATTCATCCTCTGAGGACTTTACAAGTTCAAGTGACAACTGAAGCCGTGACAGTCCCTGTTCTTCTCTGGGCCAAACAATCCCAATTCTACCTGTGCTCTTATGACATGTTTTCTAGACCTCTAATCATCCTTGGTGTTATTTTCTGGACCTTCACCAAATGGTCCATACTTTGCTTTAAATGCACAGTCTAAAGTTGGAAACAATTCTCCAGCTGAGTCCTTGTCAGTGCTGAGCGCTGCAGAAAGGATTTGAATCCTGTTTAACAGATAACGGATGCTATCCATTCCAGGGTGATGTTTGCCCTCTTCATTTATTTAGTTATTTATTTATGGAACGGCAGAAGATTATTGATTGTTACTCAAGTCATGATCCCACATAATCTCCACGTCCTTCAGAACTGCTTGCTGACCAGTCCTCCTCCATCCTGGCTCTGTGCAGTTGGCATTACTGCCTTGGTGGAGGAACTGCACTTGGCCCTACTGAATTGCATCCTTTTTTCCCCAGTCCTCTCCTCTGCAGCAGGAGCTCCTTCCAGGTGGGCCTGCAGATGCAACTAAGCATTGATTCTGTTGAATCTTCCAGGTTATTAATGTCTTGAGCTGCCTTGACTCCTGAGGAGAGTAGGGAGGAAAAGGCTGGAGGAGCATCTACGCTTTTCTTTAGGGATACCTTGGTTGCCCTGTCACTGCTCACTTATAGCCATGTGGAAGAGGAGAGAATGGATCCTTATTACTTCAGTTCAGGTATCTGCTCTCTGCCACCAATTAAAGCCACTTTCAGTAAGGCTGGATATGACCTTTCCCGACAGATGTGGACCTCCAGCCAGTCCTGCCTGAAACGTTGCCCCCACCACTCATTTCTTTCCTGCTCCTCTAATCAATTTATCATTGATGGGGTGGCTCACATTTCCTCCACAATTCCCTAATAGGGTCCCACAAATCTCCTTTCTCCTTGTGCTTCCCATCTTTCTTCAGTTTATCCACTTTCCCCATTATGTCAGCCCTTAAGGCTGGCTCTGCAGGCTTGACTTCCTTCAGTCCAACCCCAGATCTCCTTCTGTCTCCTGGACACATGTTATTGAATGCACTGAGATTGGCTCAGTTTTCATGTATCCAGCATTTTCCTCCATGTCCATCATTTTTCTGCCTTCCTCTTGTGCTAGCGCTGTCACTCGGGGCATTAACCCTACCCTCAGCTTGAGCTTCTCTCCCCTCATTTCCCAGCCGTATATTCATGTTGTGCCCAGATCTTACTTTCCTTTCTTTTGGGTTGCACAGACACTTGCTCAGATCCTCATTTCTTGCCTTCATTTCTGTGATCCCTTCTTCTCTACCTTCCCAGCACCGGCATTGTCCTGCTTCAGTTGAGTCAAAACCAAGGTGTGAAGGTCACTTCTTTGACTGGTATTTTGATGGAAGAAGTGGCTTCCCTGAGAACTTCCACGTGCACCTTGCCTCCCATCAGTATTCCCTGTTCTTACCCAGGTAGATCCTGTATAGTTTTTTACTCCAATTCCCAGGCTTTGGGAGAGTCAAGAAAGCTCTGTGGATGGATCTGGTGAAGCCATAACATACGGCACTGCCGTGCAGGAATCCTGCGGACACTTCACCCACACCACATCAGCACCTACCCTGGCAATTTCATGCAGGCAGTGAATGAAAGCTCAAAGGATAGTTCCCACTAGTACAGGGCCATGGGCTAAACCTGCCCCTCCATTTTTAGTTGTGTCAGGTCTTCTTCTCAGCCTGTCTGATATCCTGCATGACCTTGCCCTGTCTGATGAATGAAGCACTTTCCTTTTCCTTTTCTCCTTGTTAAGCGCAGTAGGACCTGTCAGGATTAAAGGTGCTGGAAAAGCACAAGCAGATTATTATCCCATTCCAAGTGGTATTAAAAGAACATTAAGATGGATCAGATGAGCATTCAAGAAAAGTAGGTAATAATAAAATGCTATATCAGAGAGAAATAGCAGTTAAGTAATTAAAGAGAAGGTTTGCACAAGAGGCACAAGTAAAGTTATGGGTGCTTCTGGCCTCTAGACCATTCTTTATTTTAATACTGTGGTAACCTTTAGAGGATGTCAGTATGTCAAGCATTGCACCAAGAAGTGAAGCAAAGGCTGTTCTTGCCCTAAAGAGTTCACATTTTAGGACATAAACCCCCAACATTTCCTTAACATTGAAGAAAGGTGAATTCTTACAAGATTTAGAGCGAGAGGGGGTTATTGGGCTAGTTTGGTCTGAACCTGTCTATAATAGCAGTGAAATAAGTTCCCTCAATGAAATTCCCGCTTGAAGGTTAATAGCTGTGCAAGGTCTGCAGAAGAAGTATCCCATCTTGATTTTAAAATCTCCAACAATGAGAAATTGTTGCAGTGTCCAAAGAGAAAATCTGGGGAAACAAAGAACTGAAACTGTCTTTGCATACGAACTTTTGTCTTTTCTGTCACAGAAAGGACTGTGTACTGTGAGCATCCTTAAAAAACAGCTTCAAAAGCCCTTGGGCTGGCTGGCAGAGAAGATTCCCTCATGGAAAAAGTTCTGTGTTTGAAGACTGCTTTATTCCACATCAGATTAAAAGCAAGAAACTTTCAGCCTGGGAAAACACGCATGGGATTCAGCTAGTTAGGAAAAACCAGTTCATAGCCTCCTCTGACATATGAGTGCAGAAGTGCTGTCACCTACATTTAACCCACATTTGGAAAACTTTCTTCAGAGACAGGATGGCTACATCTTTTTTCTAAGAGAAACATTTCTACAGCCCCCATAGCCTGCAGTGAGGACTCCTACATAAAATCCAGCGTGCTAAGCGGCTGTGACTTGGCCCAGCTGCCATCGTTTTTCCCAGTCCTTATGGATTTATTTCATGCCCTTCTTGCAGACATGCAAAAATCTGCAAGAGAGCCCCTGGCCTTCTCATCCTGCAGCTATTCAAAACATTTCTTCTCTCACCTTTTTTTTTGGTGTTGCTGGACAAGAGTTTCATCTCTTTAGAGGTATGCTTAGGCATGTGATGCAAATATCAGGTGAAGGTGACAATTCTGAGTGTTACAGCTCAGGTCAAACAAAATCACACATGTAGGATTTAGGATGCAGGGACCTCTGGAGGTCATCTTGTCCAACCACCTGCTCAAGGAGATCCAGCCAGATCAGGTTGCTCTGGGCCATGTCCAGCTGAGAGCTAGATATCTCCAACCATGGTTGTTTCACTCACCTATCTGGACCCCTGGTCCAATATTTGACCTCCCTCATGGTGAAATTTTTTTTTCTCTGGTTTCTGATAAGAATTTCTTGTGTTCCAAATTGCATCTGTTGCCTCTTGTCTTATAACCATGCACCTTCGAGAAGAGTCTGGCCCTCTTTGCTGTACCTTTACATGAGGTGGCTGAAGACAGCAATAAGATCTCCCCTTAGCCTTTACAGTGATTTTAGGAGGAGCTGTGCAAAAGATAGGATTAAATGTCTGCTCTAGCTCCCCAGGGTGGATTTGGACAGGGGCTGAGATTTTTGTAATGGTGGCCAGCCAAATACCCAGGGAAAATAACCGCCCAGCCATAGATTGAAGAATGAGAACAAACATTGCTAATAATAGCAAAGGCTCAGAAATTTCTGTTTGTCATAGCCAAGACACTTCTTGATCCAATAATCACTAAACCTCCAAGAGGTGATACTATTTCAAATCTGAGTCTTACAGAAATACTGGTTGTAGAAAAGCTTGATTGAGCAAGAACTGTTTCTGTTTAAATTGAACAGAAGGATAAGCAAAAAGAGATCCATAACTAAGGTTTTCAACTTTGCAAAAGTAGATTTTGAAAAATTAGGACTCTTTAAAAATATGCAATATAACAGAAATTTATTATACGTTGTCTAATGACTACCAAAACAGCCATTCGTCTCTTTATAACAAACAAAAGCATTCTGTTACAATTGCTGCTTTCTGGAAGCTCATAGTCATTCTCCCTTCTACAGGTTGTTTTTGCTTTCTGCCTTCAATTAATTTTTCTGGAAAGCTGTTCAAAACCTGTCCCAAGATAAATTTTACTAAAGTGAAAAATATTCTTTTCTGTCTTTCTAGCTTGCTTTCCTAAGCAACAGTACTTGTCCATGTAAGTTCTGTTTATAAATCCATGAGATACACCTAGTGACGCTTAAACTTCTTTGGCTAATTCAGCCCTCTTTGATAAATAAAGGCTGCATATTTCTTAAGCTTTTACGAGCTGCATGAAAATATATAGCCAAGTGGGGCATAACACCCATATTGGGTTTGTGGTCAGGACAGGAGAACTGTCATAAGAGGTCCATCCCTATTAGACATCAAAGAAGCCACCTTACTCCCAAGCACAAATCAGGGAAACCTATACTCTGTTTGACTCCACTGCTCTGAGAACTTCTGGGTTCGATTTTGGTTTTGTTCTCCATTCTACTTAGAAAAAAAGGCAAGAAAAAGATCCATCTGCCAGCAGAGGCTGAGCCTAGCAAGTCTGAATGCAATACTAAGTATTTCAGAAAATTGTATGAGGAAAACTGAGGAACCGCATAGTAAAAGTTTTGGAGTCTTCTCCGCTGATCACAACCCAGGATCTGTTACTTCAGGCAGCCTCTTCCAAGGGCACTTCTCAGCAGAGCAGTCACAGCCAGGCAGAGGATGGCATTTGCCCTTCCGGCAACACAGGCGTGGAGGGGGTTGATGTAGGGCTGCCTAGGATGGCCTGAAAGCCTGAACCAGCACCTTTAGTAGTTGCCTGATGGCAGCACCTCTTTCCCAAATCTGCAGAGCCCTGCGTGTCACTTGATCGCTATAGCAAACCCAGCTGGAGTGGAGAGCCAGGTGATTGGAGGCAGGGCGGGGGCGGGGGGATGACACGATTATAAACCAGTTAAGTGAGCCTGTGTGGTGGGGAGGAGATCAGAAGTAGTTCTGTGCCACTTGAAGAGAGAAAGAACTTTGATCAGAAGCAGCTAAAGTGCAGCTGTCAGTAGGAAAGAGAACTAAGCTGCTGGGACTCTTCAGAAGTTGTTATTGTCATGGTAAGCCAAGGGGGATGCAGAGACGGCTACAGGCTTATGGATTTCCACAGAGCAGTCCGAGAGGCTCCACATCAGAGCTTATTTGCAAGCGCAAGGCATGTAAATGTGTGTGTGCCTGTAACCGAGCTGCGCTGTGTGTGTTTAGGATGGCTCTGTGTGTGTTTAGGAGGATCAGAAATAGACTGGGCAAATGTCGCAATCTCCTCTGAAGCTGGCAGGAGGTTTGCTACCATAGCATGGCTGTGTTTTCTGTTTGGGTTGGGTCCAGTTATTTTTCCTTGTACTGGATATGAGGAGACTGCTGAGATTGGGTTTCTCTGATGAAACAGAAGGTGCAGGGAGATGATCTTGGGAGAGAAGAGGCTGGAAAGCACGTGCTCTACTCCTCTGATCAGCACAAGGTTGTGTTGCACCTGATGGAGCCTCACTCGTTTGCTCCTGCAGGTGATACCACCACCACCAAAAGAGCCCAATGACTTTTGTCTGCTCCTTGCTTCTTTGCATCACCCCCAGTTCTGCCCTTCCCCACTTGTGTATCTCCTTCTGCAGAATTTATAACTTCATTCCTCTCCAAGTGATGTACCTCCAATGGGGGAACATAACTCTCTGTCCTTTCTCACCAGATAATCCTCTGCCCCTAAGCGCTGTGATCAGAGCAGCAATACCAGCCCTCCCAGGCTACAGGGGAGGTTTTCACCTTCTCTAACTACATCCTGAATGTTCCCAGTTTTTCAGCATGCTCTGCATTTTGGCCTGATTAGGCTATTTGTTCTGTTGTATTGCAGAGACGAGGAGTGGTGCTTAGACACAAGAGAGTATGTTCTCTCCATATCCTGTAAAAAAAAAAAGAAAATTTGCTCAGCTGGAAATGAAACAACCTGGGAGTTCAAAAATCACTTCCACTGACAGCTGTTTTGCATTTTCATACACTTACCAGCCATCAGCACTGGCCAAGGTCTCTACCCCTAAGTCAATGCCCCTGAGGCACTTTGTGTGCTGGAGATGCTGGTGAGTCAAAAAGAGGCTGCAGGAACACATGGAGATCAGGAAAACTGTCTGGATCCCTGCAATTCAGCCTGCCTTAACCACATCTGGGACAAATGTGCACCCCTTGAGTCCCCTTTCTCTGACTGCCCTGTGGTATTTGGTTCCCAGGGGTGAGATAAAACCCACAAGTCCTTCTGGTTATCCTCTGGTAATCCTGTCTGGTATCTGTTATCCTGTCTGGTAATCCTCTGACACACCCTCAGGTGTAACGAATGGGCCACAGGGCGCGTAATAGCCCTTTCCACAATTTATGTCCTGTCAGGGTGGATGGAGGGATTTTTGCCAGATATCTGTCTACCCTCTAAATGTGTATGGCAAAACTACTGGGACACAGCTCCACTCATGTGTCTTTCTTGAATCCGTTTCCGTTTAAATCACTGTGTCTACATTGCCTTGAGCTGTTTTTCTTCCCTCCTGAAGTGTGTGCAGCTGCATCAGAGATAGGTATCTTCAGTGCATCGCTCCACTCCTGGGTTGCAGGGCTTTCACGAGATGGCTGGAGGACCGTGGAGGTCAGGGACCTGGGGTCCCACTATAACTCACTCCCTGACCCCTCTGTCTTTCAAGGACCGATGTGGTTTCCAAGCAGTAGCAGCCGCCGTCATGTGCCGATCCCAGGGCTCACTATTAGGCAGGGATTTGCTGCGCGCATGTTTGCGGCAGTGCGGTGCCGGCGGCCAGATGCCACATGGCTGAGCCAAATTGGATAGAGGAGGAGATTAAGTGGTCGTTTGTGGGTCAGTGTCTGCCACAGAAGGCAGCTTGGTGGCATGGTGCACATCTGGGCTGTTGAGCAGATGCAGCAGCTTGAGGCTGCTGCAAGACACTCTCCTGGAGCTCTCTGAGGAGCTCACTGCAGGGTTAGAGACACAACACGCCAACCAGGAGCTCCCCCAGCTAGGGCTGTTCCTGTACAGAAAGCGGTCCTTTGGAAGGTGACTACCCTTTGCTGTTACTGGTACATTTGTTACTCAGAGATGAGCGCTTTGGCTGTTTCTCCCTGTAGCGTGTGCGTGGCGTTTCCGGTGGTGGTGTGGCCATTTGCAGTGTCTCACGACTGGGCTGAATCACAGTGGCCAACGGATGAAGCCTGTGTGCCCTTTGTTTTTTTCAGTCCCCATACCGATGCTTCATGCCCACCCACTGAAAAAGATGGCTGGCAAGCTATGAGGTTCACCTCATATGGCTGGCAAGCTATGAGGTTCACCAGATCATGATCTTTAAGGTCCCTTCCAACTCTAACCATTCTATGATTCTATGAAAGCAGGCTGACCTAGAAAGATCCAAGACATGATGATGGTTAAGAACTTAGGCTTGTTTAGGCTTAAAAAATTTCTAACACTGAGATGTCAGAGCTGTGACTGTGAGACCGTAGCGAACCCTTGCTGCTGGACAATACAAATGGTAAAAAAATTTTCCCAATCAGAGCAGTATTTAACCTATGTGAAGAGATCTCTAAACAAACAGCACATCGTGATATGGAGGAAACCCACATGGCCTGCCCCCATGATTGCCCAGAGAGGGGCACCTCTGCTTTCTGAGAACCCAGGGTTGTCCTTTCTGCTAGGAAAAAAAAAAGGTAGGCTGAAGGGTGTGGGAACTGAGCAGCGAACATGGTCCTCTTGGATGGGAGTTATCCTAGAGATCAATATTAGCAAACCCCAGGTTTTAGGGTCAGGGTGGCAGCTCAGTCACTGGATAACAAACAGGTCCTAACCCAGGTGGAGGATTGCTTGCTGGCTCCAAGAATAGTTCCCCCACGGTGAGAGCTTGACTAGAGGAGGTACCTGTTCCAGTTCAAGTGGATGAAGGAGGATGAGCAGCAACCCAAGGATCTCAGCTTTTCCTCCAAGCTTTGTAAACAAGCCATGATCCTGGGCACGTCCCCGAGGCGGGATGCAGCTCCAGATTGTAGACGCCTCAGTGTGAGCGTTGCGGCGTGGGTGTCTGCATGTGGACTGGGTGTCTAGGCAGTGAAAAATCAAGAGCTTGACTCATGCCCACACAATGATTTCTTAGCGGAAAACATCTCAAGGTAGGTAATCGTGCCCCTAGTCAATACAGTCAGTGGAGCTGGAGAGCTAGACACCTACATTCGCTCAGCTGACTCACTGCCGGGGCTCCGCTGTCAGCATTGACTAGACCTCCATTGATTACACGGGAGCACAGGTACCCAGTGCGCATAGAGCTGCTACGGCTAGATATAGCCCGCCTGGGCCTGGATTCACCTGTAGCGATGCATAGGGCCCTTTCATGCCGCCATAAAGCAGGACTAGGAATCTTCCCTTCCTCCTATGAAAGCTGCGAGGGATCCTTGCTCAGCTAGAGAAACACCTAAGACATTTCAAAGCTAGGTGCTCCGTGAATGTGGGGCGCTCGCTTTTATTACAAGTTACCAGCAATTCGGAAACGCAGGCGCAGCGCTGAAGAGTAGTAAACAGATGGGAGAAGTTGCCAAGTAAGGCCACGCTGAAGCGGCAAGCAAAAATAAGTGTTAGAGACAGTCTGACATTTTCATAGCAAGGCAGACCCAGCCAGGATTTGAAGCACATAGCAAGGAAATCTGGTCAAGGAGGCGAGTTGCCTTTTCTTGGCCAAGCTCTTCTCCCGTGGGGCAGTCCCTTCTGTGCTCAGACAGCAAGCCTTCCTCGTTGCTGGGAGTTTTCGAGATAATCACGGTGCAAAACAGCTCTAGTGGACAAGGCAGGAAAAGTGATATTGTTTATGATGCGCTGCTGTGTGGGAGAAAAGATATTCTAAACACAGCCTTGAAGTCACTGGGTTACACCAGCACTGGGCTGAGTTGAACTGACAACTTCTAATTACCGAGAGAAAAATGACTCACTAAAAACCAATAGTAATTGTCTTACATCTAATTAAAATGGATGATTTACAGTCAAATAGAAAACTACAGTCTTGGCACGGGGGACATGCAGGATATGACAGACAGCCTGCAGCCCCGCATATCTCTCATAGAAATAGAGTTCAAAAGTTGTGCAAGAGATACTATTTCGATTAACCAAAGCCCAAAAAAGCTGCTCTGCAAACCTCAGCAGAAACTGCAAGTGTAGAACACCATTCTCCCGGCAAAACACTGGAAGTCCAGTCTGATGCTGCTAACAGCAAAACTCTGGCTTCTGAGGAGTCAATATTTTCCCTTTTCCAGTATCCAGCTGGAACTGCTGCTGGAAACTCCCCCGTGGGGAGGGGAAAGCATCGGCAGAGAGGGTCTCCACAAAAAGGGCAAGAGGGACCAATTCCTGGGCACTGGCGTAGTAAACATATGACAAGAACTTCTGAAAATTCATGTGTCTGTCAGAGACGTTAAAACTATTTCATGTTGGCGCGATAAAAATGTGTGAAATATTTGTTGAGGCTTACACGTGCATGGATTATAAGGAAAGCTCTTATATTTTAAGGGATTACATACTTTATTCAGTATATGCTACCTAAGCAGTACTGAGAACAATTCTCGTGTGCCTGTGCTGCGAGGGAACAGTAAGCAAAAGGCAAATGGTTGTTAGTGGTCTTAGGTGTAATTTGGATGAATAGGCATGGTTTTCCTCTTACTGGCATCCAGAATGATCTTTTCACTTCCATAAAGTGACCTAAGTCTGTCTGAAATCTGAGTTGGTGGTATTGAGGCTCTCTCTCCTCATTTGGGGGTAAATGGCTCCACCACGCTTCTGGGGGCATCAGAGCTCATGGGGTCTGTCTCTGGTTCCCTGCTCACTTTTTAACCTTGTGCAGGTCATTTCCAATCTCTGTTTTGGGAAAGACAGCTCAGCAGACCTTGGCTCTGAATTTCAAGCTGCTGGACCCACTCAGCAGCCAGAGGTGTCTGACAGGGAGCAAGGCACTCAGCATCTCTGGAAACGGCACCGTCAGTTCAATGTCATTTATTTTTAAGTTGTCTTGGCCCTTCAGTTACTGTTACCTTCCTGTGGTATGTTGATAATTCCTTGGGTTTGGGGCATTTCTGTTTGTAAAGCACTTTAAGTACAGTTCAAGACCAGTGTGGGACATGCTCTTCCCTGAGATGGTGGTGGCCTCCTGTTCGCATCTCTTTATCCTTCTCTTTCTCTTTTGCAATTGCATGAAAGTTCCCTTGAGCCCTTGCTTAGCTGGTTCACCCTGGCCTCAAAATAGTAACAGCCATAATCCAGGGGACTTCTCTAATCCCGGGTTGGGAGCGGGAGGCATGAGTGATTGATCTGAGCTGCAAACCCATTTATGCAAAGTGTTTTACTCTCTGAACAGCATCGTTGAGGAAGGATGAGATTAGAAGGATATCACTGGCAAAGTGACTAAGAGATTTATCTTATTCATAGGCTTGGCTCGTATTTAAGGAATTTACATTATTGGGATTTTTCAAAATCTGAACTGGCTGAATCTATCCTTCTTCCAGCTGTGTCACAGATATCGAAGGCCTGTTGTTCTGTTTCCAGTTTGTACCTCCCAGTGCTGACACATCGCTCCTACTACTTCCTCTGTTGCTTTTCCACACTTGTTTTCAAATGCCAGGAGTAGCACAGCCTCCCCCAAGTCCCTAAGAGATTATCTTAAGGCGATTCAGCGTCAAGACATTTTCCCAGGTATTCAGCCGGGTTTTTCTTTTGCTTAATTAATTTCTTCCTGATTTGTCTAGTTAATACTGTTGGGAAGGATTAAGAGGGATGCATCTCCCTCTGACACTGACATATTTGAATATTTATAATAAAGAAGAGTTAGATCTCCTTGAAAGGTCAGAGATCCCCTCTAGAGAGGGAGCTGGACCGGATCATAGGATGGAGATAGAAATTTCAGTGCCTCCGTCCTGAGGGAAAACCCTCGGGAGGTCAGACCTCAGGGAGCCCTTAGCCCAGCTGAGGTAGGGGATGCCTGCGCGAGGCCACCAAGGGACACCAAGGGAAGTCCTGGAGTGCCTTTGCTCTGCGAGGGCTCTGTATTCAGCCAGACTACTTGGGAAATTGTATCAGCAAAAACCCCACGCTCCTCTGCTGATGAAGACTGACACCTTGCTGGGGGCTTCGGAGAGGTGACAGGGCTGGGCTGGATGAGGAGCGGGGATGGCAGGGCTGGGCTGGCACAAACAAATTGCTCCGGGGAAAGGCTGTGTGGGACAAGACATGCAATGCTGGAAGGCAAAACGTCCACGCTGAGCGAAGTCAGGCTAAAGTCGGCTCAGAAACTGTGTGTCCTCCCTGCACAGTGTCTCTCTGCTGAGCAATTGAGCCAGGAGCAGCAGGGACATTCCCAAGGGGAAAAAAAAAAAAACAAAACAGTGAAAGAAGGCAAAGTCTAATCTACAGACCTTTCCTCAGCGTAAGGATGACTTCCCGGTCTCTCAGTGGTGTGTGTTCATGAGCAAGTTGAGCCGGTTTAAGCCCATGCAGCTCTGGTGAGCAGCAGCCTCAGCTCTGTATTTCTGAGCTCTAGCACCAGTGACCACGCATCCAGGGACTTGATCCATAAGAATCAACTTTTTTAAAATTTTGATAAGTTTCCAGTTGGATCAGTTTCCCAACCTGACCACCTGGTCACCAGTGCAGCACCGTCGGAGTGGCAAGGGCAGCACACCCGGGAGGGCAAAGGAAAGGGGGAGATGGCAGCACAGACGTAGGCATAAACTGTACGTGGAATTGCATCCCAAAACCTAGAATTTAGCTGCTCCCTTCTAGCAACAATGAAGTATAAGGCATTTGAAGATATACCGCAGCAATTCCAAGGGGATTATTCTAAATTCAGCCCAGTGAGAAAAAGCATACTTTGGGCTCAGCTCTTCAAGAAAACAAGCTCCCTGCCTGGACTGACATCTGAATATCTGTCCCAGGAGGGAGTCCCTTTCTACCTCTGTAAAAGGAAAAGAAAACCAGTGACACTTCTAGGCGTGGAGCGATGCCATTTTCATTCTCATATACTTTGCAGTTTTTCCCAGGTGACACTGCAGTTCTTCCCAGATCAGGGATGCAATATCTTCTGGCCAACCTGGGAAGAAGGGCCGTATGAGGTGGTGGCAGGCTGCAATTTCAGAGATTGATTTCTCAGTGCCTGAAGAATCCCCCATTACAAAAGAGAGATTGACAATCCAGAGCCAGTCCACTGGGGGCTGCTAAAATGGTCAAGGGGCAGGAGCCCATGATGTGAAGAGAGGAGGGGTGGAGGGAATTGGACTTTTTCAGCCTGGCAGTGAGAAGATGGAAGGGGAAATCTGCTGCCATCTGCTAACTAAAGTCAGATTATAGAAAACACAGAGCCAGAGGGGCACAGCAAAGGACAAGAGGCAATGGCACAAGTTGCAGCAAGGGAAATGGTCATTGGATATACAGAAACAAACTTTCACAGTGAGAGCGGTGCAGCCCTGAGACAAGGACCCAGAGGTAGGTAAGATCTCAGTCCTCAGAGATCTTCGAGGTTCAGCAACTCTGAAGCTAGCCCTGGTGTGAGCAGGAGGATGGACTAAAGAAATCCAGAGACCTTTACCAACTTAAATTCTGTGACCCTACAGAAAACACAGGGTGAGGGACCTGAGAAGTGGTTGCAATGTCACTGCTCGTAGGATTTAGACTACTTGCTCTGGAGCGGGGAGTGGGGGGATATGTAAGATTTTTACAGGCGTGGAGATGTGCGCCCACCCACCTGCCTGCCTTCAGACACGAATATGCCTGCAGCCGTCTCAGTGGTGTCCCGGCTTCTCTCTTATTGACCTTTAAATGCCTGAGCTGGCCCAGCGTGAGAGCCTGCCCTAATGAGCACAGCAAAGCTACGGGCTCTTGAACTGGTGGCAGCAGCCAGTGTGTCACTGGTGACCAGGAGGCGCCTGCACCCGGCTTCCCGCTCATGTCGGAGGGGTTGCAACTACCATCCTTCACCTGCTGCACTTTTAACATCAAATTAATGTAGAACCAGTGAAAACTGGAACTGGAAAGGGCTGGATGGACCTGCTGTATGCCCACTGCCTGCCTTACCTGTAACTCTTCTGTGGCCCCTGCCCTATCCCCTGCATAAACCCTGATCTCCCGTATCATCCTGCTTCTCTCCACCCGGTAGCCCTCAGCCAACTCCCCACTGCTCATTTTTCTCCTTGTTTCCAAGCATGTCTCTCCTGCCTTTTCCCTCATCCCTCCCTCAGACCTGGTGCTCAGACCTGAAGAGGAGGTCCCTTCTGTCCTCCTTGGGGACAGCAGCAGAGTGGGACCAGTGAGGGAGCCATGCTCCGAGGTCCACTTAGCTCCTATGGTGAGCCCTCTGGTGAGCATGAGGCTGGGTCTGGTGCCTCTCTCTCCCAATCCCCTCCCGTGCAATAAAGAGGGAAATTATTTCCTCCAGGGCTGTCTTGCTTATGGGACCCTGGAGCGCCTGGACGTACTATGTGTCCATGTCCATCCCAGCACTACTGCTGCCCTTTCTCCATCAGGGAGTAAGGAGGGAAAAGCAGCTGGGAATGAGAACCTGGTTTACTGCAGGTTATCCCAGGTCCCTCCAGTATGATATCAGACTCCTGTTCCACAGTTCAAGTCCTTTATCCTCACTATTATTCCTCAGTCCATCTTGCTGTGGTATCCCAGTCCTTCATCTCCAGTTACTGGTCACCTCAGAGACACACTTAGAAGAACCCCTCTTACACCCCTGATTCCCAGAGCCCTTCCAAGCTCAGTACTGCCAACTCATCACAGTTGTGACTGTCCTCATACAGGGCTCTTTCCCCTCTGGAATATCCCCCTCACCTGTACATTCCTCCCCACCCCCCAGCAGCTCGCCCAGCCCAGCCTCCAGAAATGGTCCTTCCAGGTGCCCTCCCTTCACCTTCACCTTCCTCCCTGGCAGGAGCGTGGGAGGAGGAGGAAGGCAAAACTTCTCCCCACAGAGGGGGCGTGCTTAATTTGGTGTTTGTTTTCAGTGCCGTCTGCTCAGTCACTGCTTAATGGAGTTCATTTGTGACGTTCACAGAAAATAAAAAAAGAGATACATCCCTGTCTTCCCGCAGCACCTTCTTTCAAGGGAAAATACCTTCCCTGCTTGCCCGCGGATGCTGGTTTCTGTCTGTGAGGTTCAGCTACCAGAAGGCCTGAGTGTGATGACCTGAAGCACATTTTGAAATGCTGCTTATTCTCTCCCTCAAGGGAGCAGGTGAAAGGTTTTAAATCTGGTCCTGTTTTGCCGAGGGAGAAGGTGATGCCACAGCCACAGTCCAGCCTGCCCCAGCAGAGGAGCCGGGAGAAGAGAACGGCTCTGGAAAGGCAGTGCAGGCTCTCCTGCCTGGGTCTGGCCATCACAGGCAACCTCTGTATCTCGTGGGCACACACAGCACCAGCAGACAGAGAGTTTCTTCCCCACCTGCTTTTGCTGGGGACAGACCCTGAGCACCCCCGCGCTGAGGATGGCCAAGAAATCTCGACTGATTCCTAGCCTGCCCCCAAGTCCAGGCTACTTAAGACCCATTTGGTTTTGTGTCCACAAAGTCCTTTATTTAACCAAAGTCAGGCCTTCAGCCTCCAAAAAGTGTGAAATAGTTGATTCGTATTCCTTTAAATTACTATTAGTTAGCCATTTTAAAATTTCCCGTTCTCCTACACTGAGTTTGGATCAGGTGCCACAACCAGCCTGTCGTGTCCCTGGGGACAGGGGCAGCTTTCCCAGCCACGGCTGGGGACTTTGGTACCAAATTGCAGGTTTTCAGGGGAGCCATTTTCCTGACTGTGGCGTGGACTTCGGCTCTTACTCGAGCTGCTGTGAAAGGAGCGGCATTAGGGAACGGCTACGAGGTCTCCAGAGAGCCAGACCCGAGCAGAAGTGTGAAATGTCACTGTGCCGGCGGGTGAGAAGGAGGAAAGTGTGTTAATGCTTTCGAGAAGCACCGTCGGGCCGCAGACTTCATTTCTCAGCCATCCACCTCACCACCCTATTTGCAAACCGCAAATAGTAACACCTCCCTCCATTCCTCCATCCCTCCCTCCTTCCTTCTCTTCTTCCCTCCCTCCCTCCCTCCCTCCTGGGAGCTGGGAGGGGAAATTAACTATTGCAGAGCCTGCTGAACGCATGAAACCAAAGGAAAAAAAAAAAAAAAAGCCTTTCCACGGTGTAAATTCTCACTCATGACGTGTTTTAAGCTTTTCATAAAATTAAAAATACAGCGAGACAGGCCCCCGCTGGGAGCTGGGTGTGCGGGGAGGCTTTGGGCTCAGAGCAGCGGCTTGAAGGGGGGAGCCCGGCCTCGCGTTGTGCTTTTAGCACAAAAAGGATGGATTTTTGAGGCTGACTGCGAAGGAGTAGCGCTGCCTGCCCCTGCCACCGCGCTCCCACCTTCCTTACGGGCAGAGCACGCTGCCAGGAGCAATTAGGCAGAACAAGTTTTGTTCTCTCTGAGAGCAAGGGCTCTCTCGCGGCGAGGTCGCTTCTCGCTGCTCCGCCGTGGCTCAGTTCGGGAATTTGCCGTGGTTTTTTGAAGGGAATGCTGCCAGGCAGGGCAGGACCAACAGATTTCCTTTGAAAGAGGGTGAATGCGAAGGCAGGGAGGGGCGTACGGGCTGGTTGAAGGAAGGCTGGTGCAGAGATGCAACCTCTCGCCTGGCACTTGGAAGCCTGTGGTGTAAATCCCTGCTCTGCCGGAGACCCCCCCGGGTGTCCTCCAGCGAGTCTCTGCCCACACACCAGCTCCCACCTGGATGCTGGGGACACCGTGCTGTCCCTCCTCCCCGGGGGAGACTGTCAAGGCAAAGGCGTCCCCAATTGCACAGCCCTCCGACAGTACGATAAAAGGAGACACACGTGCACACGCCCAAGATAGCCACGATTAACCTTGCCTCATTTTATATATTTTTACAGCTGCAGCAGATGTCCCTGTGTCTCCCTGGAGGGACGTGAGGTACTTACAGCCCTTTCAGCTCAGACAGAGCTGCCTAGAGGAGCTGATGGCTTTGGCCCCGGCTCCACGGAGCTCCTTCCTCACGGGCAGGCTGATTGAAGCCGGTCGAACCGTCCCTGCCCTGAAAGGGACTTGTCTGCCAGAGCACGGCTGGGTTTCGGCAGCCGGGTCAGTGCCGGCAGCCGCTCACCCGGGTCTAATGGCGAGCTCGGGACGTAAATAAGAGAGAGGATAAACAAGAGAGGATGTGCTGGGAAGCCCCGCAAGAGGAAAGAAGGATATTATTATTGATTGATAAAGATAATAACAATAGTAGTTATTGACTTGATCTCGCAGCGTCGGGCGCGCCAGCCATGTTGTGCTCGTGCAGGAGAAGCGGGAGGTGCAGCAGCCCCTGCGTGCCGGGCACGCAGCTCCTTCCCTCTCGCCAAGCTGACCCGCAGAGAGCACGTTTGTCAAATGCAGTCTGAATATCGTAAGCTAAAGTGACCTGTAGGATTTTCCCTGTCACAGTCACCTGGGGAGCCGTTGGCAGCAGTAGTCCAGGAATATTTTTCCATGGCATCAGCCCGGAGGACGGTGGCATGGCTGGGAAGTAAATGTGCTGAATTTGGGGAGCTTTGGAGCTCTCTGGAAGAGAGCTGCAGAAGGTGGAGAGGAATTGGGGTTTGATGTCAGGGCAGCACTGCCTCCCAGTCGCAGGCTTGATAGCAAACTGGTGTCCCCGATTAAGCCCCCCACAAGGGAGTGCTGGGTGCAGGGAAACCCGTCACCCACCCTCCTGGTGGGCTCTGCATATATTCTTGGGGTGGAAGAAAGCACCTGTGATTTTCACTTCTGGAGTGTCCATCTCTGCTGTGGCCCAAAGTGATTTATTTTATTTTTTTCTCCCCACATCAAAGATTGTTTTCCCCATTCCTTCCTTGCTGCCTGCTGCTTGTCCTGGCCCTGGCCAGGGCTCTCCCTCTGCAGCGCATGGGTGATGTCTGAGCATCGCATCTCTGGGAACCCTGCGTGGTGGGTTAGTCTCAGTTTGAGTGGGGACTCAAACAGCGAGGAATGGGACATCCTGACAGGCAGCTCTGCCACCCCCTTGCCTTGCTCTCCACTCCCCGCACAGGCTGCCCCAGGCCCGGTCCTGCCTCTTTGCTCTTCCACCCTGTGTCCTCACTGTCTTAGTCTGCAAAATGCCAGTAGCTACATGGAGATCTCATTGTCAGAGTAAAGGGGCATTTCCCAGCATCTAGAGTTGCTTTTTAGGGCAGGTTTGGTTGCTGGAGACAATGTCTCTGGCACATCCCCTTTCCCTGTTGTTTCCAGCTTCTCCCTTTGCCCCCCCATGTGCCTTTTCTCCCCCATATATGATGAGAGTAGCCAGCTCTGTTAAGTACTAGGATGCTTAACATATTGAAGATCACACAGCACCTGGATAGCCTTGGATGAAACCACGTGGAAAACAACTTCACATTTTAATTAAAAGGGAGCCTACAGGAGAGCTGGCGAGGGACTCTTTGTCAGGAAGTGTAGTGACAGGACAAGGGGTAATGGTTTTAAATTGGAAGAGGGGAGATTTAGGTTAG
>JAOXNO010000078.1:16575952-16641927 GCA_028565335.1 Limnodromus scolopaceus | reverse complement strand
CCCATCCCTGGAAGTGTTCAAGGCCAGGCTGGATGGGGCTTTGAGCAACCTGCTCTAGTGGGAGGTGCCCCTGCCCACAGCAGGGGGGTTGGAACTAGATGATCTCTAAGTTCCTTTCCAACTCTAACCATTCTATGATTCTATGATTCTAAATGCATTTTCTACTATTCATTCTGTGCTGCCTCCCCAAAGCCACCAAGTTCCTTGCAGATGAGGTGGAAACTTCCTACGGAGCAGCCGAGCCAGCTGTGGGGACCTGCTGGTGGCAGATCCATCCCTGGGTTCCATGTAGCTCCCCAGGCTCCGTGCTGGCACAGCCATCCCTGGAAATGCCGTGTGGTGGGATGTATCCCTGCTGCTCCGACTCAGCGTGCACAGCCGGACCCCCTGCCTTAGTGCCAAGGTGAGGGACACCCTCCGCAGAGCAGAACACTAAACGCAGTTGTTGTCCTCTGCTTCGTGGCCCCCAGCCACCTCTCCACCCAGCTCCCTTTAATCAGGGAAGGGACTGTGGGGACACTGCAGCAGCTGCTGGCTCAGGAAACACGTTAGAAATGGCCCGAGTGAGAAAACGCCGAGCTCAGGTATCCCTCACCCTGCCGGAGTGTGGCTCTGTGTGTGTGTGTGTGGAGGGGTGTTAAGCCCTTTAGAGCATGAAATGTGATGGCTCTCCCCACGCACGAGGAGCTGGGGCTGCAGAGGGAGACGGAATTAATTGGGCCAGCGGTAGAAGTTGATTGACAGTCAGCGTCGCGGCGGTGGGGAGACGAGTCTGCGAAAGGGTGAGATGTATCAAAAAGCTGGGAATTGGCTTCATCAGGAGGGGTTTTCTTCAGCTGGTAGCTGGGCAGAAAACAAAACATCTGTTGGCATTAGTGGCTGTGGGCGCCCGCGGGGTTTGGAGGTGCTGCAGCCACGTGTGTGCCAGGCTGGGCTCCCCGAGGGCGCGGGGAAGGTGTCCCAGGAGGGCAGCCTGGATGCGCTGCGTGAGGAACCTCGTTTGATGTGGCTGTAGGAAAAGGATGTGAGCTGCGAGTAAGGGCTTGGGACTGATCTGAAATACCAGGTTTAAACATTAATTTTGGATGCAGCAATTTTCAGAGGTAGCTGCCCCTGGCAACTGGGTCAGAGAATAAGAGACGTTTAGCTGCTCATCCTGCGTGAGATTCAGCCTGGCATTTCTGTTCCCAGAGCATGGAGCTACTGAGAACCTGCTGTGCCAGGGCAGGGTGAAGCACAGTGCCAGTCAAAGCTGTTTATACTGTGCCCTAGGCAATACTGACGGCAAATCTCCAACCCCTTAGCTCACTGTGTAAGACTTTATTAAACATCTCCATAACCCCCAAACCGCTTTGCACAATATCCTGATTCAGAGTCCCCGCTACGGCCAGGTCCTCAGTGACTCCAGCTTGGTGTCTTTCCCTCCTTGGTGCCGTGGAGAGGTTTTATTGTACGCATTGGAGATGTGACCACCCGGGCTGATCAGTCCAAGGCTGATAGTCACCATAATGACAAATTACCCCATGGCTCTGCCTTTTGTTACAGGGCTATCGCCACCATGTCCGTGACATACAGATGAATCATCCTGCCCAGCGGTAGCGCACAGCCTCCTCCAGAATGGCTGCTGGTTACTCATGCACAGCAGCAATACGTGCTGGTGTGCTGCTCCAGCAGTGTCATCTCCAGCTGCCGCTTCAAAACGCCAGAGTGGGGGTGATTTAGACCTGCCCCATGCCGTAGCTGAGTGGGGCTGAGCCCCTAGATGGGCGAAAAGAGAGGCAGCAAGTTGTCCCCACCCCTCTGTGGAGAGAAGAGATGCTCAGAGTCTCTCCTGAGCGTCAGGAAGAAGCAGGATTTCCACCCTTGCAAAAAGTCATTTGCGCTGACCTCGGCAGGAGGCAGGACCGGGCAGCAGGGCCCTTGAGCCCCATCCTCGGCTCGGAGCTGGTTCCCTGCCCGACACAGGGAAATGAACTAGGGCTTGTCTGCACCAGAGCATCTCCCCCCGCGCTGATCTGGGCTGGTAGGGGAGGCAGAGTGAGGTGCCAACATCCCCCCTTTTTTTTTTCCTTTTCCTTTTCATCCTCTTTTTAAATAGCAGTTCAGCTGATGGGCAAAACACGGTCTAGAGTAGCATTTCAGGCAGCAGAAAATTAGTTCAGCTTTTACCCTCATTAGCTGATTGCCAGTAATTAACATTTTGTCATTAGCTACAGATGTTTATGGCCTGGAAGAGAAGTTTGGGTGTCTCCACATTAGCTCTCAGAAATGCACTGATTATCTCCATTTAATTGGCTGCCTGTGCCTCAGTTTCCTTATCCGCTAAGGGGAAAAAAAGGTTATAATGACTCATCCCCATCCTCTACTTTACATCCCAGCCTGGAAGGGCTGTCAGAGGAGAGCGTGCTGCCTTTAGATATGGGTCTTTTTAGGAAGTTCAGCTTCAGGAAATGCAGTTTTTCACTCTCTCTAGCTTGCCAGCCCTTCCCTTTAATGAGCCTCATTGTCCAATCAATCATAATCTCCTTGGCATTAAGTGACTCTTCATTGTGTCCCGGGGCTTTATTCAAACTATTATCTTCAAATGAGCGTGGATGCCCACAAGTGCATTCATGCCTGTTTTTTGATGACACTGGGTTCTTTTTGCAGCTGTTTACGCTGAGGTGTCTTAAAGAACCATAGCTGGGGCCCAGGTGGACCATCCCACCCTAAAGACCATCCTGCTGGTCTGGAAAAACAGACATAGCCCAGCACTGGGGTCCCAAACACAGAGGCAACTGGGGATGACTAGCAGTGGTTCATGTCATCCTCATGCCTTCTCTCTCTTTGACAAGCTTCTGTATCTCCCCGGATTTCAGAACAAATCCTTCCATACTGCTTACTTTCTCATTAAAATAAATGCATTTGTGTAGCAACCTCTTTTGGAGGAGTAACCCCGCAGTAGCAAATTCGTGTGTGCAGCCTGGCTTTTCAGAGCAACGGTGTAATGGGAAATAAAGCCAGCTGGAGTTTCATTGGGAAAGCTGAAAGAGAGCTCCCTGTCCCCTGTGCCCACTCCTCCTGCCCAGGGCACTGAGCACAGCCCCAGCGACGTGAGGTGGCTGTGGTTCTCCTCCCCTCCTGTTCCCACTGCAGCTGCGACGGCCCCGGAAAACACGAAAGGCAGCAGCACTCGGTGCAAAAACGTGTTTCCAGGAGGCTGCCATAAGTGTCACGGCGTGAACGGGGAGCCTGGGTAGGTAGGAAGAACTGGAAAATCATGCACAATACCCTACCAGTTTCCCTTTTGAAAGTCATTCCTGTTTATTTCCCCAGCGCACCTCTCTCCCGTGCAGCCGGGAGCCCCAGCCCTCCCTGCTCACCAGCCGTTCCTCCTCCTTTGCCTACGTAGCAATCCCCACCTTTCCATGCTCCTTCTCCGAGCAGGAGGGTGCAAAGCGGAGGTTGACAACGGAGTTCAAAGGCCCTGGGGATCAAGCAGTGCCTCTCTCTTGCTGCTGCAGTGACTCTGAGTCTCTTTCTGTGGGCTCCACGTGCAGGGCTGTACACCAGTGCCTCTCCCAGCTCTAGCCTCTGCAGGCTGAGACAAAGGCTCGGGCTGTATTTGGAGATAGCGGCGGTCCTCGAAAGGAGGGAATATAGGTTTTTCAGCAGAGCTAAAGGCAGCTGGGTGGTTTCTGGTTCCCACCGCAGGGCCGGAGCTCTGCTGCTCCGTGCACGGGCAGAGCCAGTTTGTGTGTGCCATCAAAATGCACGTCGATGCAGCCTCGCACACCAACCCCTCCCACGCAGCAGCTTTGGCTGCCGATGTGGCCCCCGGCATATTTATATCCCAGCAGTGCCCGGGCCACCCTGCTAATAGGTGTCAGCATCAGCACAAGCAGATTTGATGGTCCCCAGGGAGAGCTCGTGTGAAGGATAGGGACACGAGGGCGTTGCGGCATCTGGGCTGGGGCTGTTCAAGCACAGGATGGCAGTGTCGGTGTTGGGGGCCGGGGACAGGACTGCCTGCTGAGGGCAGGAGGCAGGGCAAATGGGGTTCGTGCAGTATTACCCCCGCGCTTAGATTTTGCCCTTGCGCCTGCTTAGTTTCCTCTCCTCCTCTGAGGATGTCGCCTGCTGAGTCTTGGGCCCTGCTTTTCTGTGTGGCATGCCCCAGCTTTGCACAGGTTAAACCCAGTCGTGGCTGAAAACCCCTGGGGCAGCCCTGGGAAAGCACAACATCACAGAGAGCACCATCCCAGAAGCAGCCTAGACAAGGGAATTACTGAGCATCTGGATAAATCCAAGGAGGAGTCCAGGGACTGGCCTCAAGCAGGGCCGGAGTGTGGCCAGGATCCGTGTCACAGCCACACGTAATGCCAGGTCATTACAAAGGAACAGGACCCCAGTGACTGTCCAAGCCCTACAGATCATGTTTGCAGGCAGTGGGAGCTGCGTGTCTCAGAGGGCTGCGTGCTCCCCACATCCCAGTCAGGCTGGGGGCATGGTCCTGTCACACCTGATCTGGTGTCAGAGCAATGACCCCATCGGGATGACTTGTAAGTCGCAGTGGCTGTATCATCTGGACCCATCGCTCAGCTCTCCAGCCCTGCCCTGGGAGCACTATCTTGCTGGGGCAGCTTTGCACAAGGCAGGAATCCCCGGTCCCTGGATTTCCCTCCCTCCCTCATGTAGTAAAAGCTCCAAACACCTACGGGATCCCCATGAAGGGAAAACTCCCAGTCTCTCTTTTTAAGAAGTCTGCGCCTTCTCTGCTCCTCAGCACGCCACACAGTCCCCTTGGGTGATGTAGCTGCTTTGCAGGCAGAGACAGAACTCCAGAGCAGCCTGGAAAATGTGCTCTTCTTGCTAGTTAGATGTCTTCAAGATGGGAGGATCCTCCACAGCAGCCTCAGCAAACATTGTCTCCAGTGCTGGCACCCTAGTCCTAGCTCTGTGGTTTCCAGGGGGAAAGGTCTTCAGTGGAGTTCTTGAAGAAAAGAGTGAATCAAGGCTGATCAAGACTGCTTTCCTCTGTGCCTTGCAGTCAAATTCTCTGGTGCTTATTCATGTGAATTGAAACAATTTCCAGGATACCAGGGCATTTCTGACACTTTGTGTTCTCTTCATCTTGGGTGGATAGTCTGCTCCAGAGTCTAATAAGGAATATAACTCAATCCACTGATTTTTCTACATTGGTGGTTTTTAACAAGGTTTCTCTCTTGTATGCATTCTGATATTTTCAAGAAACATAAGCAAATTTATTATCTTGCCAAAATTGAAAGCGACCAACTTAAAAAATGAGTTATTGAGTGGTATACGCAGACCCACATGTTATCAGCAATGTGGTCTCATAAGCCCCATTCCCATTACGAACTGTGCTAAAAAGGGGAAGAGCAAAATATGGTGGGACTCCGTGATATCTGATGAGAAGAGGGAAGTCATGATGGGGGGAGGTGCGACACTATAGAGGTGGCAGTGATGAGAGGGCAGAGGTGAGTTAGCCCGGACTGTGCCGGAGAGGTGGAAGAATGAAATTCAGCAGTGTAGGAGGCTGCCGAAATGATGGGATGTACCTGACACATGCTGGACAAAGCACGTGCTGGGACAACCCAGAAGACTGCAGTTCTGGCCAAAGGTTGATAATTCAGTTGTGACTGAGCACCATTCTGCATGCCTCGGTGCTAAGATCCTGTGGATGTCCTGGAGTTTGAGCTAGAGAACTGGACAGACTGTTGGTGGCCCCTGGGAATGTTGGGGCAGGGCAGCACGCGTTTCTGCTCACTTTACTGCACAGGCACATCGTGACCCAGGGAAGGGTTTCAGGGCTGGACTGCCAAAGTGTCTCAAAGGGTTTGGACAAGAAGGTCTCTGGCAGGTGCTCTGAGTGCAACGAGAATGGAAAACAGCCGTGGGACGTGTCATTGTCATGACTGCAGTAACTAGGAGAGAAAGTCCTTGGTTCTCTCAACAGCGTTCATGTGGCCCTTTGGTCACCAGGGGGATGCCAGCGAGACCATTTTGCTTGTGGGAACTTTTTCAGTTTTTCAGAGTGTAGCATCTTGGCCAGAACAACTGCTTCCAGGTGGGGGCTGGGGAGGCATCTGGGACTCAGCGTGAGCCTGAGCAACACAGAGATGCTCCCCGCACCCCAGCAAGCACGAAAACGGGGAGAAACATGTTCCAAACTGGGAGCCAGACGTTCTGGCTGGGTTGAGACACATTTGTGGTCTCTGAGCGGATCCAGGGGAGAGGCAGAGAATGTCTGCGCCCAAGAGACGTGGGGAGAACACAGCGCAAGAAGAGAGCGTGAGGGTGGGACTGCAAGAGGAGACAGGTTATTCTGGACACGTACAGGCCTGGAGCAGAGGTCATGGTTACCATAGGGCCCTTGAAAACTGAAGCAGGAGAGAAGGAGTGTGTGGAAGTGATTAAGAGCCTGATTAACGTTCTCCCGTGGAGAATGTGTGTAACCACATGATGCACAACTCATAGCTGGAAGGCAACAGCTATTAAACAGACATTGAGGAGCCTTTTAGGAAGCAAGGGTAAATACATGGATTTTTCTAAGTGGGTCTTTTATAAACCAGATATCCTGGTTTCTCTGTGGCGTGAAATTCTAGCAGGTTCCCCTCATTTCAGACCCAGTGACACCTATCATTTCAAACATAAACGGGTTTTGTTTAAGACTTCAGGAGCTGTGGGACCTAGTGCATCTCTCCATAGGTTCTTTAATGGCTAATTGCTTTCACTGTTTCAAAAAAAAATGCACTTTATTTCTGGACTGTATCTGCCTGTCTTCATCTTCCATCCACTGGATCTCTCATCCTGCCTGTCTACTGGATTAAAAAGCCCTCCACTGTTAAAAGCCTTCTCCCAGTGGTAGTACTTAACAGATTGCAGTCATGTCACGTCTTCACCTTCTCTTCATTAAGCTAAGCAGATTAAGCTTCTCTCTCCACTCACCAGAGAGGCAGGTTTTCCCAAACATGGACTCATGGTTCTGCTTTTCACCTCTGAATTTGTAGGAGGGTAGCGGGGAGTCAGGGTACGCTCCAGATGGTCCAGATGACCAGACTAACCTCAAGGCACAAGGATGAGGTGCAGGCTGCATTTGAGAGGCTAAACACACTCTGTCTGAGGTGCTGATTTGCCAAACTCAAGTCCATGGAGATGAAGTACAGTGCAGTATGGTCTTCTCCTTTCCACGATATCTCCTTTACAGGAATTGGAGGTAAAAGAACATTTCTTATCTTTCCCAACTTACAGTGGTTCCTCTCTGCATCTGGCAGTCCTTGGGTTAATGCACTTACAAGTTTACTGATTTGCTGAAATCTCCTGTTTATTTCTTGTGTATGCTTTCTTAAGGATAGGCCCATATGTCCTGTCTGCTCATCTAGCATGAAGAGGATTGACACAAACGAATGGTGCCATCCACAGCCTGATCGTACTTGGCATCTTTGCATTTGGCAGAGGCAGTGGAACTAGTTTTAAAAAAGAAGAAAAAATGGTAAGATGCTGTCACTCTGCTTTCCTAAAGGCCTTATTAGAAAGTATGTTGTAAGAATCTCCTCAGCATTTTTGTGATTTGATCAAGAGTACCCAGGAGGGATGAGTGAAGCAATCTGGAAGGAATAAGAATTGATCCAAAGCTCAGCCTGAAACTTACTGGAAATTTGTAAGTTTGAGAAGCTTCATGTAGCTGTTCCCATCGCTACTTTCATGAGTTCCTACCTTGCTAACACTGGGACCAGGGTCCCAAATAACAGAACTGCTCTAAAGCCAGGACATGTACTGCCTGACCAGACATGACAAGTCTTGAAGAGGACCTCTGCCTCTGGATTTCTGGCCAAGCCACACTCCCTCAGTGTAAATGCATGGTTTCTCACCCTGGCAGTCTAAGAACATACTGTCATTGCTGCTACCCGGGAGCAGCGGTTGGGATAGCCCTCTGAGCTGGGGGCTGAAAGATGTCCAGTCCTGTACCTTTGCATGCTGTTTGTGATGTTGTCTGTGGAATGTGCATCCCTTACTAGCTGAGTTGGTTTGATGCACTCAGGTGCATCAGGTGACCAAACTGTGCCAAGGACTGAAGAGTCTTCAAGACTCAGAAGCCCTCAAGATGACACAGAAAGATTTAGTGAGAGAGAAGACTAAGCAGATAACATTTCCAAGCTTCAGGGGGGCTAGAAAGAAGAGTAATTGTTGGAAGTTATCCCAGGATCACCACAATGGGTCTGCCTGCTGCTTGGGGACCCTTCCAGTCCAGACCCAATGGACTGCCTGGAGCGGAGTTACTAAGTTAAGGAGATATTTCCCACCTGCCCCTGCTCCCCAGTGTGATGTTAGGGCTTGTGTTTGTCTCAAGAAGCTTGCTTTCAGTCACAATGGCAGTGCCTGTTCTCACTGGTGGGCATGAAAGTTCTCATGATGCTTTTGGAAAGGGCATCCAAACAACAGTGTCCTGGTGAAAGGGCGTCCAAACAAGTATCTGGGCAACTCACCAGGCTGGGGAAATCACTGGTCCTGCAGTTTGCCTAGAGCTCTCCTTAGAGTTATTAAATTGTGGTAGGCCTGCCAACACTGGTGGCATTGAGGGTAGATTGCTACTTTTAGTGGCAGTCTGCTGCCTCCCTGCTTTGGACCCTAATCTGCCACATTTCCAGTTACCTATAGACATAGAACACCTCCTCTACATGTGTCGAGAAGGTGAAGTGTACATTGAGCAGTAAATTTGGTGCCTTCAGGTGGCACTGGACTTTCTAGAGCAACTGGGCTTTTCCAGAGGAAGAATCTGCTTTCCCAGGAGGTGACATGGTGGTGGTTGGGTGACAGCCCAGGAAATGCCTCCTGTGTGTCACACCATGCAATGGGGAAGTGGTTGCAGTGCACAGTGCACAAAGCTTAGCAGATACAAGGGTGAATGTTACTTGTGGAGCTGTGCAAATACTATGTGCGTAACCGGGACCCAGGTCCCTTTCTGTCCTGTTAGTACAGCAGAAGTGAAAGGTCTTAGGTAGCAGATACACTCAGTTACAATGTTCAGGCTAAAAATAATTAATCCTTATGGATGCTAAGAAAGAGTTTAGGGTGCCGCCTGCCTGTTTGGTTATAAATCCCTACTAAATGCGTTTACCACAGTCAGTCAAACATGTAGTTTAACACTCACTAAATTTCTTAGTAAGCAAGGAGATTATTAGCTATCTGGGCAGGAAGAGTGGATCAGAGTGCTGATCCTTAGAAGTCAGTGCCCCTGTGGTGGTTAAAATGTCCCTTCTGTGTCCCCATCTGGGTACAACGTTTAACCATGTGCCCTTAAGGTCATGGGTGCTAACTTCAAGCCTCAGGGGACCTGTGAACACTAAACCCACTACAGAAGGGACTGTTCAGCACGGAGGAAATCTCACATGCGGAGGTCCCTTTTCCATGCAGCAATCATGGATGTTCACAGTATATGCATGTATGGATTCACGTTCATTTTTGCACCTTAAAAACAAAGGACATGAGCAGGCTGGGAAAACACAAGGATTAAAAATAAAATATGAGAAAAAAGGATAAGAAAACAAAATTATGTGTAACAGAGAGTTGCAATGTCTCCAGCTTTCTCCATCTCTGGACACTTCCAGAATAAGCACCAGAACTGCAGTCCCTGCACTGCTAGCACAGCCCCAGCCATGGCTGCTGGCACGGTGTGTTTTGCTTATCAGGTTTCTTGAGGGGCAGGGAAAGCCCGATTGAAGGACAGGATGGCTTGGTGGGCTATTACAGGAATGCACTAATGAAATCTGCTGATAGCGTGATGTTCAGAGGCATTGGCCATGGAGAAGAGAATGACAGTTCCAGCTTTGGATTACTCAAGGTAATAGAAATGACATGAAATGGCGGAGGGCTACAGGGAATAACAGCCTGGACTTCCAGTGTTGCAGCTGGAAGGGGCACTGCTGGACCTAGCAGGCCAGGTGTTTCCTGCAGAGGCAGGAAAATCACGACCATGGCATTGACAAGCCCTCCTGCAGAGGCCTGGGCAGAGGAGGATTTCTGGGACAGCCACAGGCATGGAGAGCCCATCAGATGAGAGGAAGACACCAGCCATGTGTTTAGCCTAAAAAAGCAAAGTCTGGAGGAGAGACTGGGGGTCTCTCCTCCAGGCTTTGCTGGGTCTGGCTCCCACCACGACAGGGTGGGAGTCCACAAGTCCACAGCATGACAGAGTGATGTATGCTAGTGGTCAGCACTAGCTCCCAAAGATTCAGAAGATTCAGAAACAGAAGATTCAGAAACAGCCTCTCAATAGGAATAACAGGAAGAGAAAATCTACCTGTAAGAGAAGCCCGAGTCCTTTATTTGGGATTGAGGCTTGCCTTGGAGTCATGCGACTTCATCTGCCCAAGTGCAAAGTCTCCCCTATAACAAGAGTCAGTTCAGAAAAGTCTCACATAAGTCACCCACCACTTTATGTGCCAGAGTCTGTGACCCTACTGTTCTTCACGCATCCAGCACCCATTTGCCAAAAATAATAAATAAGGTGACTACAGGTAGGAGGAAGGTGGCGTGAAATTTTACTTGGGGGAAGAGTATTTGAGATTCCAACATTAGGTATACAATTCTGTACATACAGCTGGTTAATGTCGGCTGGATTTGTTTGTTTTAGTCATTTGATACTCATCCACTAGCAAAAATAAAAATAACTTCGAACTTATGACTATTTCATCATCTCTGGTTTCTTCTCCCTGATCAAAAACTAGAGCTGTAAATCAGACAGTTCATTTTTGTAATCTACATCTAGTTAAAGAAATGTTATCCTAGATCTTAATCAGAGTAAAGCTTCCTTTGAACACAGAGTGTTAAATTTGGGACAGGTCTAGATCTCCTCACACACTCTTCATCCCAGCTAAGTAGCCCGGTCTCCTTTCAGGAGGCATAGAGAGGAGCTGAGATTTACTCTGGTCCAGCCCCTGCTCTTATAAACAAGGGCACATCGAGCACAGACACCAAGACCTTGTCTCGGCTTTGAATCAGCTCTCATGGCTTTGTAGAGGGAAGAAAGATAAGATGCAAATCCTTCAGGTCAGTATTTAAATTTCCACTCACTGTCTGACTGGTGGTCTGTCAAGACATGGCTATCTGAGGACAGCCCCAACTGATCAGAAGGCAACTGGATTGGGCATTACCTGTAGCTAATTACCTGTAGCTAGTGCAGGCTCTTCGGAGGTAGCCTCTAGTGACAGTCCCATTGTACCTCAGCCATCTGAGCAAGGCAGTGCAACCTCTCCAGCACCTGAAGTTATGAACATACCTAATGCTCTCTCCTAGAAAGAAACCCCAAACACTCCCAGGAAATGCACTTGGGAATCGAGCTCCCTTCCCAGGCTTGACCAAGGGGCAGCAGATGCTACCCCTCAAGCTCTCCCAGCCCTCAACATTATCTTTTTCTTCTCCTTGCTGAGTATCAGATATGAGGACCCACTGTCCAGCTCTGCTGTAGACCCATTGCAGGACGTAATTCCCCAACTTCATTTCATCCTCCACTAAGTAAAGGTAGCGTTGCTTCTCCACTGCCACAGTGCTTTGTGTTATGTCAATGGTACCTTTCCAGTAATTTTGGAGAGTCTCATGGTTGACTGAACTTTCAGCAGCACAGCCTGGGAAGTTATGTCAAAAGAAGACCCACTTTTTACTCTCTCTGGTTGTGGTACCTTCAGCATTCACATCTGGGTATGCCCGAGGGCAGCTATGGGACTGCAAGGGCCTTTGATTGGGCTGCCCTTCTGTCTGCTGTTCAAAGGACTTACAGAGACTGCATTTTAGCTTCAGCTTTCTGGACACCTCATGAAAACATGGAAAGTACAAGCCGAGACGGTCATTGAGGTGGCTGGTCTCTATGGGAAGCAGTCTCCTGTTGCCCCACACAATGTGGCAGACCTCTCCACCTAGAAGTATCTGCAGGCACCTTGCAGCCCCACAAATTGGGGTCCAAAAAGGGTGTCAGGAGGGCAGCTGAGTGAAGGGGAGCCAGGCCATGCTCGTTGCCCCATCCCTGAGTGACTGCTCTGTATTTCTCCTTCGCTCAGAGGAGGTCACTGGTCTTCGTTGGCCCCAAAGCAAACTTTGTATGCAATTATTCCTTCAGCCTTCACATGTGGTAGATCATACCCCCCTGCTGGGGATCTCCAGCCCTGTTCCTGCCCTGCTGGCACTGCCTTCCTGGGGCACGGCAGACCTGCTGCCCAGGCTGCTTTGTTCACCGTCAGAAACTGGATCCCAGCCCAATTCATCACGGCTCCAGCACAGCTAGGAAGCCTCCCCTCCAGCCCAAACATGGCCCTTCAAGTAGGACTGGGAAAGGGCCTTTAGTTCTTCTCAGCTGAAAACACGGTGGGTTTGAACGCACCCTCCCTGAGCGACCTGCCCCGAGCCTGTGCTGCGGAGAGACATACATTACCCAGCTCCTGCCGGCTGCACGCAGAGCATTAAATGACTCACTAGGCTTTTCTGCCAATTTGTTGGGTTTTTTCTTTTTTTATTATTATTATTTAGCCTCCAAAAGCATTTTTTCATATCCTCTCATCTGCTTTTAATGGAATGTATTTAGTTTTCTGGTTTTTTTAGCCCAAGATTAAGGCATGGTCTTCTGTTTTTAAACCTTGGCTGGTCATTATCTGTCAAAAGTTTTTGGTGTGTCTGGGGTTTCTTTTCCGTGGGCATTAGGGAGAGCAGGACTTGAAGCAAGAATAGACATCTTACATTTATTCACTGTGCCTGCCATGAAAACCGTTCCTGTTTGAAATGCAGTCTTGTTATCTCCAAGATGCCTCTTACTTCTGTGGTGGCAGCTGCCAGAGAAAATGCGTTACCCTTCCAGCTTGTGCAGGGGGGTTGTGGCTGCGCGTGTGGGAAGGGAGGAGCGTTTCTCTGGAAGGACCCTTTACCCAAGTGCCGATGCCTTTCCAGCACAAAATTCTTGCTCCTGGGATGAGGGACACCACGAGAAGAGAAGATGGTGTTTGCTCCTCAGGAAAAACCTGGGAAGAGCAATTGAGACAAATGGTGTGAACGTGTTACATTTTTAGGAAGTCTCTACTGTCACTCACTCTCATCTCACTCGGGAAGGCTAACGTGCTTTTCTGGTGGAGCAGAGGGCCTCCGAGAGGAGCAGCACAGCCCTCGCTGCCCACCTACACAACAGCACATCGAGGTCTCATTCCCAGCCTTTCCCAGAGCCTTCGCCAGCCCTGGAGATGGAGGCGTGTGTGGATGAGACGGGTGCCTCTCAGAGCAGCTCTCCAAATTACGTCACTGGAGAAAAACAAGGAACGCGGGCAGGGCTCAGGGAAGAGGGAGGCAGGCAAACTGGAAGGGTGAACCCAGGAGCAGGCAGGGGAGAGGAGATTGGCAGGATCCCAGAAGCAGAGGCAAAAGGAGAGCTCGCTGATGTCACCAACCCGGGAGCATCAGGCGAAGAGCATGGGCGTCCCGAGGACTGTGTGTGGCTGTGCTGGGACATGTGGGTGTATTTGCTATCTGACAGAGATTGCGCAGCATCTTCATCATCCCTATCTAATATATTGATTGTGATTAATGCTATTACACGGCGTATCTGATTAATTAACAATGGCTTCCCACTTGTGACTGCTCCTAGCCCAGCAAGTGCATCAGCTCTCGCCCAGCAGATGCGAGCACTGGTATTGCTGGTCCTGACGGCGGAGCTCCCCACTGCCCGCTGCGGGAGCACAGTGGCCAAGACATTGACAACAGGGCTGGAGGAGAGGTACAGAACCACCACGTTGCTGGCAAACCAAGCTTTGTCACAGGAAGAGTGAGGTGGCACATTGTGCCAGTACAAATGATGGTATAAGGGAGGATGTTCATCTGGTCAGATGGAGCAGGAGGCTTGGAGAAGTCAGAGTTACTCCTATGCAGGGCCTTCATCCTCGTCCGAGCCCCAGTTCCCAACCACCAAACCGTAGGCTTTGATTTCCCTCCAAATGGAGGGCTCAGCACTATTTGGGCAGGAGGGTTTGAGGCTCTTCACTGCCTCACATCTCCTCCTTCTTTGGCTTCTTTGGCATTTTTTCTCCCCTGTAAATTTCTCCAGCCTTGCCAGGGAAGAGGCACCATGGGAACATCCTTGCCCTGACCTGCATGGTAGAGGAAATCAGGAGCCTGCTCTCCTGTGCTCAAAAGCCATCTTGGTCTGCCGCCTGTTGGCACCTGCACAGGAACCAAAGGAGAGTGGTAGATTTTTGCAACTGCTTCTATATGGAGGACAGGCCTTTCCCTGCCTTCCCCCTCATCCAGGGGCAAAGCCACCCACATCCCCTTCCCTGTTGTGTGTCCATCCTCCTCCCACCCCAGTTGCCATCTCTCCTTGTGATACCTTTTTCATGGATGGTTTTTGATAGCTGATAACCTGTTACCATGACAACCAGCCTCTGTTGTGACATTGGTCTTGAAACAAGCACAGGCTGATGGTTTTCAAAGTTCCCGCATGTCTCAAGCAGTCAGAGGGCTGCCTTTGTGCCCCCCATTTGTCCCCAGCATGCCTCCGAGGCTGAGAGGAGAAGGGTAAAGTTTCCCTCTAATGAGGGCAGTGGGTGCCTGGCTACATTTTTATGTATTAGTGAACTGGAAAGAGAGATTAAAGGAAAGAGGCTCCACTAAAGGATTAGCAGATTTGGGTATTCAACTATCTCTTTAAATTATTATCCCTAATTATGAGTATGATGAAAGTCCACTTGGTGAGGGATTAGAAAAGAGGCAGATGCAGCTCTTGGGGCTCTTGTGGTAGCGCCTGGCTCTGGGGAAGGTCTCCATGTTGTGCTTTTGTGTGCTCCACTCTGCTCTTGTTCGGGTGGAGAAAAACTCACTTAAAGTGGGCCTGAGGTCCTGGTGTTCCCTTTCCTTCCCTGTGAACCCGATGAGATGTCCCATGTGTAGGAAAAGACCATGGCGAGCAGAACCCCCACCGCCTTCCTGTTTCCTCACCATCTCCCTTTGCTTCCATTTCTGATTGAGCATGGTTTCTTTGTCTTGCCACATCATGATGTGATCAGAGCCTCACCATCATTTGCAAAACCCTTTGGGGTCCTCACATATGCTCCAGACAGAAAAATTAGTGTTTAAAACTCACTCAATCCTTGCTACATATAGAACTTTTGCATCTGCTACATTATTTTCCACTTAAAGGGCTCCAAAGCAGTTTACAAGGACAAGAGTTGGGTTCCTGCTGCTCACAGGACTTGTGGTGGTAGAGAAGAAGAAGGTGGCTGTTGCCAAAGACACAACAGCTCAAACAGGGCCAGACACTGGAAGTGCTCAGGAAACAGGTGGGCTGAAGGACAGGGACTTCTTCCTGGAAAGAAAGCTGAAATTTGGACAGGAGATAGGAACTAACCCACCCTTGCCTGCAAAATGCACACAGAGGGGTTTTAGGTCATTTTGGGGGGTGTTGAACCCCCATTTTCCTGGAAAGCTAGCAAACTCCTTCCTAGTAGCCTCTGGGGTCTGGAGTGAGAGTCAACCATGATGCAGAGCTGAGCCCTGGGGACCAGAAAGGTGTCTAAGCTCAGGGGTTGAACTAATTAAGCTCAAACACCCTCTGGGGAAGGGTGAGGCTGAGCGGGACTGGAGTGGGGGACAAGCAGCAGCTGGTATCCATGAGCCTGGTGTTTGTCAGAGCCTTGGTGGTGCTAGTCCCAGGGGAAGAGCAGACCTTGCTGGCAGGGGGGAGAAGGATCCTTCAACCCCGTGTGACCGGTGCCTCGGGACGGCTGCAGCAGCCTGGCTCATGGCTGTGGTGTCACACTGCAGATTTCACTGAATCTTTTTTGGGTGTGGGGGAAGGGAGGGTAAATTGCTGGTAGGAATTGGAAACACAGCAATTAATAGGATTAAAGTGTCATGTTTTACAGGACTGCATACACAATTTACAATAATGGGAATTGTAATTATAAACACTCCCAACTGACAAGGAAGGCACAGCTTTGTGAGTCAGAGTGACTTATCCAGCACACCCCAACATCCCTTTGGGATGGGGAAGAAGTGAGCAGCAGTGATTGGGAGTGGCATCATTTTGGGGGAGGAGTTGTTATATCAGCTCGTAGAGGAAACCTGAGTGGTCCCAGGTGGGGAGTGGAAACGACATCCAAACCAAACATCGTCATTGCTATCAGAGCTGCAGAGCTCCAAGTTATGTCCTGGTAACCACAGCAGTATGGACCCCAAACAGTGATAACCACCGCTTTGGTGAGCTTCTCGCTGAGGAGAGGGGAGGAGGAGATCAGAGAGGAGGTGAGAAACCACATTTTGATCACTATGGCTCAGTGGAGATATGTGCACTGCCTTTTTCTCTACAGTGATGACCTTAGGTTTGTGCATCTGGTGGAATAAGATTGAATGATGTACAAGGAGGAGCAGCAGTGTGGTGAACCAGAAGGGCTCCTTGTGCAGGATGAGGGCCAGTGCCCCAGACATCTGCCCGCCTCTATCACTGCCGTCTCTCTGCAGGGCATGGTGGCTCCATGGTCCATGTCTCAAAGAGAGAGTCTTTGGGGTGTGCTCAGTGTGGTTAATAGTGAGATCATAATCATGAGCCAAGAGGTGTCAGTAATTGAACTCTGTCACTTAGTTTCATCTGCAGCATGTAAATTTGGGACTTCCCAGCACAGGGACATTGGTGCCAAGAGGGCATGAATTTTTGGAAGGTTTCTGCGTTGGGGGACCTCTCTGAGGTTGGCTGTGACATGAATGCCTCTTGGGCCCCTGCATGGGGGGGAATAGGTCCTGTTGGCAGGAGGGGAGGCACAAAATACATTTTTTTTAATTTCTGTGGGAGACACCCGCTGTAGCAAGGAGCAAAAAAATGTGTCCTTCACTTGACAGTAATCTGCAGTTACCAGGATCCTTATGTAGAGATCTGCACAAAGGTACTGCAACATTTGGGGGATGCCAAGGGCAGAGGGTGGGCTAGATTTATTCAAATCCAGTTTAGGAGAGGTTTTTGTATGTGATGACTCTGAAATTCCCAGCAAGGACAGAACAAAGCTCATGCAACACGAAAGCCTCACAGGGAAAAAAAAAAACCACCACCACAACAAACAAACAAGTGAGCAGCTCAGCATGGGGGGGTTAATTCCCTATTGTCAAGGACGGCTGGAAGGCAAACCTCCTCCAGCTCATGATGTGCCCACCCTCCTGCCAGCCTGGTCTGTAAAATCTCTGCCCGCAGCCTAGACTCTCGGAGCTCCTGAACTCCTCCTAGCTCCGTGCAGTTGTTCGTCCTGCACCATTTCAACCCGGACCTCTTATGTCGTGTTTACAAGGTGCTGATGGAAACCTGATTCATAGCTCTCGGCTGAGGAGCTGGGTCTGCATTTAATGAAGAGCAAGAGGTAGGAGCAAATGGTGCCTTGGACAAGATCAGTTGGGACAGGTTTGGGTTTTTTTTTGGGTAGATTTATACCTCTGTCCAGCCCCACTCTGTGTCTGGGGGTTACTGCTGCAAATGATTAATAAATAAGTGAGAAGCTGGGCTGAAATTCCTGCATTTAAGCAGAAACCCGCTCCCTTTTGGGCTGGTTTTCTGATGGCCAGCAATGAGCAGAACAGCTGCAAACTCCCCGTCCTTTTGCTGAAGGCTTTTCCAGGATGTTTCGGTAACAGCGTTCAAAGTCACCCTCTCGCTGATTTAAATGTTTCACAGCTTGCAGGGCCTTAAGTGAGTTGTGTGTTACAAACAATAAATTACATCACAGCGTGTGCAATTGGGTTCAGCCTAAACATGAAACACTCCTCTTCCTGAGTCAGCGAGTTTTCCCCGATAACTTTTCAGGCTATTTGTGTTTAAATGTCATCTGTGCAGAGGATCTGGGACCTGTCTCTTTGAATGCTGAGGTCAATAACTGCCTACTGAACGCTGGCAAGAACAATAAGGATTTTAGTTATCCACACTCCCCTTTTGCCAGGGAGATTATTGCTTTGTTCACAGAAGTTGCGTGGGGTTGGGGGTATCATAGGGGGTTGTGAACAATTCCAGGAGGCTGCTGTGTTCGATGGCTGGAGCTCTGAACTGGGTCTTGAGTCCTGGCTTTCACTCTTGAATCCATATTTCGTCCCCCGAGGCATCTGCCCTTCCTGTGCCTCAGTTTCCCCAGCAGTAAATTGGAGACAGTGGCTCCCCCTCCCTATAAAGTCCTATGAAGTAATTCTGAAAAACAACTCGTATGAGAGGGGCTATATTTTCAATACAGTGTTAATAAATACTGCAATATGAACCATTCAGTAGCCTTACATATAATTATATACCCTCCTTAATTATTGAACAGATGCTTTAATAAAACATGAAACAAATAATTCAAAATCTATTCAAGGAAAAAGATGTGCAAGAATTCTTCCTGTAAATATGTACAAAAAATTATTTGTGTATTATTTAAAAATCAGAGCAGTCCTTTGCTCTATCTATAGAGAATAATTGAACAGAAAAATATTGAAGTTAGTAAAGAGCAAATTAATAATTCACATAGTATTTACAGTCACAGTACACCATATTTTCCACCAAGTGCACATTTTCTTTTCGCCAATTGACCAAAGAGATGCTGCAGTCTAAGTCACCTGCGGCTGGGCACTTCTGTGAGCCATTTTATGCCTGGCGGATGCTGCTGTGAGCAACTGGTCGGGTTGTCCAGCTGACACCGGGGCCGATGAAAACCTGCCAAGATGGAAAGCCAACCCCTCCCCTGACTTGAGGTCTGCAACATTTCGGCTCCAGTGTCTGGAGCATCGTGCAGACCTTGCTTCATGTAAGGATTAATGATCTCATTTGCATGCTCTTCATCCTGGTCGTGTTTTCACAGACTGAATCCAGTTTATGACACTCAAAGAAATTGATTTTAAATTAATTGCTTTCCTCTGAGCTCTGCAGTGGTCAGTTTTGGAGGTGATTGTCCTGTGTTAACATTTATTCTTCTCTGGAATTGTCTGAAAATCTATTGTTTGGCCTGTACCAGAAATCTGTGTTGCTCAGAAGAGAGAAGTCATTTAGGTCTCATTGAAAGAGGAAGTGGGGGTAGAAATCAAATTTTGCCATGGACCTCCTGTGGGATCTTGGTGAATCACTCAGAGCCAATCTGAAACTGTCACGATAGTGTGAAAATTTGGGGGAAAAAGGAATAATTTGGGTCACCTGCTCTCCTGAGCCCCCCAGCCTGGGGGGCAGTGCTGAGAGGTGTGCACTCTCAGTACCCAAATATTGGGTGCTCAGGGCTCCTCGACATTGAATCAGCATCACTACAGGGGTGGTTTGAAAGCAACCGCTCATTGTGGAAGCATGAGGTGGTGTCTCTGGAGCAGCTTGTAGGCAACCAGGTTGTACCCCCAAAGGCAGTCCCATCAGCAGGGGGGACTGACCCCAGCCATGACATGGGAGAAGGTGTCCTCACACCTCACGCACAGTGGGGCAGGAGAAGACACCCCAAAGGCAGTGCTGGGCCAGCGTCCATGGGCAACTCTGACCCAGCTGCCAGACACCAGTCTGGGGACATCTGCACCTGCCTGCGAGCCCCCCGTTAAATTAAACCCCCGTAGCTAACTGCCAGGGAGGCATTTGCTGTGGATCAGACCTTTGCTTTCAGTTCCCATCCCTACAAAAGGCTGAAGCCTGAGAGTCAAACAGATTTAATGTGGGCAACCCTCCGAGGAGGGTTTCAGACCTCAGCTCGGCAACTTCTGGGCCACTTTGGTTCACATCGGCTCCAACCTTCCATTTTTTCTAAGGCCACTGCCCAGGGCATGTCTCTGGCATTCAGTGCATTTAAAAGCTTTTTTTTTTTTTTTTTTTGGTGCTAAATCTTGGGGGAGAAAGCCTTTTCAGAGGCTCTTTGAACAGGTTTTTCTAAGATCTAGATTGTGTTCTTTCCCTTTCTTCAGATCTGAAAATTACGTGCTGCTTGACTTCTCCAGGAGTTTATCCCAGAGCGATCAGATGTTGCTTCCGTTCTGAAAACCCAGAGCATTCACAGTATCCCTGAGCTCAGGGGACTGGAATTGGGGGAAAATGAGTGTTTTTTCCTTTCTAGCTCACTGGTCTAAATCCTGGTCAGCGAATGCCCACGTGGGGTGGTCCTGTCAGGAGGAGAGATGAACCTTGTTTCTTGTTCTGAGCCCTGGATGGGGTGGTTTCAAAGGAGCGAGATGCCAAGACGTGCTCCCAGCAAGGTGCTAGTGTGGGGGATGGACTCAGGGAGCTTTGGGGGAGCTGGGAGTTTCAGTGAAAGGGGAGCGAGTGGTAGGTGGCTCCCCAGCATGGGCTGTGCTTAAGGGAAGGCCAGCAACAAGGGAAGAAACCTTCAGCCAGGAGTTGAGGGCTAAACCCAAAGGGGTGGAGGTATTTGTGCTGAGCAGGGAGAGAAGGAGCCGTGGCCGGAGACATCAGCCCTCAGGGGTGCGTCTGGATCTGCCGATGAGGGTGGGGAGGGGAGTCACCGGAGATCTGCATCAGGGGTTATTTCTTCAATCAGGTTCCTCTTGCGTTTCCTCCCGGGAGCCCCTGACTGACAGCTCTCCAGCAGGGATTCGTGCAGCGCTGTCAGTCATTCATTACTGCCGGAGACGTTACGTGCTGACGGCAGCCGCTGATGGGACCGCAAAGGAGCAGGGGGCGTCTGAGGGACAGGAGCTACATTTTACTCCATCTATCATTTCCCTTCCTTGCTGGGGCTCCTGTGACTTTGTATCTGACAAAGACAGGGGTGTTATCTTCAGCTCTGTGACCAGATTTTAATGAGACAAATCTTTTATTTCTGCTTTACATTCATTGAATGCCTGGATGCAGGGAGGAGGAATTACACAAGGATTAAACCATTATCAAACCTGCCAGTAGTGGCAAGCCAGAGGCAAGCCTGCTGTCCATACTTCCCGTCCCAATTCTTCCATAGAGGCTGTGACAGCCACCTTGCTCCAACCCACAGTCAGGAATTTCAGCAGGGAATGATCAGGGGGTTTGGAGTGGAAGTTGTCGTCTCACCCTACAGGGTTAAGACTGTGAGACAATAGAGCATAAAAGGCAACCATGGGTTTCACAAATCTTGCCTTGCCATCCCGTCAGGTGAAGGGTCTTGGTACAGGTTATGACTGGAGACTCCACCTGTGCTCTTGGCTGGTGGGGCTAAGTGTAGAGATGTGGTCAAGCGTCCACTGATGCCAGCAGGGACTGGCCCTAGACTGCCTCAAATGAGAGCAGGGAACATGGGTTATCCTGAGGGTGCAGCATGGATGTCAGGTCAATCCTAGCCAAAATGACCCCTTTGGTTCATTTCTTTTCATGCATTTCCTTGGACACTCACAACCACATTAGAGAAAGCAGAGTAAAGCGAAATGATGTGATCCGTATGGCAACATTGCCTATTTTCACTTCTCCATCCTTTCCTGTGTTTTTTGGTTCCCATCATCTGTAACTGCCTGCTTGGCTGAGGTCCTCAGTCACAATCGTGCCTTGGTCACAGAACAGTGCCTGGAGAGAGGGGCTGCAGGTTTTGTGTGGTTCGTCTCTCTGGGCACCACTGTAGTTGTCCACTCATGGGTGTAGTCCTAGCATTGTCCCACTCTTTGGGTCCCGCGTTGGCAGGTGTCTAAAGTCAGGGGCTGTCCTTTCTACCATCTGTTCTACCATCCAGGTGGGACCTTCCCTTTTTTTCAAGGGGATGCTCTATTCCTTTACAATTTTATCATTGGAGATAGACCCCATTCTACCACAAGTTAGGACCCTTTTCTGGGTCTTTGGCATGTATTTAATATATTTAGCATGTTTCATTCTAATGCTGCTGTTTTCTTTTGCTCATGAGAACACCAAAAGAAGAACTGAAGTGAGATTTAGATTATTTTCTTTTTTTTCTCCCCAAAATATAGAGGGCATTATTTGCAGTAACAATATATTTAGATCAACTGAAAGTATGTCTCCCCTTCTATATACATATAATGTAGTTTCAACTACAATGTAAAAATCAGGAAAGTTGTCCCTCTAAAAGCTAATTATATTCAGAAACAATTAGTGTAAACGAGATGTCAACTGATCAAAAATATTTTTGCATTTATAAAAAATTTAAATTCTAGTTAGCCTGATGGTGCAGGAAAAAGCCTAAAAATATCACATCTCAGATTTCTGGAGACAGAATTTCTGCCACTGAGGTCGGAGAAGGGAAACTTCCAGGTATGCAGGGGAAGGTGAGCACACCCCATACACCTCCAAAAATGTCTAGAAAGTAAGGACTATCCCCATGGATTGATAATTGATATGGTGCAGTGAGGAAGCATCAAGACTATCTCAATGGTCTTGGCTGGTTAAGAGTCTTACTTAACATTGGTGTTATCATATAAAATACAGGTGTCCGCATCTGCCTCAGCCTCCATTAGAGACAGTGGGCTGGAGGGCAGGCATCATCTCACCCCAAATAAGCCAAACAAACCTTGCCCTCGCTCACCTGCCAGGTGACTAGCCCCTGAACCAGGAGCCCAGGGAGACAACCTCAGATGGAGAAGTCTGCATGGGAGAACTGCACGTAAGATGTGACAAATCGCACCCTCCGTGTCTGTCACTTGAAGTGTTTCTCTTGCTGTCAGTGCCTTTCTCCATGTTCCTCTCCCTTTCAGGTTTCAAAAAAGGCTGATGTTGCTGCTATCTATAGGTTATGCAAATGAAACATTGATTTTTATTTTTTTTTTCCCCCCCAAAATACACCACATTCCTTTCCTATGTTTCTAGATAGGAAGAAGCTAAATAACTAGCTCATCTTGGCTTGGCAAAGGAATGATAGTGGGGATTACAGGGTAGAAAACTATAAAATCCAGAATGGAGTGGAGGACAAGAACAGTGAACAGTTAATTTTTGGCTGCTGCTTCCAATCCAGGAACCAAAGGGTGCCCATTTATCAGATAACAGGTTCAAAGGCAGCAAGAGGAAGGTGTTCCCACACAATGCATCAGCTGGGCAACTCCTTCCTTGGGATGCTGCAAGAGGAAAAAGAATAAAACACCTGAAAAAGGCATTAAGAGTTATTAAACTCAGTGGCCCAGAAGTGACCTCTTTGAAAGAATTTTTGTTCTGACACAGTTCTTATGAAATCTGCTGGTGTGAAACGTTAACCCCAACCACTGTTACAACCCCAAAATGAATACTAATTAAAACACAGTTGTCTGGTCCTGGGCAGACAGTGCCCAGTGGTGACGGGAGGAGATTCAACGGATATTAGTGACTTTAGCAGCAATAACGTCTTCTGTCAAAAAGCAAAGGAGCCCAGCTGGATTCTAGGAAATGGGAAGCTGATCTGCTGCATGGCCTCAGGCGAAGCATTTCCTTGGTATTACTCCTGACCCTGGTCTGTCTTACTAATACGGTGGTCACCCCTGTAGGGCAGGAGCAATCTTTTACTATTTGTCTGTTCAGTTCTTTGGAGAAATCAGCCCATCTCTCAGGCAGTGCCTCTCATTGTGCTTGCAATAGAGACCCAAATTGGCAATAATTATGTCTATTATAGAGAAAAAAATCCATTCCACTGTGTATTTTACTGCGCATATTTGAAGCTGTTCCATTTACAGACACCCTCAGTGTGTCACTCCACTTATGGACTCTGATGCAGATGGTCCAATTATTTATTAATCTGGTTTTAAAATATCCTCAGAATGTTTCAGCAGGAGACACTTTCTTTAAGGTCCCAATTTCAGCAGAGTCAATAAGAGTTTTGCTGTTGAATTTGCTGGAGAGGAGGATTGAGACTTCTTTTGTCCTTTCTGACCTTTCCTTTCACTTACTACCAATATCTCTTAGACCTGGGAGAGGCAGTTACTCTTATGGTGCATTCATATTTTTAAAATGTCTGAAATTGAACAGATTAAGTCTTAAATCTTTGCCTGCATCCCTAGAGTACCTTCATACTCTCACAAGCCATGGTAGAATGGATAAGAAAAAGCATAAAAATTTCTGTGAATTAAGTGCTAAAAAGCTGGTTGGTTTTTTTGTTGGGTTTTTTTTTTTCCTGCCATATGTCCCAGAAGATTCAGGATATCTGGGATGTTGGGTGCAGGCCTGAATGAACTGGTTTTAGTGGCATCTCCTGGGATTTTGTCCTCTTCTTCATGAGTGTGTGAAGCCAAGCAGTTGTTTCATCCAACCCAGGCACCGCAGCTGAATCAGCCATCGCCATGACCCACGGTTTTCCATTGCTGTGACTTGGAAGATGTCTCACTGCAAAATAAGAAGTCAGCAGATCTTCATTAGCCAGCCATCAAGCTAGCCACCAGCCCCATTCACAGGCTAGGACACACGTGCTGCACTGAAATCCAAAGGACAAGTTCACCTAAACCATGGGGGACTTCAAACGTCAACTTGGGGATTGTGCCCTTCCTCTGAAAAAGCAGAGGAGGAGCAGTGCTAGGAAAACTCTTTCACTGCCTTGTTGCTCTTCCAGCACCATTAGTTGAGCCCCATTGCTGATGTGCTCAGGGTGGTGATGAACCAAAGGGGTCTGGAAAGCACTCAGATCTGGGCCTGCAACCTCCCACTGGCTTCACAGGGTGAGGTCTGAAAATAGCCATAGCTTTCAAAAGATCACAGCAGAAAATAACGCAGACAAGACTTCCCTCTTGTGCATCCTGTGAACCTGAGGTCATGGTACAACACTGCTATTGCCACAGCCAGCCTGAGCACACCTGGGAGAAGGACGGCCTTGTACTGAATGGCACCGAGTGTATTTTAGAGGTCTGAACCTCTGCCTCCAGTTCAATGCTCTGCCTTGCGTGGGAGAACAGCTGGAGAAACACAGAGGAGCAGGGCAGCAGGTTTCCCCAGGATGAGCCCTTATTTGGCCTCATAGCCTGACCTGCCTCTCGAAAGTACCTGTCATTCAAATCCCATCACTGCAAGGTTGAGCTCCCTTTTGTTGCATCAAGTGAGTAAATTTAGAAACATTTAGTTAATCGGTACGTTTGTCTTCTGCCCATTAAATTACAGTACAGCAAAAAAGGCTTCCCGGGAATAAAATCATTATTGTGGAAAATGAAAAGAGCTGTTTCTTTAATTCCCTTTTTGTAATGAGTTGTTTGGACAATGCAACATTTGAACCAATGAGCAGGAAACAAAGGAATTCTGCCATTAAAGAGAAGTGGAAGTCCTCCCAGCGCTGCCGCCAGCCGGGCGATCCCCCCCCTCCCAGCTCCACGGCTCAGAGCATCACTGCCTGAAAGTGCTCACTGCGCCTCGGGTCTCGGAGGGAAACGCAGACGAGAAGGATGCCGAGGGCTTCCGCTTTGCTGAAGGAGATCTTCAGCTCATCTGGGCTTTTGCTGCTGTGCCCCTTTGTGCTTTTCCTCCCTATGTTTTGGCTTTTTGTAGCCACGGGTTTCTGTCATTTAAAGACCCTTTGGCATACTTCGGATCCTTACCCTGCTTCTAAAGTCAGCAGCAGGTGAGTGAACAACACAGGGTTTAGTCCCAGATGAGATTTGGGCAGGTCTGGAGCTGATCTAGTGTGGAGCAAGGCCAAAGGTGTGGCATCCTATTATAAAAATCTCTCAGTTCCTAATGTACAAGTCTTAGGCATTTGATAAACTTGCAAGGGTTCCACCTCAAACAGGCTGGTCTCACAAGGCTCCAATGTATGCCTTCTGGTACAAATAACATTCCTACACTTGCTGCTGTGAAGTCCTGCACACATCAGAAGCAGAAAGATGTGTGTTTCCTCATGTCTGACATCTCTGCCCCTAGAACAGAGAGAAGATAACTGAGCTCCTCAAGGAAGTCTGGTTTCTGTGTGTCTGTAACACAAAGACTTGATCCTGTTGCTGAACATGGAGCGCCTCTCCTGTGAGGAGAGGCTGAGGGAGCTGGGGTTGTTCAGCCTGGAGAAGAGAAGGCTCCGGGAAGACCTTATAGCAGCCTTCCAGTATTTGAAGGGAGCCTACAGGAGAGCCGGAGAGGGACTCTGTCAGGAAGTGTAATGACAGGACAAGGGGCAATGGTTTTAAATTGGAAGAGGGGAGATTTAGATTAGATACTAGAAAGATATTCTTTACAGTGAGGGTGGTGAGGCACTGGAACAGGTTGCCCAGGGAAGTTGTGGCTGCCCTGTCCCTGGAAGTGTTCAAGACCAGGCTGGATGGGGCTTTGAGCAACCTGGTCTAGCGGGAGGGGGAGGTGTCCCTGCTGATGGCAGGGGGTTTGGAACTCAATGATCTTTAAGTTCCCTTCCAACTCTAACCATTCTATGATTCCAGCATACAGTGATTTTGAGTGACCAGACCACTTCTGGTCTGAAAAAGACAAATGTGATCCTGCAACATGGTGAAAAACAGGGTTTCCCTCACAGCTCTTATGCAATATCAATACCTCTGTGTCTGGCAGTGGGAAGGGCTGGGCTAGGACAGTATGAGGAGCAGACCACCCATGCTTAAAGGGGAGGCCTTCAACCCAGAAGCAACACAGAAACAGGCCACACACATAACCACAGCAAGGTGGTCTCACGAGCAGGAGCTTGGGAGTCCAAGAAAAAGAAACAGCTGACAGGGAACCTGATTTATCCCTGTAAATATATAAGAGAGGGGAAACTCTGGGGATGGAAAAGAGTTGTTCAAATTACCGTGCATCAGAAATATGTATTATAGATAGAGCTGGAAAGAATTTAGGGTGAAAATCGTAAGCAAGTTTCTAAGTGACCAAGTAGGGAGGTTTTGAAGGAGCTTTCAGGATGGAGCTGGGGCATTAAATTGAACTGATTTTATACTGGAGCAGAGCATGTTTGCAAGCAAGTTTGTATGACAGGCAATAACAGGAGGCTGGAGCTGGCTGCTGAAGCGACCTCTTCAATCTTATATCTGTCTGTTCAAAGCAGGCTCCAATTTCTTAGTGTCAAAGCACTTACCACAGTTAGCAAGGGAAGATGTGTGGCTGGCCACCAGCACAAGGGCCTCTCCCCATAGCCCAGACCTGCTCCCCATGGTTTGCTCTCTCTGTGGTTGGGCTGGAGACTCCCAGTTCCTGGTCTAAGAAGATACCATAGAGCTACTGCGCAAGGCAACAAAAATTTCTGCACCAGAGAAACTCCTTCCTCTAAAGCCAAACCCAACTGTGCTCTCTTACTGGAAGAGACTCACTTGAATGCTTTTAGGCTTTTTTTTTATCTCTCGCTACAAAGATAAAGGCATGTTATTCCTAATTCAGAAGCAATCCAGAAAAGGCATCCACAGAAAGATTAGAAGCATCGTGGTTCATAGAAGCATAGAAGCATAGAATCATCTAGGTTGGAAGAGACCTTCAAGATCATCTAGTCCAACCATCAAACGCAAAGAAACATTTTGGATAAACCTCACTCTGCCATCGTATTATTGTAGCTCATTAAAAAAAAAAAAAAAGTGTCAGCAGCCTTTATGCCAGATTAGACTTTGTTTGTCCTACCACAGCCAGCACAAACTGCATATTTTAAGTTAACCCAAGTACCCAGAAATGCAGATATGTGCCTTCCCTTTATCCAGATCAAATTTACACCCCGAGTGCTTTGATAGCACATAGATCCGATGTTAACGATCATGAAACCACAGCCCACATTGTCAGACAACTGCGTAACGCAGCCAGGTGATCTTACAGATGCTTGATTCATGACACATGAAGGCTGGGCCAAAGTCAATGTTAGGGGAAGACCCTTCCCAGTCCAGGAGAGCATCGTCCTAGTAGACCCTCATGACCTGGTGGGGGATCTTTGTTCACTTTCTCCCATTGCTTCTCCTTGAACTTTGCTAAGTAATCACTCTCCCTGCCTGATCTTGCAGCTTTCAGCAGGCCATGTGCACAGTGGGGCTACCTGTCCCTCTCCAGCCTTTTTGCTGATTTCTAGCATGGGTATTCCCCTGTGCTAAATCCCCTCTGGGTTTTGTGAATCTGAATCAGGACAAGCAATCCTCAGATCAGCCATGATCACCGAGAGCAACCAGCTCCAAGCTCACACACACATGAGGGAACAAGTAAACCTTGAATTGGTAAACTGCTTATTGCTCATTTAATATTATCACTCAACAAAGCTCCCAGTTTGCTAATACACCTGGGTGATCTTATTACAATTACTGTTGAATTGTGGAGGAGCATCCTCCAACATAGTTCCAGGTAGATAGCACTTGCCTGGCAGACAGCTTTGAATATCTCCCAAGTGAAATAAGTACTGTTTCCACCTAAATAGGATCTAACGAGCCATTCAGGAGAATTTAAAAAAAAAAAACCCACAAAAAAAACCACAAAACAAAACGTCTTTGCCCTGAGGAGAAGCATCCCAAAGAACTCCACGGCATCTCCAGCCTGCTGCTGGCAGTGCTTGTCTCTCAGATTATGCAGGCTAAGATAGTTTTCTTAAAGTGTAAAGGAAAACACAGAATTAGGTGGAGGAAGTGGGGGTCTTTGGGGTACAGATTTCATCATTGTTCCCAAGAGCCTTGGACTCCAGTTTCACAATATCTTATTCTGTCACACCTACAAAAAAAGATTGTTAAAGATGGATTGTGGTAATCCAAGAGATTGCTCCCCATGTTTGCAGAGAGCCTGAGATGACAGGTGAGAGCTGAGCAGTGGCTCATTGCAGGTGATAGTTGTGCATCTAGCTGTGTCAGTGCTGCCAACAACCACTTCACAAATCACAAAACCACAGAATTACAGCAAAATCACATAAGAGAAGTGAATGCCTAACTGAAAGGCTGCTGAGTTGCGATAGCATGTTTCTGTGAGCCTGGGGGTAGGGCAGGAAGATGTCATTCTCTATGGAGTCCACACCAAGATTTGCAGAGAGCAGTAATGGCTTTCATCAGCTGAAAAACTGGCCTGACCCACAGAAAAACCTATGTCAAGCACAGGCCAGATACAGAGGCTCTGGATTAACATGGTTGTACAGAAAGAGGTGAGGTTGGGCACCCCTGCAAGGTAGCGGGGTGTTAGAGAGAAGAGGGAAAGGCTGCAAGCCCCAAATGGAGAGAGCAAAGGATGCTGAGCAACCCCAAAACCAGGGGTTAGCAGCCACATTATTGTGAGCCTTAAAGTTGAGAGAAGCATTGGTTCATAGATAGAAAACTGATTTTTAACCTCAAGATCATCTCAAACTCTTGAGGATCAGGGAAGAAAAAACCAAAACAAATCAGAGCAGGACCAGCTCTCTGGTGAAAAATACTCCCTCCCCATTGACTGAACTATTCAAGTTCATGGGAGAGAGGACAACTCTGGAGCCTAAAACACAGCAAGGGTGAGGTAGTTTAGGCATAACCTACTGTTCTTTATATCTATGGCAGTCCCATTTTCCATTCCTGCACTATGCAGAGCAAAAAGTCTCCTCTAGGGACTGGAGAACTGTAAGGGCCTTCTGAATCACAGAAGCTTAAAGATAAAAGGTGTTTAGCATCAGGTTAAAAAGCTCATGCCAGCTCCCTGCTCACATTCAGCCATTATTCTGCTCTTGAGAGATTTTGTACCTGAGACATGTGCAGAGTAAAGGTGGATGCAGGAAGAATCCTGGCCAGATCAGTTGAGAGCTCATGATTCCACTTGCACCCGGCTGCATCGTGGACCAGAATGAACAAATCTGTCCCCAAGGGCTCCAAGGAGGCTTAGAAAAATCTATGGTACCTGCTGCCCATGGAACTGCAAGAACAGTGAGCTAATCCTCCTAGGAGGGAGGTGCAGATCAACACTATCAGTCTACCAAGGAACCCAGTCCTGCAGGGTAACATAGCACAACCCACTGAAGCCAAATCAAGGCCATAACATTGCTGCCTAAAAGGGAGCACAGCCTCCTTCCACCCTGCTTCCAAGGCCAGGTTCCTTTCTATGCATCTATCCCTTCCCTGGCCCCACCAAAGACTTCAGTTTTCCCAGGCTGGTTTTCAGCCAGATCAGCAGAGCTGGCCTTGTGTACAGCCACCCAGGTGCCAGCAGCAGCAACAGAGAGCAAGCAAAAACTTCCCAGATGCCTCCCCTCCGTGACCCACAGTAAACCTGTGCCCAACCACCTCTCTGCTTTAACAGAAGATTAAAAGATACCTCCTTGCAAATGCTTTGAGGAGCAATTCAGCTATAGAGGCTCCCCTCCTGGGGAGTTTCAGGCTACTTGTCCAGGAAGAATCCCAAGGTTCTCAGGAGGAGACCCTCCTGCCTCTCAAACCCTGAATCACCCTTCCTTTCTGCTCTTAAAGTGTCTGCAGAAGGTGCTCAGGTGTGTCTGATAACGAGGGACAGGACTGCGGAGATGAGCCCAATGGGTTTCCACAAGTGTCTTTAGTAACCAAGTTAAAGGAGAGGTCCTGGGACACCTTTTGGAGAGCTACAGTTCTGTGGTCCCTACTGAGCAGAAGACGACCCAGGCTCTCTCCAGGCTGTATTTTAGGAAGTTGGACTTTTAGAAATGTCTTCTACTTTAGCTAGGATGCTTTTAGTTTTAATTTAATATTCATACTTAAAAAGAAAGGCTGTTTCATATGCCAAGGCACTTCGGGATCCTCTCCCCACTGCCCAGTGGGAACAGGGAAGCTTTTCTGTGTGTGACAAACTCCGTAGCTGAGTATCAAAGTGCAAAAAGCCTGGGTACACCCGCACCGATGCCTGTTCTTTTAAGGCGTGGATAACGGCATTTCCCTTGTAGTCCCTTGCTCCCCGTGTCTGTCCCCAGGTGTTGCCCCTGTCATCTTTCATGGCCATACCCGGTGATGCTTCTCCTGAGAGAACAGTGCAGGTGGACATGACATATTGTATGCAGCCATCTCTTGCCATCTACTTCTGACGGTCTGGGATGTAAAAGGAGAAATCAATGTATGTAGACATCCTGGTTTGAGGTAAACCAACCAATTTTCTGTTCAGTAATTTTACTTTTTAGCTGGGCCTCTTCTAACTAACTAAACTCTGTCGTTAGTTTAGTGTAAAACATGTCTTTACAGGGCAAAGTTGTGTAAAGAACAGACAGGAAAGGACAGGTTATGGCAGAGCCAGTCGGTCACGTTTGAGTGACTGCCTTGGTGTATCTCAGCTTGTTTTGTGGTTAGTGCAAGGAAAATGCTGGCTTTGCTTCTGGAAAACAATGTGCAAGGGGCTGTACAAAGCTGGGGACAGTGCAAAGTCCTGCCCTGAAGGGCTCATGCCCCAGGACAATGAGCAGATGATCAGCCCTGAGGTGCCCCTGCCCAAAATCCCAAGGCCCGCAGCAGATGATAGGCAGAGCATCACTCAGGTCAGGGCAGGACTAGGATCTGCTGGCAGTCTGGAGACAGCGTGACTGTAACACATCCAGCCCTAGCCCCCTGTGTGCTGATGTTCATCAGCATTGTTACCAGGCAGACTTTCATCTCTGACATCTCCAAAGAAATTAAAGAAAATTAATTAAATTAAAAATTCAAAAACTGTTGATCTCCTCCCAGCAGCAGGAGGGCAAAATTGCTGGAGATCCTGGACAGTGAAGCCCAGGATGCAGGTCCCACCCAGAGATCTTGCGAACCCAAGGACACAGGTCCTACCTGGAGATCCCCCTCAGCTTACCAGGCTGCTGGAAGAGCGCAGGGATGGTGGCAGAGCACAAGGAGAGGACACAGAAAGAGTGTTTCCACCTGCCAGGCCCTGGAGCTGTCAGAAGTCCTCCAACTTCTCAGGATGATCGCAAGTACCCTTGCCAGCAGGCACCGCCAGTTAATGCATGAATACGAGAGATGAAGGCAGACATGGCTTGAGCAGGAGCCGAGGATGCAGGCACCTTGTCTCTGCCAAGGCACCTCCACCCTGCTCTGCCATCCCTGGATCCGGAGACCTTGCTGAGCACCGGCACATCAGGGAGGCTTGCAGGGCAGCTGGAAGTACTCATTTTGGAAACTGAATTTAAAAAATACCATCTCCCACTACCCATTGCTTTCAGCGAGGACACAAAAGCCAGACTGAGGATTTGTGTGTAAATGTATGGAATGAGCCCCTTGACTGGGTGGATGTGCAATATTAGAATAATTTGTTTTCCCTCAAAGGCTGAGTTTTCTTTCACATAACGTTGGCAGGAGGCTCTGAAGGACACCCACTTAAACACCCCTGTGGGTGGACAGGGCTGCTGCAAGGGACAGGACCTTCCTCCAGAGCAGACATGGGCTGCCCCAGTGCTCGAGGCTGGGACACGCTCTGACTGCCAGAGCAGCAAAGGCGCGCCAGCCAAGGTCAGTGTCCGTGCAGACGGGTGTCCAGCCATGTTTAATCATTTGCACTTCAACAGCCTTGTTTATTTATGGTCTCAAAGCCCCTGAAAAATGAAGATAAATGAAGTCTCCGCTTGGCCATGTGCGATGAGTAAGAGCCATTACCCTGATACACAGAGCAAGGATCTCAGCGTGGAGATTGCCCCAAACCCAGCGGCACATCATTGACGGGGTTGCAGCAGGGAGAGCCAGGGCCAGGACCTGCTCTGCCCATGCCAACCCCAGGCAGCCGTGCTTCCCAGTGCACTGCAGCCCACGAGGAGCGCCAGCAGCTGCCGCAGATACTTGCCATTCCCCGCGCATCCCCGTGAAGGGTGATGGCTCGATAATGAGTTTCTTTAGTCTTGCCTGAATGCTTTCGGCTCTGCAGACACAACTTCTCAGCGTTCGGCACCGAAGAGCAGATGAGTAGCTGATTACACACTACCCTGCCCTCAACACAAATCTCAACAATTAGTGGGACTTCTTCCAGGTAATATGCATCTGTGAGCAGGGATAATTTCTGTGCTCATCTCTACTGTTACGCTTTGAGGAACTCACAACCATTTATTGTCATTTAGACGATTATTCTATCACCTGATGACCCCTCCCCACCTGGGAGGGGGAATCAGGAAAAAACCAGGAAACCCGAGTGTTGAAATATAAACAGATTTAATAGAGTAAGACTAAATAATTAACATTAATAATACTAAAGAACCAGTATCGATCCCAATACCAATATAAAATAAACCCACATACTGTACCTGGCTGTAAAGTAAATATTTTCACAGATTCAAATGCTAGAGTCTCCTAGGCATTAGAAGATAATTAGTCCTGTGTCACTCAAACCATGGCATCTACCAACCCCAGTTCTGCAAACGCAAGAAAAAAAAAAACAGGAACTTTCAAAAACCTCTTAAAATCTTCCAGGCACATCAAAGCCCAGAAGCGCTGCACTAAAAGATCTCAGCTCTTGGGAATTCCAGCCCTGGCCACTTTGCACCCAAGACACCCAGGGCAAAGTGATGAAAACAGCATCCCTCTTTCCTCTTCTGTCTCTGATGGCCCAGCTGGTGACCATCTTGCATCCCAGCTGCTTGCATGCATGCAGCGTGAAGGAGTAACTAGTCCTGCCAGAAGACATCAAGTCATCATCAGGGAAGCGAGCTGGCCAAGCATCGCGTTTCCATGTTGCTCTTAGCTTGGTGCACCAAGAAGCGGAGTAGAGCAGCTGGGTGGGTGTAAGGGACAATCCCATCCTAAAAGCTGACTGCAGATAAGTAAGGCGATAAAATCTCTACCACTGGAGAGAGTGGTGGAGCGGTGTCTCTCTGCAGCTCAACTGGCTGAAGCCCATGAGCAGTGCACACTTTTGTTCCCCGCACGGCCCATGGGAGGGGTCGAGCACCAGTTGTGTTCCTTGTGCCTTTGGCTTCATTACCAAGGGAAAAGGAAAGCCCAGCCGGGAACAGGCACTTGGCCCTTTCCCTGTGGAGACACAACTTGCTAAGGGAGCTCTAAGTTGCTACAGAGGAGACGGGTTGTTTCAGAAGAAGGCAGCGTACCTGCTAGCTAAAGGAGGGTGCTGGCAGACCCCATCACAGCCCAGCCTGATTGGAGGTACTTCACCAAATTAAAGAAACTAATCCAGGTGTGGTAGGGGAAACTTCACGTGGCAGAAACAGGTTCTGTAGCTGATACAGCAAATCCCATGGGGAGGGAGCAGGAGGAACAATTTGACAAAGCACAGCAAAGACCAACGACAGAGAGGGTAATAATTCATATTTCAATAGGGCATCTTTTGTGCTGAAGGATACAAATGGTTTGGCCACTGTTTGAAATTCAGCCACCTCTGGAGTGGAACATAGCCATGCATAACATCTGACATTGCCTCAGTGTTGATGTATTTGTTAATATGCAAATTGCCAATCAGTATATCTTCTAAAGGTTATTGCAGAGTCAGATAATAAATCAGCCCTATGTAATGCTTAATATCTTTATGCTGACAGTGCTGAAACCTCAGAGCCCTGGCACTGTTTATATACACACACCTCTCTGTGTGTATTTCACTCTTAGACACACAATAAACCTGATATTGTTCTTGTGCAAAAGGCAGACTGAAAGAAAAAATATAAAACGGCCTCCGTAGCCCACTCTACTGATATTACAGCTATTCTTACATTTACTTCTACCTTTTCTCCTCTCTGTTTTACACTCTGCCTGCGAAAGGGAAAGCTGGATTCCCCAGCTGGGTAGGTAAACACAACAAGGCTTTTCACCAGGAGGTGTATTCAGGCAAAGACTGAAACACATGGATTCCTGCAGCTTCTTATACAGGAGGCCTTTGGCCAGGGCAGCATTGGAAAATCAGAATTAATGTTGTGCAGCTTCCCCCCGGGACAGTGCAGCCAGTGCCGCCAGTACCTTCAGCTCTGTCTTCTTGAGCTGCTCTCGGCTGGAAGGTTGTCACGCAAGGCAAAGGGATTTGGGGATTAAGCTGCCTGTTCTCCTTTCCCGTGGTTTATTTTTGCTGCACTTCAACTAAGTGGGCCTACAGGTTTATGAGCTCTGGACCACGCTCCCGTGGCGGGGGGGAGGATGGTGCTGAGAGCAGGCAAGAGCACACTTGCCCGCCTCCTAATCCCAGCTTTTCCCCAGGGGATTTCACCTACTTTTCCAACACTCAGGATGCTGTGAAAGTAGAAAGCAAGAGAAGGGGCAACGTGACCGCTCTTGCCATGGCCACGTCATTTGAGACTCCCAGCTTTTATCCCTTCCCTTACCATCCCCTGCTCTGGCTGCTCCACGCTGCCGCTGGCGCTCCCACCTAATTCTCAGCCCCCTGAGCACGACCCTGATCTGCCAGCCTTGTGGACACCTCCCACCCCAAGTCCCGTTGCAGAGGTATTACCAGCAGTGGTTGGTTTTGGCCCGTTGGGGTTCCTGCACAGCATCCGTCATCCCTGCTGGAGCGCATCCTGCAGGCAGCTGCTCCGCTGCCGCTCCACCCGCCGGCTCAGCAGGTACCTGCCGAAGGAACGCTTTATATTTATGGCTGGTTTTTAGCTCATTGCCAGTAAAGGCAGTTCAGCCTCATTCTCTAACTGCATCATTTCCAAAGGACGTGCCTCTGCCTCCAGTGCACGTTTGTGCCAGCAAGCGTTTTGACTTTCTGCCAAGCATTTAAGTGACCTTATGGCAGGATTGGAAGGCAGGGCTCTGGAGCTCCACCACTCACAGTCTCTGAGGACCCCTATTCTCCCCTCCACCACCTCCTTCATATATTTTTGTTCAGCATCTCTGCTTGCAGGGTTGCCTGAGACATTAAAAAGAAATGCCTTCCCCACTAAGACACTTTGTAGTAATAAGGAACTTGATCTCACATAAATTGGGATGTTCTGAGAACCATTTTAATTTCTGCTAATCGGCAGATGAAAAATGAATTGCTTCAGATGTCATGTCCTACTGCACGAGTCTCGTAACATTTGGAAAAGCCGTAACAGAGTTACCCGGTAATTGAAGGGCTCTACATGAGTGAACTTTGTAATTGCATATTCTTCTCCTTGAGTCCGGGAGGCAGAAAGGAAAAGTGGATCAGGCCACGTCTTAATGAAACAGCTCAGTCCTGCAGCGTTACCAAAGCTAAAAGTAAACAAACCGCGCTCATTATTTTATATCATGGCTCCCCGGCCACCATGGCAGCCCTGCGCGTGATGTGCTGTCTCCCACTTCACTGCCCCTCCACCGCTTCTGCTTTCATCCCCGCTTCTGCTTTCACCCCTGCCTTCACCCCAGCTGTCCCCGAGGCCAGCGGCCGCCCCCGTCCCAGCACTACCCCACGCGGCAGGAGCCACACACAGCTTTGGAGACACAAACAGCTTTGGAGGGTTTCCATCTCTGAGCTGCCAGTCCTGACCAGCCTGGGAGAAGGAGGAAAAGCAACTGCATAGCACCCCCATCCAGACCTGCTGGGATGGCCCATCCTGACAGCCCCCAGTCTCTGCTCCCAGCTGGGAAATGCTGCCTTGGAGGGCTGGAAACCTTTCTCCTTTCTGTCTGCACCTTATTATTGGCTTCCCCATATTGAATACGCACGCAGCTCCCCCAGTCCCCCACCCTGCTGCCCTCGGTCCCGGCTGGGGGTCACTGGAGGATCCTATGGCAAACAGGAGCCCCCAGATCCTACGGTACCTTCATTTTCCACTCCCTGACGTTGATGATGGCACCAGCATGAAGCAGCTCTTGAGCAGTTGTTGCACTTTTGGAAGGAGCGTCTCACTGCTGTAAGGCTGCCAACAGCACCTGGCCATTTTCTCTTTCATGATGAAAGCGGGAAGATGAGGCAAATATTACAGAATAAAGATTTTCTCAGCTCTTATGTTGAAGGGTTTTTCAGAAGAAGAAAAGAAAAAAAAGTCTATTGCTCTGTTTGTTTCAGTATCTTTAAAAGTGGGATCTATCATCTGGAGAGTCAAACCGGCATCCATTTCTGTGGATTCTCCATGGCTGGTCCTCAGTGGCTGATGGCATAATGTTTTCTGAAATGCCCATTAGCTGAGTATCTTTATGAACAGCTTCCCAGGGAAGTAGCTGCAAAGTTCAATTTGCTGAATTATGAGCACATCTCTGATACGAATTGCATTATATGGTAGTTGCATGATGAAAGCATTAACTTTATACTTTGAACTTTTAAAATACGCATTGATGGATCCGATGAGGACTGAAGAAGTAGAAAGGTGAAGGTCCCCGAGGATTAGAGATAATAAGGAATAATTGCTATCTTTTTTTGCCATGAAAAAAGAAGCGGTATATTTAGAAAAATTCTGTTTAGCTGAGGCTTTTTCACTAGAAAAAGCAATTTGTACCAAAAAAAAATAATTAATGGAAAACCTTCTTAATTGGTTGAAAATTTAGTACAACAAGCCATAACTTAAGGGCACTGAAGAACTGTTTGGCTTCATGGAGTTGCATCAGATTTACCCCAGCTTCCTAGGGAGAAAAATTGAGCTTGCTCTTGTATCTCACACAGAATAAATCTAAGTACTGTCTGAAATACTTTTGGGGATTTTTTTTTTTTGTAATTCAGAGGAACCAGAGTGAAACAGCAGTGGATTTCTCTTTCAGAAAAGACTAGATTGTTCTAGCTTACAAAATGGATGTCGCTTATAGAAGTTTTAAAGCCTCGATACTTTGGGTGAAAGCCCGAGAGCTACGGGCTAGGACACTTCTTCTCTGGGACACCGAGACAGCTCTGCTCTGTATTCAGGACAGGTCTGGAGCTGAACTCTGTCAGATCGCTGAACACCCAAGTGCTCAGGGGTATTCAGGTATCTTGATTTCACATGCACAGCACTGTGATTTCTATGCACTGAAGGCTCTTCACTTAATCGGTGCTATTATCACACCTGATGAGGCACAGCAGGTGATATCTGAGATGCTTGCTTTTTGATTCCTTGCAACTGAGCAACATTTAGTAAGAATTACTTAAATCAGCTAATCAAAAACATGTTTAATGACATTAGGATGAAGTGGGCTCTGGAACACCTAAGAAAAGTTACTTTTCTTGTGGAAATCTTTCTGTGGAGAGAAAAGCAAATAAATCCCAATGTGATCTATATACTGTAAGCTCTCTGCTCCTTGGGCTATTGATCCCTGAAAATCCGTTGTTATTCAGCATTTCAGGCAAGGTTCAGCTTTGTTCTGGTGGAACTGGTTTTCTCAAACCTTTGCTTCTTGTATTTTTGGTGGCATAGCTGAGGCTGGCCGAGAGCCTGTGTGACAGCTGCCGGAGCAAGGGCACGCAGGAGTGTAGCCGTGCCGTGGCTGGGTTCTGCAAACACCTCTGAGTCCAGCCGGGACAGCCCGGTGTCTGCCTCCCCACGCCAGGAGAACAGGATGGCGGGGCTGTTTGCAGGTGTCGTTTTGATGGTGGTGTGTGTAGGCAGTGGCATGGTCCTTTGGAACACTGGTCCTCCAGTTGCTGTTTCTATTAGATAGGTTTTCATCCCCGAGGAAGGGTGTTTTCTGACATTAGGAAATTAGGTTGTGTGGAGTTTGGGTACCAGAAAGGGCTGATGCTGAAAGGACAAGATGGTGGAGCTGTGAAGGGGCAAAGTATGAAGCTTGGTGCAGCGGGCAGAGCAGGGGACAATTCACCTCCAAGCCCCTGTCACCTGGGAGTTGGGTGAGCTCCTTGTATCCATGTGGAGGGGACCACAACATGGTCATGCCATAGAGGTGTGAGGGCCTGATGGGCTACAGTGGGGAGACACCATCTTGCTGCCTGGACTCAGCAAACTGAGGGCTTCCAGTTTGCTGAGAAATGAAGCCAGGGACACCACTGTTACAAACTGCTGGAGAAAAACACCTGCAGAAAGTCAGGGCACATGTTTTCTCCTCTCTGAAGTCAGTAGAGCCCTTTGCTGTATCACACAGAATGGCCCAGTCTGCTGGGCACAGAGCAGGATCAGTCCTGGCTTCTTCTCCTCGGCTTCAGTGGTGGCAGCAGCAGGTCCCTCACTGTGTTATTTGCTCTGAGGACAACTAATGGGTCATGACTCCCGTTCAGAAGAATATCCCCCCAGAAAAGTCTATCTGTTGGCAAGACCCACAGAGAGAGAGAGAGCTCAGCATCATCTCTCTCAGTCAAAGGGACCCTTAGGGACTCCTCCCCTCTCATTCCCCCAGCAGGGCTGTCCCAGGTGAGAACCAGCCCTCAGCATCCCCTTCCGTGCTGTCCCCCTTTCATGGCCGAGTGGATCTTACACCCTAGGGCTCTCTGCCCATCACCTTTCACTGGCCTGAAACCAAGGTGTTAAAATCCTCTGTAGCCCATTGCACAAAAAATACCCTGTGAGTCTCTATTTCCTGCAGAAATGTTTGCTTTCTGCTCCTTTAAACTACTTTACTGTAAAGGAAATTGGTGTTAAACCATGAGACACCTGGTCTTACCTGTTCCAGCTCCCTTTGGCCTACACCAGTGCTGGCAGGGATGTGCCCAGAGCTGGTGGATTGTGCCTGCCTGCAGGCAAACACATGGGCATCTTACTCTCAGCTGAGTATTGAAACAGCCCTAGCCAAAAATCAAGTCCTTTTTTTCTTATTTTTTAATTGGAAGGGGTAGGGCCATGTCCAAATATTTCACATTAAACTCCGCAACCTTCCTGCTTTGCTTTTCTGTTTCCGAGGCATTGCGCAAACACGCCCCAGCTCCTTGACAGCTCACATTAAGCTCCACGGAGCTGCGTTCAATCACCTTCCCCTGAAATCCAGTGAAGGAGCGAGGGCAGAGCCGTGCAGCTGAGCCACCACTCCAGACTGCTCTGAGGGTGTCACCCAGCGAAGGCTCCTGTCAGAGGGAGGCAGAGCCACCGCTCTCTAACACACTGGGCTTTCTGCACCAAGGATTTCTCAAGCATTTTCCTCCTTTCTTTTTTTCCTGAGTTTTTATTCCCCATCTTCATTTTCCTCTTGCCTGCCCTCCTGCCCTGCAGAGCTCTTTAAGGTTTTAGCAATTAAGAGGGGAAAAAAGCCATCCTTTTTCTGGTCCCTGGTGGGGCCAAGAGCTGATCAGCGTGCAGAGGAGACCTGTCCCTGCTCCTGCCCGGCTCAGTCCATTGCTTACCCTGTGGGAAAGGTGGAGTACAGAGATTGCTCTCAGGCTTTTTCGACCTGACATCCATCCGTGTTAATAGGCAGTGGAGATCCCACGGGGACACGTGGGCAGCCCTGTGGGGGTCTTGCTTTTGAACATCCCACTCAGAGGTGGCAGAGGAGGAGCAGGGCAGTTTGGTGAAGAGGGTGGCCAACGCCATGGTGCAGCTAAGGGGCCCTTTGGGGCTTTCCTGTGCTCTGCTGACCATGGCACAGTTCTGGGATGGGGTCTGGCCGGACGCCTTTCCCACAGATCCCTCCACCGTTGCAGAGGATGGGGGCATGTGAGTTTTGCCTGCTGTCTGCCTCCAACACAACTGAGCCTCGGCTTTAACCAAAGAAACATCTTTTGGCTTAAAACATGGGCAAGCTTTACTGATGCTGTGGTGAGCAGGTCAGATGGGGTGATGGTCTCCTAGCTCTGCAGTGACAAAAAGTCCCAGGAGCCTTGTGGGGATCAACAAGGCTCAGAAAAAAGAAAGCGTTCCTTCCAGGAATTCCCCCTTCCCCATCCTGTTCCCAAATACTGAGCTGCCACCCCAAGCGCTGTCCGTCCATCCATCTGTGGTGGTCACAGGCACAAAATGCTACAGACGGGAAGGAGCAGAGATCACTTAAAATTCCCCATGGCCGTGGAAAAACCGAAGGCTGTGGGTAGCAGCTGCTCAGCCAGAGAGCCACGTCACTCGTGGCAGCAGTGGGATGAGTTTTCCTGCAGGAGGAGGTGGCGGAGCAGGTCCCACAGTGTCCTCCCTGCAGCTGTGGCTGCAGCCTTTTGTGTTTTCGTCGGAGAGGTGCAGAAAAAGCCTGAGCAGCGTGGCAGCCTCCACGCTCCTTGCAGGTGCGGCGGCAGCAGCCTCCGTGGGCGGCAAGGCAATTTGTGCTGTTTTTGGAGGCTCGGGAGCTCTGCAGACGCGATGGCTTTTTTGTGTGCTCTGGAACAATCGTTAGGTCTCAGCTGAGGACCGTGTGAGACGTATCCCTCTCCTGCCCAGCACCCACATTTCCAAACACCCCCAAAATACACCCGATGGTCCTGGAGGGATGTGTGGTGGGTTTGCTGGGCGCATTAAAGCTGAGCTGCCTTTCTGCTCACACCCAGCCTGTAGGCAGACGGATGCCTGTGTTTTTTTGCTAGATTAGTCATTGCCCTGTTGGAGATAAGTGTCCCATTCGCAGGGCTGCTGGAACAGCTAATACCCGTTGAAAATTGCAGAAAACCACAAAAAAGCAGATCTGTGCCCTCCCTGCCCCTTCCCCAGCACCCATCTCAGAGCCTCAAGGCTACCGTGCCCGGCTGTACTGCTGTGAGGATGAGGAGCCACAGAAAGGGACGACATTTCTACTGTCCCTCAAAGATACGGTCCTGCCCCAGGGAGCTGCCAAGCCCACACTGAAAACTCAGGCCAGGCAGCCACAGGCTTAAAGCCACAGCCAAGCAACAGAAAAAAATGATCCAGAGCTGGGTTTTTCTCTTTTTTTTTTTTTTTCTGGGGCTGCATTTCTCTACCTACTTGTTGCCCCCTGGGGCTGCCTGGCATGGGACAGGACTGCTTCTGCGTGCTGAAGGGATGCCCAGTCTTGCAGAGGAGCTGTGAGATGAGCCAGTCCTGGCCACAGAGATTGTATGGCAGCAGTGGTGGTACCTAGGGGTGGTAAGGAAGCTGCAAGGTGTCTGGGTAGTTTCTTTTTATGATCACTCACATAGGATTTCCTATAGGTTCCCCAGGTTTTAGGGAGCTGCCCAGTCAGGGAATCCTCCCACAAGGAAATTCTCTTGGCAAATTGCTGCCAACATGGAGATTGGGGTCAGCAGCCAGCTCTACTGGGGCACCTGGGCAGATGCCACCCCACCGCAGAGCCCCATGCATGATGGTGTCCTGTGCTGTCCCAACACCATGGGAGATAGAAGCCCACTCACTCCTCACTGGATCCACCCTCTGCATCGATCTCCCCCCGTGCTGGAGAATTTCATGCAGGATACATATATATATTCATAGGTGCTTATTACATGTCCCTTGTTGCTTGTTTCTGGTTCAGCCTGTTGCACGGGCTCGTGCAAGGGGGGATACTCACAGGAAGCATTTGAGATGCTGATAATTACACATGTGTTTAGTTTAAAAAGATGGAGGGGCAGTTCCTGTAGTATGTGTGAAGACAGAGTGATCATTAATATGTGTTTATTGAAGTTTACCAGCTCTGTAACAGTGGGTTTCTCTTTGCCATTGGGCTTAATTCCTCTGTAATTATGTTCCTAATATAGAAATCATTTGGCATTTATTTGCCGTAATAAAACTTCCCATTACATTTAAATTCAATGTGAAGATTTAAGTGTATTTAGGAGACTCAGCTGAAGACCTGAAATTAAATATTGCTGGTTTTCTTTGCCAAACAAGACAAACTCAGATAAATGTAGGCCGCCAGATCCGTGCGTGCAGCTACTCCCGTGAGCAGCGGCAGCTGCATGTGCGGACCCAGAGAGAGATGGTACTCCTTGTGATGCAGGTGACTCTTTCAGCTTCTTCTCACTGCCCCTCTCTGGCCTGGGGCACTGGTCCTATGAGTGATGCTAACGACTGATGCTGCTTTGTACACCAGAGCAGACAAAACACACAGTTGAGGAAAAACTGCAGGTGTTAAGATCACCATCAGCCATCCTGGTTTGCTGTGGGACTTGCTCTGGTTCTCAAAGCATTTGCTTTAATAATTGTGGTAGCAGGATGTTGCTAACGTGGTTCTTTACAGCTCAGCTGGTGCTCAGGAAAAGCCCAGGCAGCAGAGGTAGATGAGCACAGCTGGAGCTGGGAGACCCCAGAAGGTCAGTTTCTGGCCTGATGAAACCATCATCCCCAGACCTGCCATTTTCAAAGGAGACTGGGTGGGAAAAATTGCTATAGTTAATTTATAGTTAAAAGGACAGGCCTGGGAAACACATCCCCTGACTGCTGCTGGTGGGCGAGCAGCTGCAGCTTTGGTAGCAATGTGTGGATGGGCTCCCAGCACTGATGAATGACAGATAAAATGGTCAGGCGAAACACTGACACCAGCAGCAGGGGTGATGCTGCTCCTGACGTCATTATTTTCTCCCTGGGTTTACTGAGCATCAGAAGCGTGCGCTGGCAATCTTCTTTTTTTTTTTTCCATCCTTTCTCAGTAGGCTTAAAATAGCAGGGCCCAGATAATCATTAACCAATTTGACATATTGCAACAGGCACAGATTGGGAATTCATAAGGAGGGGACAGAGCTGGAACAGAGCCACACTCCCGGTTCGACTCCAGCAGTATTGTCCTCCTCACAGTTCAGCCTGGCCTTGCCACTGCTGCTCCTAGAGACCAGCTCCCATCACAGCCAGAAACAGGGAAGGCTATTATATGTAACGGCTTAATATATTACTCTTCACAGAAGTAGGGAAGAGTAATAATGTATAGGGAAGAATATTTCATCCATATGTTGAGAGGGTTATGGCTGAAGCCAGAGCCACCCTTCCTTTTTTGTTACCTCTGGTTTCCCACCTTTCACGTGAACCCTAATTTAGACTTGGATAACAACCAAAAAAAAGGCAGGTGCCCCGAGTCCCAAGCCCACTTGGCTCCAAGTCCCAAGCCCACTTGGCTGTTTCAGGGGAACAAGGTGGTACTGAGCAAGCTGAGGATGAAGTTTGCAGCTGGAGAGCATTTCTCCACTAGATGCTGATAAAGCAGAAATGCTGCTTAGGCTGATCCAAGTGATGGCTTGAAAATCTACAAAGGAAAACTGCAAAAATAATTGTTGGGGAGCAGACCTTTCAAAGGGTCTTTGGAGAACAGTCCCCAAAGGAAATTGGTAGGAATGCTGTTGTTTGAAGCACTGGAGAATATGTTGTGCAGAGCTGACTTCTACAAACCTAAAGAAACAGGCGTGGGGGATTTAATTTCTGTCCCTAATTGCTGTGATCTGCACCTCATTTTAGGCTTGCTTTTCTGTGCATGTAGCTTTTAGCAGAGGTCTCTGTGCTGGGAATCCTTCACGTGTATCACAGCCAATGGACTGTTCCTGAGCTCGTGGTACAGCCAGCAATGAGACTCCTTCTCCTTTGCTGTACAAAGGATTTATTCCTTTAATATGCCCCTGGTGTTTATTTTTCTGCTGGTACAGGAGTGCGTGAGTGTGTGTGTGCATGTGGCAGTGTTTTATGAATGCCTGCTGTGGACGGAATTGGGCTTCACAGTATGCAAAAATAGCTGTGCGCCACACACAAGGATGTATAATATTTCACACGACTGGAGTAAATGTGATAAATCAGGTTTTTGCTGGACTTGCAAAATCAAGAAACTGTGGGATTCATCTCCACAGTTGAGTCCTGAATTCTTGCAGGAGCTGGCAGGACTGTCTGGGTTACTGTGTTCCAATTAGGGAAGGGGGCCTGGGTCCCCATGGCGGTGTAGGGCGTCTATGAACATCTCTTGGCTTTGAAAAGACAAGCTCAGATTTTGCAGACTTGTTTATTACGGAGCCCAAGAAGCCAACATGAGTCCAGGCTGCAGCTACAGCTTTTCTCCTCTGCCTTCGCCTGGAGGTTGTTGCTCTTTGTTCCTGCTCTGTTCTGCCCCGTTCCTGAGTTCTCATCATCAGTGCCTCCAGCTGCTCATTAGGCAAAACCCAGGTCCCACACTTGGCCTTTTGAGCCCTGCAGGAGACCCTGCTGTGCAGTGAGGTGGAAAGGCAGGAATGCTGTAGAGCTGGGAGGTTTCTGCGATACCTGTTCAGTGCTGGACCACACTTGTGTGATGAGGAGTGAAGCTGCTGAGAAAATAAAAGCAGCAGGGACTGAGATGAGGAGGGTAGACCAGAGGCACAGAGCAGAGGTCCTTGTACCAGGATAGCTATTGGTGTGGAAGAGGTTTGGCGAGCGGAGGAGCTGTGCTAAGCCCTGACCCCTCCCCTTTTGCATCCTGGCTGGCAGTACGTGCTCACGCGGATTCCTTATCACACTTGTGCTTTTCCACCCCAGTCCCAACAAGGGGCACAAACATGCACAGCCAAACCTGAACCCCTCAAAATGCGCCTCACATGGGGCGTCTGAATGCCAAATGTCAGAGCTCCTTCCCACACGCACCTTCCTCCCCTCTAATCCGTCCCTCCTTCCCTTCTCCTGCCTTGTCCTGCTGCACCTTTCCAGGTGAAAAAGGTTCATGGATCCTACAACCCTCCTTGCTCCCCCTCTCCCTTTGCATCCCCTCCAGTGTGCAATGAAAATCAGCGACAGGTAGAGCTGAGCCTGGTTTTGTAATGTAAACAGTTATTTACAGTTTTGCTCAAATTTCATGGAAGATGACATTTTTAGGTCACCTAACTGAAGCAAATGAAATGATTAACATGTTTGCATTAGGCTTTGTAAAAAAAAAGTGTCACTCTTGCCCAGCGTGGTGCTCAGTTCCTCAGGTTCTGAGACCTGACGTGGTACCCTGAACGCTAAGGCAGTTTCCCACCAGGGCTATTAAGAGCAGGATCTGGTTTCCTAACCCAAGGCAGCTGGAATGGACGTTTTTTGCTGTGTCCATCAGCCTCAGACACCAGGCTCTGTTGTTCTGGTGCTCCTTCAGTGGTAAAGATGGGGCTGATCTAGGGGTATAAGAGGAAATATCCTCTCCCCAGCACTGAGAGCATGATGCCAGCCTTCCCCATCCCATAGATATTCTCATTCTGACTTTAAAAGCTTTTAAATCTTGGAGCGCAGCTGAATATACAATTGGGGTCTATACTGTGGCTTTTAAACACTAAAAGGTGGGGAGTAAAATGTAATTGCTCTGTTCTTCCCTAAATAAGCAACGGTAAATGACTGTTAAGTGAGCTCCTGAGCTTGTGTGTGCAGAGGGGAATTTAGTCCCATGGTGAACAGGATTGGATCAGAATAATATTGAGGTTTCCTGGATACTCCTGTTTAAAGCTACACCACAAACAAGGGAGCAAGCCAGGAGGATCAGTCTTTCAGCCACCAGTCATAAATGTCTGTGTGCCACAAGCCAGGACACAATTTGTTCTCCACCTTGTTTGCTTCTAGGGTGAAAATAGCCAGCCCTGCAGGCTATCCATCAGCGTGACTCACTTTCGGGACAGACTGTCCAGGGGAAATGGAGAGGGGGGGTGAAATTTGAGGACTTTTTCCCTGCTGGGCTATGGGTACACAAAGACCTGGACACAACACACACACCTGCCACCCATGGTCACGTTCATCCCTCTGGTCCAGGAGCGCTGGGAAGGAGACACCTGTGTCTAGCGCTGCAAACGCCCACTGCCTGGCACGTCCCGGGAGGTACCACATGGCGCTGGGCTCGGTCCAGCTCCCGGAGAGGAGCCAGCCTGCATTAGCCAGCCTGTGCAGAAAGTCCAAGGGCCGCCGTGCCTGTGCTCCCCCTCCTGCCTGGCTGGGCTCGAGGAAGCCACCCCAGGCTGAGCGGGACCCCAGCCTGCAGCAGAGGCTGTCTGGCAGCTGTCCCCACCACCAGCCTCGCTTTCTAAGATAGGTAGCAGAGGGACAGGAACCTGAGCAGTGAAGCAGCGGCAGCTGGTTGCCAACAGAGCTGAGTCCACTGGTTGCGGTCTAGTGTGGGGTCCTCTGGTGTCTAGTAAGTGCTGTGCTCATCTAGGTGAGCAGTGATATTCAGCAGTGATATTAGGCACCTCTTATCAATCCAGCAGTCTCTTTCCACAAAAAAAAATAATGTAGGACCCAAGTATTTGAAACTGTTACATCGCTGGCAAGCTCTGTTCACATCAGCCAGGAATTATTAGAGGGAAAACGGATAGAGGCAGCATGATTGCCTCAGCCAAACTAGGTGAAAAGGAACAAAGAGCAAATGGGTGGATGCTGGAGCTTCTGCCATGCCATGCCATGCCATGCCATGCCTGTGGGAGGAGAGGAACCTCGCTGATGCTGTCTCTCTTTTTCAGGGGGAGTTGCTGAGCCCGTGTCGATGCGATGGATCGGTGAAGTGCACGCACCAGCCGTGTCTGATCAAATGGATTAGCGAGAGAGGCTGCTGGAGCTGTGAGCTGTGTTACTACAAGTATCACGTCATTGCCATAAGCACAAAGAACCCTCTGCAGGTAAAGGTACTAGAGACATTTCAAAGTCTATTTATTCTCGTTTCTGTTTTTGTTTCTGGGAGCAAGTGGATTTTACCTGCGTGGGTTTTTCTTTCCTGCGCACAGTGATCCACATGTCTGAGACACTTAGACAGGGTTGTTGGGGTCTGGTCCAAAGAGGCCCCATGTTCTGCTCAGTGGTACCAGGGCCATCCCTTGGGAGTCTGCTCTTTCTGTCTTTTGACAATTCCCACGTTCACTCTTGCGTCCTGCTGGAAATGCCAGTGTGACACCTCACAATCCCTCAAATGTGTTCATCCACTAGAGACCACAGGTATGCCACCGTCCCCAGGGACAGATGGGGACGGAGCAGTTACGGGATTTGCTACAACAGGGCACACAGACTGTGACAGAGCGGTACCTTGAGACTCCATGTGTCTGTAATTGTACCATTAACCCCAGTCGCCTGCTGAGCATCCTCTGTGTTGGCATCAGGGATGGAGGAGGCAGATGGAGGACTCCTACTGCTCTCCTCTCTGATCCTGCCACCCTTTTCACTCCCCCATGGTCAAATACATCCTGGCGCAGCACAAGGGGGTGTTGCCTGTGGTGGTCTGGTCTCTCCAACTCTGACTCTCAGTGGACATTTGCAGATGTGCACACAACAGGTAAAGCACATCTTGATGTAAGTGGCTGTGAAAAGCATCAGAGGACCCACCTTCTTTCTCTTCCAAGTTCAAAAACACTGTGGTTTAATAAGCCCCCCTGCAGGCTGGTAATTTAAAATTAAGATTCAGAATAGGGAAAACTACGTGACTCTTAAAAATGGGATAAATTATCCTTAATAGTTATTGATTTATTGCAGGGGCAACACCTGAAGATGGACTAATTGCTGTATGCCTTTGCTGAGCACCATTAGTGCCTTGGACATAAGGAAGCACATTACATCCAGCACTACTGCTTAATGAGCATTATCTGGGTGGGAGAGACATTACAGCAACATGCTGTGCTTTAGAGACCAGGGCAATGTCTGTGAGGATGTTTGCCTGTCCAGCACATGATGGGGGGCTTTGGCTTTCTGCTGGCTGCTCTGCTCTCTAACAGGAGACAAAGACTTTGCCAGGGATGGTGCCTAGTTGTACAGGGGTGAGGGGTGGAATGCAAAGTCCTGCTTTCTCCTCCAAACTACAGTCTCTGTTTGTCTTTTTCCAGGCTTGAGGTCACTAACCACAGTGAGGAAACAGGGACAGCCCTTTAGGGCTCCAGACTTAAATGAAGTAGTGAAATTAGTGGGACACCATGGGGAAACTTTGCTGGGGGGAAGAAAGAAGCCTGACTGCTCTCTTCAAGTCCCTACAGCTTCTGATTCAATTTTCCATGTGCCGTGGGCTAGAGAGATGAGTAGTTTCGTCCCAAGGTTTCATCCCAGACCCAGGGTGTTTTAATTTCTTGGCTCTAGTAACTCAGAGCAGATTGAAACACAGGAGGGGAGATGTGGACAAAACAGTATTTGTTTATTTCTGGGAAGCTGGTCCATGAGTGCCCTAATGCTTTCTGTGCCTGAGATTGGGGGTGTGATGCTGCGCAGCACTGGAGGTTTGTGAGTGCAGATTTACCAACATTCATGTCGCCGGCCCTGCCTTTAATGAAGGACCTCCAAATGCTCTATGCCTTCACATGGCTCAGGGCAATGGGTCAGTGACTTTCCTCCCGCCCTTCACTTGGCTAAAATTTATCAGAGCTCTTCACGAACAGGCTCCCCTCCCACACACACATTCAAGCCCACACAAAGGATTGCTCTTTTGGGGCTCCTCTGTTAGAAAGTGGCCTGATCTGCTGACCTTTGCCACGAACACAAAAACTGAGTGGCAGGAGCAACTGAGATAGAGAGCTCAGCTCCAGCAGCGATGGTCCCAGAGGACTGCACAGACCCCGGGCCTGGAGGCTTCGCATCACTGGCTTAGACTTCACAGCACTTCTCACAGGAGCACTGGGAGATTTGGAGGGTGGGAAGAAGCAACTAGAGTGAAAAGCCACTTGGTGTGGAATAAATGCGGCGTGTGTGGAGTTACAGCTCCCGTGCCCGGGTGCCCTGTCTGGTGCCAGCACAAAGGCACTTCTGGGAAGCAGATGCTACACTAGCACTAACATGTGAAATCCCGTGGGAAGTGGCTGACATACCAGCTCTGGAATTCCCACAAGGACTAAAGGCTCAGGTCCCCATAACCCATCACCACGCACACCACCAGGGTTTCCCTCATTCCTCAGTGGCTCTCAACATCCTCTGACACTGGGAAAGGGAGGCCGAGAGGACCCAGGGGCTGCAATTCCCTGACAATATGTGCCATAACAATGTGCCAAAGCATGTGCAGGCGGGAAGAGCATCCTTTCTGCTCAGTCTTCACCCTGCATGTGGATAGCAGGAGCCATCTGGACATACAACATGTCTCTAAGTAAAGCAATAGTCCCTGGCCTTTCTTCTCAGGGTCTGCTGGCGCTTCTGCCCAGCTTTGTTCTTACAAGAAAGCTCTGAATTTCTCAAGCAGAGGTTTTGGAGGGCAAATGCTGTAGGACATCATGGTTGTCTATTTATTCCAGACCAATCGTAATACAGGCAAGGACCACACAAACCTCACTCCCTTGTCAAATGAAACCTGTTTCGGTGGTGCTCTGAGCCTGGCTAGATTTTAACCACCAATGTGGCCTACCTACCCCTGTGTCCTCTCATGTGACAGACCGCTGGAAAGCCAAACCCAGGCAGCTGGCATGTCCTGGGCTCCCTGAAGCATGTCCAATTGGTCCAAGCAGAGCAGCACACCCGACACCCACATGTTCCGGGGATCTGCATGTTTCTCTGCCCATTTTGACATCTGCTGTACATTTTTTGGAGTGCCTAGGAGCACAGCATGGGCCAGATGTGTGTGGAGACTCGTGGCGTGGGCAGAGGAGTTACAGCCAGGGGAACATGGTTCATGCATAATTAACACAGACTCCTTCCAGCCTCCAGGCTGTTATGATGTCTCTTACCAGAGAGAGGCCTTTATTCTGATACTTTGGCAGAACGAATCTCTATAAATTAACTTCCCCTCCCCCCACCCCTGGATTGCAGGCATTTAAGAACAAAGGTCTTAAAGCAGCAACACTGCAAACCTGCTGAGACTGGGGGATTAAGATTGTTGGACAACATGGCAAGTGTCCTGCCAAGCAGCAGTCAGACAGCAAATGAGCAAAAATATCCCACCAGCTGTGAGCAACTAGAAGATCCAGAGCTTTTGTCTGTCTGTCCATCCATCCATCCATCCATCCATCCATCCTCCAGTGTGCCAGTCACCGAGACAGGAGTCATGGGCATGGAGGCTTTAAATGCTCCTCTCCATTGCAGTATTTGTGCCAAGCCCATGATGTTAAAAATGCTCTGAGGACTCGGGGTTTTGATAGCACTACAGGCACTCTGTTGATGTTGATACATGGTGGAGTAGGTACCTACTCTGATGGGACTCTGCAGTGGCTATACAGCTCCTGTGTAGCCGCTCCTGAGCCACGTTCACTCTGATGCTCTGATTTTAGCAAATATAAAATCCATTTCAACCAACCTTCCCAGACCTACAACGGTCTGCAATCTCAGGGAGTTCAAGTCTGTTTTACAGTTGTTATCTCTGACTCTTCATGTCTTGTGGGTTGTTTCAGTCCCAAAGATCCTCAGTTATCCAGTGCTGGGGTTGGGATCCGGTCCTAGTTCTCCTCTGGCTTTATTTTGACTGTGGTGATGCCCTGTTAAGAGCTGAGCGTTTGTATGGCCTCTTCATCAGGGTTCCCACATCTGCAAGAAGTGGCTGAGGTCCGAGGATGTGTGAACTTCAGCCTGAGCTCCTGAACGGGAAACCTTGAAACAAGTTCACTGGGGTCTCTTGCTTGTCCCAATTTGCTGTTGTTGTGTGTTGAGTACGCACCTTGGTGGGTCCCTGCTGAGCTCCAGCTGCAGCCTCCAGCCTGCAAGCAATGTGTGCAGTCACAGCGGGAGAGACTTCATGGCCGGTGCCTCATAATGGGGGCTTTCCAGGGCACCGAAACTGTAGGCTGTGTCTTATCAGATGCTCTGGCACCCAGAGGAGAGGGGGTTTCATCACTGCACATTTCCATTACTTGGCCCTAGTGGACCCTTCTTCCTCCCTGCTGCTTTTCCAGTATCTGAAGAAGCCACAGCATCTCTAAATGTACAGCAGGGAAGCTACCACAGTGGTGGCATAACTTTGCTTGATGAGTTTATAAAAAGAAAAGCCATCCTCCGAAAGATAATTGAGGAGGATGGCCAGGGCCTCAGGACAGCAGAGAGGGGAGAGGCAGACCTAAGCGGTGCTGGGAATGGTCCACTCCATCCTTCTAGGAAAATCTCTGCTTGCTTGTCATCCTGGGTCTGAAAATTAAATTGCTGACTAGCAGAGTTCAGGTTGTTAATGATACGTACTAAGGGGACGTGTCAGATACAGCAATAAAAATAAACTGAACTGCCTGAGGCAGGCATGGGGGAGCTCTCAGAGGAGAGTAAGAAGGCTTTTCCGGCAAGCAAGTCTTCTTAGCAAGCTGCTGCAGTAAGACACAGATATCTTCTGCAGGCAAATATCTGCCTTGGATCTGCTCATGCTGGTGCTTGGGAACTTTTGGAGACTGCTGGTGCCAAAGAAAGGGAAATACGGATTAGGCCTTAAATACTGTAGTAATGAGATTATTAATCTGTGGTACATTAGCAGTCGGGGGTTTTCACTCACAAGCCTCTGAGCAGAAGTACTGAAGCAAACAGGGGAACAGGTTTGTTCCAAGTATAACATGTAGGTTATGAAGCAGTGCAAGAGAACAAGCATGACAAGACTGGCAGGCACCAATCCCAACTTGGCCCCTGGCTAAAGTCATCACAAATGTCAGACCTGGGCTCCTAGGAAACCCTTTTTGAGACATCTGGGTTGCAGAGCTTTGTGATTTGGGGAAAATGGGGAAACTTGGGGAAAATGAGCCCAAGAAAGCATGGTGTTTTGTATGTGCTCATCTGTGTGGTGTGCCAAAGCAGTCAGCCGAGGGGGGTGGTAGCAGAGGACAGACAGACATCCCCTGAGTGAAGTGTTATGGAGCCCTGCTTTCCTGGGGATGGCTGAACACCTGCCTGATGGTGGAAAAGAGTGAATGAATTCCTTGTTTTACTTTGCTTGTGTGAGGGGCTTTTGCTTTACCTATTAAACTGTCTTTGTCTCAACCCACAAGTTTTCTCACTTTTACTCTTCTGATTCTCTTCCCCATCCCAGCCGGGGGAAGGGAGCAAGTGGCTGCATGGTCCTAATTGCCTGCTGGGGCTAAACCATGACAGCATCAGCGATAGCTGCTTGGGCATGCTCTGAAGCCGTTGTAAGCCCGGAGCACGCAGAGCTGCTCCTCTTATCCTGCAGGAGCCTTTAAAGCTTTCTGGTACCACCAAGTCCTTAGTTCTGCCCTGTTGAGTGCTGGCAGAGCATCTGTAGAGCTTTCTGCCTGCCTAAAGGTCACATTCCTGATTGACAACCTGGGTGAGCTGCTGGTTGTTAAAGGGGCACTTCAGTACAGCTCCGTGGCTACCTGGGACTCAACAGTCATTATCAGCTGAGGAAAGGAGGGCTCAGGTTTAGGTCTCTCCCCGCAAGGTGGGATTGCTCGACACTGTGACCTCGCTAGAGCCTGAACATTTGACCTGGAGATTTGGAGGGAGTGGGCTGTATCTGCAGCCAGGCATTCAGACGAAGAGCTTTGGGGGTTTCAGACGTGCTGGTAAAGGGACTCCACAGCGCTGCTGAGACCTTTCTTTGCAGCTCTAGTGGTGACTCGAGGACAATAGGGTCACCCACCAAATCTCTGGTCTGCTGGCCATAATGATGGTGGAGAGGGGTTAGGAAAATAAGTGATGTTCTAAGGGCTGTTACAAAATCTGAAAGGCACAATTCTATGATTGAGGTGGGCTCCCAAGGCTGCTGGTGCAGGGACACATCAGGCCCAGCTCCTGCAGCTGAAATGCATCATCATGTTCCACCTCTGAACAGCTCTTGGACCCTTCTTGTGCTCTCACTGGGTAACATGCTTTATCTTCTGTCTCACCCCCTTTTTTCTGCAAACCTCATACCCTCAGATATGTAGCAAAATGGAATTAAAAGATGAAAAATAATGACCCCAGTTATTGGTCGCTCGAGCTAGATGTGGGATGCTAAATTGCAGTTCTCATGGTTGCCAGAGAGGAAATACAACATTTATTACTTACTACTTTTTTTTTTTGTTTCTGGAAAATATTAAATTCTTCTGCAAGCTGGTTATTTTCCCCAGTGTTCAGCTCTGACCCATTTACCTCCTTGCCAGAGGGTAATCACACCCCAGTGCCACCTCCCGAACAAAGTCAGGACTGCTGCTGCGTGTGTCTCTGTCACTTAGTGCCAGATGCTGGGGGAGAGTCTCCTACCCCCTGGCACGACTGATAGACTCCAGCCTCTTCATTATCGCCGCAGCAAGCTTCCCGGCAGCTGCTGCCGGCTGAGCGGCATCAGGCAGCATCTCTGCTTGTGTTTCAGCCTCTCTGTTCCCAACCGAAGGGAGTGGGGTTTGAAGTTTGCACTCAGGTGTAACTTCTCTGTGCTCCAAGCCCCCCATCCCCTTTGACAATATATGCAGTACTACACCTCAGCCTCCCTGTCTCCGCAAAGCAGTGGTGCTGGTTGCACGTGGCTGCTAGTTGTAGAAAACAGCTCCTTCTTCTTTTTCTGCCTTTAATTGGTACCTTGGAAGGACCTGTTGTCACCACAGGCCTTGCTGTGTGCCAGACAGATGGTGAGGAGCCAGTCCATTACCTCCTCTTGAGAGAGAAATGATGCAGAATGATCTGGCTGGCACAGGCGCACGCGGGTCAGCGTGAGGGACACGCAGCACCAGGCTGTGCACGGGGCTCCTGCACTCCCATCCCCTCGGCGTTTGCCAGAGTTGGTAGAAGGGGAGATGAGGTCTGGGGAAAGATGCAGGGGTGAAAGTGCAACCCCACGCACTTACCCAACTCTCTCCCCACCACATGCCCCGAGGTCCTGGAGCTCTGAGCTGGTGGCATTGATTGTGGATTTGTTCTGCATCTGCTTGCGGTGCTGTTGAGGACAAAGGTGAAGAGCTGACAGGAGGGCACCATAGCTGCTGGTCCCATCCTCAGAACCCAAATTTGGAGGTGACTTGTGCTGGGAGGTCTATTGCTCCCTCTCAGCTCTGAGATGGTCTTTGCTGTGTCTTATAAGGGGAGAGGAGTGGCACAGCTGGGCATCTCCTATGGGCTCCAGCACCCCTTTACCTTCCCATTGTGACTGCCACCACCAAGCTCCCAGCCCTCAGAGGAGGGCAGTTTGCAACCTCAACTCCTTGGTGGCACAAAGGGGCCACTGATGTGGCTGGATTTGGTGGAGACACGGACCAGATTGGGCTACGGCAGAGTGGAAACAGGCTGTTGAAGAGATAACTGAGTCTCCCCAGTGTTTGCTTGTGCCTGGACCAGCTGCTGGAGCGGGTGGCAGGAAGGGGACTGGGGTTAGCTGAGCACAGTCCTGCCTCAGCGGGGAACAGATTCTCTTCTGTTGAGCAGCTTTATTGCCATCTACTCTGTGGCCAACTACGAAATAAGATGGTACCACCCACCTCACTGATGCTGCACATCCCTGACATATGATTTGAGGGCCGTCTGCCCTTGCAGGATGTAAGCCAAGGAGCAAGGCTGGCAGAGGCAGAGACTTCAGCTCACCTCTGAGCCAAGCCAGGCAATCTCCTTCCAGTTGCAACCCACAGACCTCAGCCTCAGGCTGAAGCTCTCGTCTGTTCCTCTCCAAAGGCAGCTCTTTGCAAGGGAGTGCATTTGGTTCGGAGGTTTATTCGCTGTACTGGTAGCAATGCCATGATTGCCTGTACCAGCACAAGCTACCTGCTGTCCTTCTTGCCCTTCAATCAGGGTTTGAAGTCCTCCTTACCTCCCAAAAAACACCGGCTGGCCTAGGGCATTAAGGGGAGACCCAGCAACAAAACTTCCTTCTTGCCCTGAAAAAGGATGGGACAAAAGGTTTGACAAATGGGCAGGGTGCTGAGGGCTCGCCACAGATGCCACCTCAACAAGGACACTGAATTTGGGCTGAATCCAGACTCAACATGTTCAGTTCCTCTGAATTCTCAATACCTGCAGGAGGCTGAAGTCCACCTTTATTTATCCTCCTGCCAGTCCCACTGAGATTTCAAGGGCATGTATCTCACAGCTAAAGGTGGCCTATATACTTTGATGCCAGGAGAGACTGTCTCTCCCCAGCCTGTTTACGGGTTTGATTTCTGATTTGCAGGAGGGCCTATGGACCATGTCCCCACATCTTGGTACAGAAAGCAATTTCTCCTCTTGGTTTTTACAGGGCAGTTCTCTCAGCAGTGTAAATCTGTGTGGGGAGGTTTTACGCTGGATGACAGAGAGGAATCCAGGCTTAGGATATTTATACTGTAGCTTATACAAAGCTATTTGACATAATGAATGGATTTGGGGGAGTTATTTCTATTTTTTTCTTCTTCTGAGGAAGAAGCATTGGCGTTTACCTTGGAACACAGCCTGAACATGTCATCACCTAAAGGCTGGGTGTCCTGACCACAGCAACTTGTGTTGTTTGTAACAAGTTTTGTGGGATGTGCGTTGCCGCTGTGAGATCCTACCTAGTGATGTGACGCTGACAGATCTCACAAGGTGGCACAGAGCCAGCTCATGGGAGGCCTCCAAAGGAAAGCTCGCCTCTCTGAGACACTTTGTCTCATGGTAATAGGATGCCCTGGCCAAGGCTGCTGCCTGGCCTCTATTTGAGGCAGCAACTGAATGTCCTGGTTTGTGATGGCCATCGCAGACCTGCTGTCATGGGGATTTTTGGTGTCTTGCCCCGAGTCCGTCCTGCCTCCCTCAGGTCTCTGTGTTTTCCTGGTGAGATGCAGCATTCCTCCCCAGTGCCTCTTCAGCAATGCTGTTGGGAAACGTGGGGCCCTGCACTGTTCAACAACTGCCATGCTCCACCCCAGATGTGGACCAGGTAAAAGCGCCTTATGCTCGTAGGTGCTCTTTGAGATCTTCAAAACCACCACGATGATGAAAAACAGTGATGTGCCCCAAGTAATGAACCTCTTCTCTTTTTCCTTCCTCCCTCCCCCTCATCCCCTTTCCTTTCCCTGTTGCCTCCCCTTGCAGTGGCAGGCCATCTCTCTGACAGTCATTGAGAAGGTCCAGATAGCAGCGGCCATCCTGGGTTCCCTCTTCCTCATCGCCAGTATCTCGTGGCTCATCTGGTCGACCTTCAGTCCTTCAGCCAAATGGCAGCGCCAGGACCTGCTCTTCCAGATCTGCTATGGAATGTACGGCTTCATGGACATTGTCTGTATAGGTGGGTGATCGTATCTCATGGCACGGCCAAGGTCGCCCCCCCCACTCACCCGTGGAGAGGAGCAGGAGATGGTGTGGAGAGCTGGCCAGTACAGTTCGGCTCAGATTGAGCGTCCCTGGCTTTTCCTCCTTTTTGCTTTCATGGCACCTTTTTTACAGTCCTCTCTGCTCATCTGGGCAGCCCCAGGGTGCCTCCGTGGCTGGGCAGGCAGAGGGACGTGCAGCAGCCCCAAAGAGAAACAACTCTCTCTTCAGAGCAAGAAGAGGGTGGGGAGGTCTGTAAGGCTTTTGAAGAACTCCTTCCTTTCTGGAATAGCTAATTTAGGGGTGTCCCATGGTTGGGTGTGGCAGGGCCTCTCCACAGGCAACAAACCCAGTGGCAGAGACCCTGGTATCCAAGTTCAAATGGCTTTTGGCTTCAGCACCCTTCCAGCACAGGACTTGGGCCTGCCAAAACCCAGGCCAATTCCTCCCACTGTTGCTGACAACAAGACGTGACCTTGGTCTGTAGAGATCATCCTGCTCCTTTGTGACATGCTGGTGGAGCTACCACGTCTCTCCAGGACCAAAGGGTGTGAAAGAGAGACGGGCAGCAACCACCTGTTGGCACAATAGCCACTGGTGACACCCTTTTACTGGTGCAATTGGGAGTGGAAAAAATTGATCCCTATGTGTGCGTGGTATGCCTTTGTGTCGCCTTGTTGGCACAGGACAGAAGCGAAGACCCCTTGTCTGGGCGGACATCAGTAACATTATTAACTGGCTTTGATAAAGCTTCAAGAGCTGAGGGGAACTGATTAGCTCATCTGTCAATAGGAGCTAAATCCTCCACATGGCAGAGAACAAACCTTGCCAGCCGTGAACTGAACGGGAACTGGACAGACAGATTCAGATTTGAGGTTCTTTGCTTCTTTCTTATTCATTTTTTTAAGGGCCTGGCTTCTATTTCTCTTTTCCACCTTATCTGAGCCCCTTTGCATCTCCACTGATGTCACCATTAAGCTTAACATCCTAAGCTGGGAGCATTGATTTTTTCCAGCCAAAGAGCGAGTGGCCGTCCTGTTCCCAGGAACATTTCAGAGTTGTGGCTTGGGCCAGCCTCTTGTCTCACGGTCTTCCCTTTGCAGCTGGCAGTTCTGGTGGGCCAGGCGTGCTGGCTTTCCCACAAACTCGAAAGCAAGTGGGAAGCATTACAGATGCAGTGAGTTAACATGTCTGTCTGTGGCTTCTCTTGCCCAGCACCTCAGAGACTACCCAGAGATGTCTCCACTTACGCTGTGAGCAGCATGTCTGCCTGTGCTGCCAGGCAGCCCACCCATGCTCAACCAGGAGAGATGATATTCTGGACCATGTGAGCCTTTGTATACATTTCCCTAGAAAAGCTCCTACGTGGATGCAGCTGGGCCTCTGTCCCTGCCACACTCCAGTGTAAAGCTGGCTTGTGTTGGGCATCGACGCCCTTTGCAGTCCCAGATGCTGCTGCGCCCAGGTCTGCAGTGGAAGGGAAGGGAGGTCTGAGGAGTGCTTTGCTGAGATCCAGTGTTTGCTCTCTCCCCCGCCTCCCCCTCCTCCTCTTCTTTCTCTGCCCAGACTGAACCAAGTGACAAATGAGGTCTTCACGGGGAGCTGTGACTCCCTGGCTGTCGATGCGGTCAGGTCTTTCCTCTGAGTGAGTTCTCTCCAGCCCTGCTGATTTCGGGGGCCTGCACTAGCATGAGCCAAAAGACCGGTCTGTCCCACTGAGAGGCCTGGCCAGGTCAGATCAGGTCAGCAGAAGGGGCTGATCAAAGGGAACTCTGTGACTGGGTTTAATTCCTCATTCATTGTAGCTTTGCTCAACTGTGATGGATGCAGCAGTGCCAGCTCACTAGAAGACTCACCGTGAGTTCTTCGCTGTGGAACAGCTATTCTCCCTCTCTTTATCCCTCTCCCAAACCTTGCAGCCTTGCGCGGTGTTTTTGATCACAGCCGGGCAAAGCCACCTCTGGAGATTCAGAGTTCTGCTCCTGACTGCCAGCATGGCCCGAAGCCTCTTGTTACTCATCCCTGGGCTTTAGTTCTACTTCTGCAAGTTCAGGATAAAACTTCTCATGGATAATTGCAGTGACAACAGTTCTTGAAATACCAGGGCGCTGCCTGTGCATTTCGGTGTCTCCTCCTCCACAGTCCAGCCCTTTACCCTTTTGCTTTCCAGCCTGTGGGTGGGTAGGAAAGATTTAGAAGCTAAGAAATGCTCAGCAGCAGGGAAAGAGCAGGACATTAAGTGTACTCGGTTCTACCACGCTTCTTTTTTTCGGCTAATGTAACACACACATTGTCTGTGCATTGTTTGGTAACAGGCTGGGCAGCCTGAGCTTGTGAAATGTTATACTGTAGGTCCTACACTAATTGTATGAATTCCAGTTGTTCCTTCCCCGAGGCTGACCCCAAGTTTTGCTTTCATTGGCAGAGGAGCAGAGGTTTGAAAGACAAGGTTTGAAAGACAAGGTACTTACTAAAGAGCAGATGTGCTGAAGCAGAGCTCCTCTGTAGTTCCTGCCAGTTCCCACTTCATTTGTCCTTGGATGTCTCATGTCCATTAAGCAGCCAGTGGCATTTTTCCAGGAGGCAAAACTGGAGAAGACACCAAATCTGCAGAGATTCTGACTGTTGTCAGACAGGGAATATGCACCTAGTCAGCCACTGCCCAGCTGTTTTGTGTGATCTCCTCTCTACCAAGTCATTAAGGGATTTAGGTAGCGATTTGCCAAGACAGAGATATCTGTGGCAATTTGCATGGTCAATCCCATGGCAGCGCTGGTCTTTCCAATGTGGAGTCAAAGGTGAGGGCACGAGTGCTCACTTGCACGTATAGCTCCCGAAGCACAAGTCATTTGTTTGTTGTTATCTTCACTTGAGCCACACTTGAGCTGAAATAGTCAGATCATATCCAAGCTGAGCTCTCAAAATATGGCTTTTATCTCAGAGACTATTGATCCATGCATCAAAATCCAGGAGTCTTGGGTTTAACCCTCAGCTGCTTACATTCAGTAATACGCTAATGTTCTTTGGACTTTGCTAGATCTTAGCATGCTCCACAAAACCAGGTGTAAGGGACAGACACCATTTGCTCCCCCTTCCCCACCATGGGAACAAAACCACAACCAAAGTAAAATCAATCTCCTCCTCACGACCAGAAGGACAGATGATATGGCCCCAAGTACCAGAAGCTACGTCCATCTGGGCAAGATGTGCAAGACAGTCTTTCAACATTGGTCTCCTCCTTGCTCTCAGACATGTAACAGGAGTTCAGGAAGCACTAGAAAGGATTGCTTGGAGTCTCCAATACTGGAATTTTTTTGAGAAGCTGTTAGAAAACGTATGTCAAGAACAGGTTGTGGAGAGACGATCCCTGTTTGTGAAGGAGGAGCAAACAAAATGCTTCTTCATATCCAGTCTGGCCCAACGTCTGATTCCGATCTCTCTTTCTTTCATGCATGCTATGTCTGGTCATGTCTGTGGGACAGATACAAGAGTTGGATTAAATGAGAAACTGGTAATGGTGCCAGCAGAGACATTGCTCTGCTATGAAGCCATCCACAACACAGACATTTGAGATCAGCGACCAGGAAGTGAATTAAAAGTGAGATGGGGACTGTTCATTTGATTAACTGCTCTCTCCATAGGTCCATGAGAGGTAAATCCAGAAAGCTGGCATAGAGAGGGATTAGCAGAAATGCAGTTATTGAAATGCAGAGATAAATGGAGTGAGCCTTCACAGGCTTGAGTTACTGAGTAGGGAGAGTAGCAGCTTAGAGCCAGGCTGTAAATCCTGAGAGGTACCTGCCTGTTAATTAAATGACGGTCCTTGGAGGGGGAAGGAGGGGTTTGCCTCTCTCTCTGTCAAGGTGCAATTAAGGAAAGTCAGCGTTTGTAGATTAAGGTGTCATTTGGGGTCAGGAGGACAGGAAACCATCTCCTGTTACACAAGGAAGAGCTCTGCCAGCTAATGAGAGCGTGTCACAGTCTAGGCTCAGGCGTCACCTGATGGGCTCCAAGGGGGAAGCGCGTCCTGGGAAGGCCATGAGCAGGCTGTGTGTACAGGGCTGTCACTGTCACCACTTGTGTGTGCAGTCCTGCTTGCCCTCTCGGGGGTATCCCTGGGATGGCATCCCCAGCAATGCGAAAGCGATCCCATCTGCCTCTCCTTGGATCACTGTCTGCTGGTGGAGACTGTTGCTTTGTCGATGCCCACCCCGTCCTTGCTCTCTGACTCACCCTGCCTCGGTGCTGAACCACTCACTTCTGCAAGCACTAAATCCTCATGCTCTCTGAAGCTTTTCCCTCGATTTCCTTGGCAGCCAGTCCCTGAGGGTATTTGCCTTCACAACAGTAGCTGCACTGCAGCTCAATAGCACAAGAGACAGGCAAAGGAGGACCATTCATCCTGCCAACGATTTCTGTTGGCACACCATGGCAATCCATTACAGATCAGGAAGTGTGTGCCCGCTGTTTTTTAATCCCAGCTGCCAGCAAGAATAATCAAAAGCATCCAGTACGTCTAACGGCATCTCAGCACAACCGTAGGTAATAACATAAGAAATCAATAGCCAATTAAAACTGATCCACAGCATTTGATCTTTCATAGTGCAATGGGAACAGTAATTAATGGAGCTTCCTTGAGACAGTCACAATTCAAACTTCCTGCCAAGACTAATGTGGTTTCATTTTAAATGAGCTTTGCTTCCTAGAGGAAATGCCAGGCTGAGGTGGCCTCAGGGTGTTTTCTAGTCAGGTCGCTTGGGCCCCCAGCGTTCAAAGGATTTAGGAGTCAAAGTCCCAATAAAATAAAGAGAAACTGAGAAATTAAGTGTCTTCAGGGTCTTCCTCTGTATTGATGTGATTCTCAAAACGAAAGCAGGTGTTTTCATTCAGGTCTGCATAGACCCCCAAGGTGCAAAGCAGGAAGGGTTGCTACAGCTCTAGGGAATCAGTTCTGGGGAAGCACCAAGCCCATGCGTTGGCTTGATGACACCCTAAAGGCAAGAGCACAAGGCAGAGAAGTTCAGCAAATGTCGTCAGAGGAGAAACCTGAGACCAACCCAGACAGCAAACGTGCATGGCTTCAGTGTACCTGGAAGAGACCCAGGAGAGCATGCAGGAGTCTTCCGCGCCCTTCAGCTTAATTCACTGCTTGCCATGCTCTTCATGCACTTCAGAGCTACCAGGAGCTAACGATAGGGTAGACCCAGACCCTGTCATCAGAGCAGGCAGTTGGGGTAAAGTCAGGCAGGCGTTTCACTTTTTATTTCCACTGTGAATCCTGGTTTGCATACATTCAGCCACAATGTGTATGCTTGAAAAACCACTGAGCGAATCATTGATTTATCAGCTGTAAAGGGGGATGTGGAGACAGGAACAGTCCCCGCAGGGTGCCTCGTGGGGCTCTCCATCCAGCTGGGCAGGGGCCATCCCTGGAGAGCAGTCCTTGAGGGCCCTGTACCTGGGCCAGCAGCACGAGAAGCGACGCTGCATGGCTGATCTGCCGATTGAATTCTTGGCCGCTCTCCAGGAACAGCGGATGCTCGGCAAAGCCGAGACATGCCACCCCTCCGTTCCTGAAAGATGGGACCTATTTTTATCTAATGCTGCATTGATTATTCAATAAGAGAGCGGAGTGGGCCAGCCGGCGTGCGTGCATGTGTGCTGCTTCCACCAGCGGGCATTTCTGCAGAGGCTCAATGTGCCGGCTGAGCTCCAGTGCAGCTCCGGCAGCTCTCCGCGGAACGAGAATGTCGCTGCTGAGCAAAGAGCCATGGGGTTTGGACCTGGGTCTGAACCCCCTCCCTTTTTGCAGGGAAGGATCTTGGCTTCCGGCACAGGCAGAGCAGCACCTGGCCTTTCACACGTGTCCCTTCAACGGCACGATCCTTCACCACATCCATCTCCACGCAGTTTCCCACTCTTGCAACAGGCTCCAGAGACGTATTTTGTCATGAATTACCATATGGTGCTCTCTGCTCCAGTGGATCAGTGTGTTTAGCATTTAATGAGGGCAACATAATTAACATTTTCTGAGGGGGAAAAGAAATCCTTTTGCCTTGCGAACTGCATCTTGTGCTTTTGAGTGTGATACGTTATAATCAGAACGATGCTTCTTTGTCATTAAACCCCATTCTGGAATCAAGTGCCTGGTGTCCCTGGGTTAAGTTCCCATCTGTGGGCAGAGGCAGAAGCACTCACCTGTCTGTCACAGCTTCTACGCTACGGCAGGAGATTCCCTGGTAGGCAGCTGGTAGGATCTCCCGCACCAGCTGCACAAATTGTGCTGTCTAGTAAAGGATGGAACCAGTCCTTAGCTTTGTGCCAGGCTGTGTTTTTCCAACTGCCGTCTGTCCTGTCGCTCCTCCTACTACAGCCCCCATCCCTCAGACAAATTACTCCTGGAAGCGGGAGGCTGTGGTCCATGGCACGTCCGTGTGGCTGTAGCAAGAGAAGTCAACTCCATAGTCAAAGATGAGGCTGCAGGGGGGTCATTCCCCATGCACAGTGGATGAGGCTGCTTTTGGTGTGTCCCCAGCTCTGTAGGTAGCCAGAAACAGAGGTAAGAAGAGGTTAACACAAAACCACATCATTCCAGCTCTGGGTTGCTTCCAAGTAGTGTCTGATTGGTTCTTCTTCTGGAGGGATGGCTACCTATCAACAGAGCCATCTTTCAGACCCAGATACAACTTGCTCGCAGATACCTTCCTACGTGGCAGAGGGGATGCCCTAACAAGGGGGTAGAAGCAATGGTAATGCACAAGCCAACCTGCAATTTCAGAGGCACTCCCAGGTCCATTAATTTAGCCTATGTGCCCTACGTTACCCTGGGCGATGCTCTGTTAAGGGTGATCTGTACCCACCCTTATGTCTCTCCTAACTGGTCCCTGTTCCTCTTAGTGGAAGATCACTTGGGTGGCTGGAGCAGTCTGGAGGGATTTCACTCAGACAAGACCTGCATTCCTTAGAAAATGAAAAACTGTGAAACTATTCCCATTTTTTTCTTACAGAATTTCATTTGCTAATAAAAGCAGAGAAGGAGGCAGTAGTTCTACCTTCAATAAGCAAATGTCATGTTTTGATCATTATTGAACAAAGCATTTTGATTTAGCATTTAGAGATGACTGCTCATGCTGAGTATTTTAAATTCAGTGTCAGAACTGGAATACAACATTTAAAAAAAAAAAATCAAGTCCAAATGAAACATTCTCACCTGCTTGAAAATATGTATGTATTCTTTCATTCTCGAGGACAGCATGACTTTTTCAAGTCTCACTCCAAGCAAGTGTGAAGCCAGATTTCCAAACCCTACACAAAACAGTAGTGTTGTCCTGCTTTGCCTTTAAAGCAATGACCCAGGAATGGCTGAGGATCCAGCATGACTGCACAGGCAGCGCTTTCATCAAAGTACCGTTAGCTATAGGATAGAAAGGTTCATGAACCCAGACTGGAGGACTGACTGCCGTGGTGCAAGCGTAGTGAAATGGAAACCATGTGCTTTTTCTCTCCTCACTGTGAGTATCCAGCTCTGTGGGCTCCTGTCAGGGAACGCTTGGAAACCTGAAGGTAGAAAAGACCCATAAAATCATGCACAGACCAGGGTGTGCATTTGGCCAGTGCTCTGGTCAATCTAGTTTGAAATGATGATTTACTCTTTTCTTTTAGAGACCTAAGAGCATCTGTCATTCATGAAGATAGATGTCTTTCACCTCTTGTGCAAAAAAATCTTTTCAAGATGTGGGGTGTTGCCATTACCTCCATTTTAAAACTGGGGGGGAAAGGCACCAAGAGGGTCTGTATAATCCTATCTGCAAAGCAAGGAGGGGAGCCTTTAAGAGAACAAGAGCTATATGGGTATTGCCTCCAAGCCCTATCTCTCCTATACTGGCACAGTTATGGGTGGACTCACAAAGAGGGAATGCTGCTGGAGATGCATGATTCAGAAGCAAGGCTGTTCCGCTGGTGGAGCTCCCGTCTTTATTTATTTATTTGCTTTTTCCAAGAAGAGTCTCATTTATTGCTGCCTGCATAGCTAGAGACGGCCCTTTAATCCTCTGCTTTATCGTGTGCTGTGAATTAAATACCACAGGAGTACAAGATCCCTTAAGGGGACAACATCCATTCTGCTGTAGCTGTCCATAGCCAGCTGAGTTTACAGGAGTGCTTTTGTTTAAGGTTTATCTATTGCCTGAGCGAGGATTTCTCTGGGTTTTATTTTACCTATTTTTGCTGTTATTTCTTCTTTTCTTTTGTTTGGGGTTTTTCTGTCCCAGTTTTGAGGCAAGGTGTAAAAGTGCTAGTTTGGGCAGGGCAGGAGAAAGCTGTGTGTGCTTGGTAGCTCCTATGCTTACAGCTGAAAATACTGTGGCATTTTTAAAGCGATGGTGTTGGTGTGTGCGGTTCCCAGGGTCAGCCCAGCTCCTCTGCCACAGGTGGCATCCTACAGACAACTGATGCTGTCTTTCCATTACAAACAAAACATGTGGGAGTGCTGAATGAAAAGGAATTTCCTGTCCCTTGGACACCTCCTATCAGCTCCTTAATTTCTCCAGTCTTTCCTCATTTGGGACCTTACCAGCTCAGCCCTATAGGGCCCAGCCCGTGTGTTGGATAGGAACATGAGGGTGGGCAAAGTATGTGAATGAGGATGGCTGCCCTGGGATGAAGGCAGCACCTCTCAGAGAAGTTGGCATCTACCTGGAAGCCATGAAATCTCCCCCAGTGCTCCTACAACAGACTGCCCCCAGCTCCACAAGCCCAGTGAGAGGCAGTCCTACCTGTCCTCTCAATTCATCCCACTGGATAAAGCGTTGCTCCTTCGCCAGCTACAAATGCCACGTATGTGAGATGGACTGCTCCTGCTTCCAAGGAGAACCCATAGCATCCTGTGCGCACAGAAATCCCTGTGTTACGTGAAGTCATGGTGTGTTGCAGTGTCACGACCTGGAAATTGTCTCTTGCCATATAGCTCAGCAGCATCCGGCAAAATCACAGTGGTGCCTGGAGGAGAAACACTCCCAGCTGTCACACCAAGCACTCCCATCCGTAATAAAAGAGCTGCCTCCTTTCCCTAGCCCCCCACGCTCAGCCCCAGCGTTGGCAGCCGGCGAGGTCTGCCATGATTGCTTGCCTGGTGGAACAGCAACTGTGAGGACCCTCTGAGATGACGGTGTGCTGGATCCATCTCCCAGCTAGCGGGGCTCTCGCTGAGTCTGGGGGCGGGTGTTAATGGCTGCAGAGAGCTTGGGGCATAGCGTAACTACCCGCCCAGATGGGACCTGCTGCTCCCATTGCTCTGCCAGATGGAGCGGAGGAGGGCTCTCGCTGCCTTTGTGGGGGGTCCTGGCCCACCTGGGGCTGAGGAAGCTTTGAGGCAGAGCTGTCCTTGAACCCCAGCTTGCACGAGAGGAGACAAGCTGTAATAAGCACAAGGTTTGCCTGTTAGTCAGCAGTTGAAGGCTTGGGGGCCAGCCTGTTTGGGCTGTTAATGACTTGAAATGGAAGGGTCCGTACCTCCACAAAATCCCACAAAATCCCTGGAGGTGTTAAAAAGATGGGTTGACATGGTCCTCAGGAATATGGTTTAGTGATTTTTATTTCTTATTTCTT
>JAOXNO010000078.1:16560601-16575852 GCA_028565335.1 Limnodromus scolopaceus | reverse complement strand
GGTTGACATGGTCCTCAGGAATATGGTTTAGTGATTTTTATTTCTTATTTCTTTTTTTTTTTTTTGTCAGAGTTAGGTTAATGGTTGGACTATATGATCTTTAAGGTCCCTTCCAACCTAGACGATTCTATGATTCTAAAATATCTCCCCAGGACATCTGGGAGCAGCTTCTCTGTGTACGCCAGTGGGGACTCCTCTGCCCAGGCCGGGGAGGTCTCATCTGTTGAGGGGCTCAGTTTTGCTGGAGTTGTAGCATCTGTGGCCTGAGGAGAGCCAAGCGTGGCATAAATATCACTGTGAAAGCTGCCTGCCAGTGGAGCCCCGTTACAGCAAATGCACTTAAAGGGTGATGGGCAGAAGAAGGAGTATTTTGTCTTTCCCAGACCCGTGGGCTCCATGACAGCCCATGTCATCTAGTGGTCAACAGTGCCCAACAGGGTTCAACCATGCAGCCGCCCCTGTTCTGCTGAGACAAAACAGCCCAGATTCATACATATCTAATCCGTTCTTCAGACATTAAAAAAATGTGCATGGAGAATGATTGATAAGAAAAATGCCTGATTGTAATCAGCTAATTATTTTTTCCATATGCTAAGCATTCACTTGAGGTCTAACCATTATGAATACATTTTCAATTTATACCATATGTCATTCAATGCTGGACATTTCTAAGCTTGTACAGTTCCAGCATTATTCAGAGCAGACCTTTGCTAGTTGTCTTGAGAACAAGAGACATCCTGCTCACTGGTCCAGTGTCTTGCAACTACCAGAACTGTTTAAAAGACAGCACCAGAGGTCCCAGGTCATCCCTTACCTGGACTTCTCCTGTATGCAAGATAGACTGCCCGCTAAGTTCTTGAAACATTTTGGGGACAAAATTTATATTTTGGAAAGCAGTTATGAAGGAGTCTATACTTCCTATTTGATTTCATCTGAAAGCAAAGAATCCCTGAAAACCTGAATGTAGCTGTAGCTTGTATGAAAAGTGACTGTGCAATGAAAGCATTCCTGAGCTGAAGAAAAGTATGTGAGGATAATGGACTCCAGAAAAGCAGTGGCAGCAGCCCCAGGGGACCAGAGCAGGGAGTGTCTCTTGGGAAGGGAATCTGAAGGATAAAAGAGCCGCGAACAGCTCATGGCTGCCAAAAGGGATGATACTAAAGGCACAACAGCAAACTGTGTCTGTGCAGGGGAAAGCTCATAAGCGTGGGAAGAGAGCATTGAGGCTGCATCAGGAGCTCTTTGAGGACCCAAAATCAGAAGCTGCAATCGCACAAAAGGCAGAAAGAAAAACCTGCGACTAATGACAAGACTCTAGGAGTCACACAGGCATGGGGAGCCCTCAGAGCTGAGCCCCAGGATTACCATCTAGAGATACAAAAGGCAACAAGAAACAGGCCCATAAGCATATGTAAAGTAAGAAGAAGGCGGCAAGTCTAGGAGCTCAAATAAAATTTGATGCAAAAAGGGCAAAACAGTTAAATGTTGCTTTTGTTTCAGTCTTCAAAACTTAACTGAAATAATTTTAATGAGGAGAAAGGAGCCCAGGGCGGAATCAGAAAAGAACAGACTCAAAAACATTCAAACGATATAGCTCTGTCCTTGTCAGCATGTCCTAATGAACTTCAGAAGAAGCTATAGGAACAGTCTCTGACCCATGAGCGTTTTAGAATGAGGAACTTGGGGAGGATGCAGGAGGTGCCAGGCAGCTGGAGAAATGCAAGCAGATTATCTAGCTTTAAATATAATGTCTATCATTAAAGAAGGTAGGAAATGAGGATCAAATAATTGAAGGGCAAATCAGCTTAAATGATTCATAGAAAGATATTAGAATATTTTTTTAACCAGCCAATTGATGAGCACAAGAATATAACCGTATCTAATTTGGAAGAGTAAATGTCCTAGTGGCTAAGGGAAGAGGAGTCAGTTTGATATACCATGACATAGGCAATGCTTTTGATGCTTTGCTTTGTGATTCTCCTAAACAAACCAGAAAAATGTGATCTAGATTAAATAACTATAATGCAGGTGTACAGCCTATTGAAAAACTGCTTTCTCACTAGTTGTCAGTTGAGTACTGGAAACACAAAACCAAGTAGGACTGGTTTTGAGTTTGCTGTCTTCAATATTTTTTATTAATGGCTTAGATAGTGAAATGGGAACTGTTATAAAATTCACAGATGACACCAAGCTTGGAAAGGCTGAAAGCACTCTGGAGGATCAGATCAGAAATCATAAATTATATCATCAAATTGGAGAAATCAACAAGATGAAATTGAATAAAGAGAAGTGCAAAGCAGTATCCTTAGGAAGGAGAAATCAGAATCCCAAACAGAAGCTGGACCAGGCAGTCACACTGCCGAGGACGGAGATTCTGTGACAGATCAGTTTGTGTCATCAGGATATTGAAAGGAAGGCGAGATACACAGTGCTGATTCTGCAGCTCTCTGCTCGGGGGACTGAAAAAGAAGTGGGACAAAATACAGAGGCTTTGGAAATTATGAATAGGAGTGAGGAGAGGGAGGGCACTATCTGATTCCCCACCTGGCCAACTCCGACGTTCACATCTCCCCTCTCAAATCAGCCCAAGAGCAGAGTCCCACTGGTGCCACGACATTACTTTCAATTAGAAATCTACCTCTTCCTGCTCCCTGGTTCACACTCTTCCCCATTGCTTGCCACTGGAGGATTTAAAGATGCTAAGCTGTCTAAAGAACTTGTCATATTCAGACCCTGCCACAATGCTGAGTGATGCCAGACACCAGCTGCCCCTTCCTCACCCTGTATTTGCAGGAAAAGGTACCTCTGGCTCTTTTTTCCCAATTTATCACCAAGCACTATCTTGTGTCATGGATGAGGGATAAAATACAGGGGACGGCACCGAAAAGTGGTAGAAATTGGAAGGGTCCAGAGGGAGCTCGGTGATTCATCTCCCACATACTGTGAGGTACTTGCAAAGCTGGGGTGAGGCAGAGATTCGTGGTTATTTCTAAAGCACTTTTTGGAATGGAGCGATCCCATGGGCACTGTGAGAATTTAGGAAGCGGTGAGGCAGCCTAACTTGAGCAAATGCAGAGCGCAGAGCAAAAGTCAGTGCATTTTACTACACTAAAAACCTATGGTTGGGGAACATAAATGAGCCTAAAGAGACCACCTGTGGCTAGGTATGGTCCCTGCAGTGTGCAGAGCCCATCAGGGAAACATCGCTCTCCTGGTTTTGTTTTTACACCCTGTTGGCCATGCTGGAGGCAGGATGCTGTGACAGACAGACCCCTCTCTGAACCAGTACCGCCACTTTTCTGCCCTTAGGTTAAGATAAACAGAGGCTAAGGATGGAGCACTTAGGATGAGATTAAGGCAAAGAGATGAGTGAGAGTGGAGCTGCTGGAGTTTTGGGACCAACGTGGGGGAATTTGAGATTGCCACAAAAGCTGAAAGAATTCACAGAAATCGAGGGAAGGGTTTGTGTACACAATGATGTCAGTCGAGTGAACACCCGGCAATGAAAGTGTTGTCTCCCAGGAGGATTGGTTTGCCTTGGCCAGAGCCACCATTGCTGTGGATGCAAACATTCAGCTTTGATCACAGCCACCATAAGAGGTGACAGCTCAGGTGGCAGGACAGGGACTTTATGAAAAGCAGGACAGAGTAACTGGCTGGAATGGTCTGTGATTTTTCCTCCTGCAGATAATGTGAGTGTCAGCTCAGGGGTGATGTACCACTCACTGACAGCAGAAGCCTTGTTTTGGTTGTTTCTTTACCGGAAAACATGAGAAACAGTTCCCGTCCCAAAAATTTACCTGTCTCTTTCAAGAAAATGCATGGCAAGTGTTGGAATAAGAGGAAGGCTAATTAGAGGCTGAAAGTCCTGGTGAAAAGATCACTTGGTGGCAGAGGCTGACAATGTGCAGAAGATGACTGCTTGTCACTTCTGGGAAACCGCTGCTCCAAATTTTCTCTTAAATTGGAGGCTCACAATGGCTTGGGTTAGTCTCACAGGGTGGTGGTGTGCCAGTTGATCCTCCCTTGCCCATCCAGAGGCACAAATGCAGTTGTCCTTGTTACATCTGAGTTCTGCCCAATCTGCCCCAGTTCTGTTCCAATCTGGAACCAGGCTCTGTGCTCTCTGGGGCCAGGTCACTTACTGTGACAGTTTTGTGTAAGAGCAGTGGTTAGGTGCTGGGTGCTCTCCCACGTATAATAAATGAAAGGAAGCATAAGATGCCAGCGTAAGCAATGTGTACAGTTTTCGTATAACCCATTGCCAAGGTATTGTTGTGTTTGCCTTGCTGTGAAGCACAAAGCAGCCTCTCAGCTCTGGGAAGTAATCCCTGCACCCAGGATAATCACTAGTCCCTCCGGTCTGGACTCTACAAAGCTCCACCGGGCTGACCGTGATCTGACCCTTTGCATCGACTCAATAATAATAAAGCCACAAGAGCAAGAGCAGAAAAGGCTAATATATACGGAGAGAGTGAACACAATGAAAAAAGATCAGTATTGTTTCCTGTACATACCAATCCAAATTCAGCACGTGTTAATTCGGAGCCCTGCACTGGGTTAGCCTTACCGTGTTAGTCCTTACCGAGGTACTATGTCTTGTCCTGGGAATAGCATGGCCACATCAACGTGCCAATGCAAGCAGAGGCATTAGAATTTTTTTTTGCCCACTGCTGTCAGATTAATGACCCCATCACATAATGTGGGCTATCTCCAGCTCCAGAGCCATCTGGGAAATCTTCATGGTACAAACCACTGCAAGTAGAAATGTCTAAGAATATAAGAATGACCAGCTGCCCTGTTTCCGTCAATGGCCACAAACAGACACAAGGGTGAAATAAGAACAACACAAGTGTATACTATAGTTCCCTTGAATACTTCTTCTAGCATTCAACAATTTTCAGCTCAAGGAATTTCTTCTGATGCTGGTCCAGCCAGGTCTCTCCATGAGAAAACGGGAATACAAATAGCACATCTTTAGTCCCCACGTTCCATAGGAGTTTCCTTTTATCAGCACCACAAACAAGGGATTTCGTAGACCAGGCAAACTCACAAAGATTTTCCTTCCAAAGAGGATGGTTATCACAGAGGATCCATTGAGAACAGAGGAGTGGAAAAGCTCTAGGCCACTACCAGAATCCATCTCAAATTCTCATATAGACATTTCCGTGTTGAAAAGAGAGAAGTGTATGAAGACAGGAATTCACATTAATCTGCTCTCTTCCCCACATACACAGGGTTTGAATTGTGGAATAATAGCTTCTAGCTGGACACTTTCAGTTGAATGCAGTTCTTCCTGAAGGATTTCCCACTTAAGTCTGGCCTTTAATTGGAAAGTTTCGCCTCTGTAAACAAGAATGATCCTCGAGGGAGGGGTGTCTCTGGAAGCAGATGCACAGAGCTGAACATAGGAATTCCTATCCTAATTAATCTCAGGCAGACAAAATTTGTTTCGATGGGAGCATTAAGCGTCCTGCAGCTTGATATAAACTGATGGACTCTTGCTTACTCTTGGCACTCACTCTTGCAAATGAATCACTGTTACTTCCGCCTCCCTGCCCACCCCTCCACTTGGTTCCATTTTAATTTTACAGCTTCCTGAGCTTGACACTGGGAAATCGATAAGTAATTTAAAGCCCAGTAAATACAGAGGAAAACAAGTTATTTTGTACTTTTATAAATATTTGGAAACCAAAATTATCTAAGAAAACAGGTGCTCAGTTGACTCAGCAACCCATCCATCAGCATCACACAGTTAATTGCATAAGATCATAAACATTTATAATTAGAAGGCAAACAAACAAGAATTTTATAAACAGCCCTCTTGAATCAGGCTGCGCATTAAATATTTGTGATAAGGTAATTAAGAATAGATTTACAATCCTGGCTCAGCGTTTAATACTTTGGAGAATGGATTTGATTCTATGGAGAATGTTCTACAGCCAAGCAGAAAACATTCAATTTCGGCTCTTTTATCCAAAGCTTAAAGCGGTCTCAGAGAAACATTGGCTCTGTCATTGATCAGAGTGGAATTTCATTCATTACAGATCAGACAGCTCATTTAAATATACGTCTACTGTCCCTTGTCATGGGCTGATCCACTTCAGGCCTGCTTCAAAGCTCTGTCTCCTTGGCTGGATCTACAGGCTTTCCCTAAGTCCTGCTTTTTATGGTGGATGCTTTGATCAGAAGATGTCAGAATTCTCAACCATGTTTCAAAATAGGGAGGAAAAACCACATATTTTTTCTATTATGACATCACGGTGTTTGGTTATGAGAAGCCAGCATCACTGCAGGATTACAGCTGTGCAATCTCAGTGGTCTATGGGAACCAGAGGGAAGATCCCTCTCATACTGTAGTGCCCAATGCTAGTACCTGCCACAAAATAGCCAGATCTTCATACTTACAATTTCCAATGCAGTTACTTCTACAGCCAGTAAAAAGGCTTAGCATCCCATTACAATGAATGTTAGAGTCTCCCTGAAGCTAATCTGTGATCAAGTCAGCAGGACTTCTAGTTATGCTTAAAACCAGAGAGTCTGGAAACTCAATCTGTACTGCAGCTAGGGTGTAAACTCTGTAAAATCACATGCAGATCCTAAGAAACCATCAGTGGGTAATGGGAAGATCAGCCCAGAAGGGTTGGATGACCTTCAGATATTTTGGTTTTTGATATAGTATGGGTTTACTCCAGCGGTTATCTGCCATCAGAAACTAGAACAGTCTGGAAAAGCTGTGCGGAGGGTAAAGCCCTAGCATTTGATTCATCAAGGGCAGTAGTGAAACACATTATTCTGTGGTGACCATCATCTCCCCCCGCCACTGCTGGCCGAGGCATCCTCCTTGTTTAGGCATGATTTTGCTTCTTATTTCTTGTGGGCCTTTTGTTCTCTGCTCTTGTATTTGTATGCTTGCAACAGGCAGGCAAGAGAGCTGCTTTTCCTAGAACTGTTTCTGATAATCTTGATCCTGACCAAAAATGGTGAAGCCATTGCTATTATGCAAAATGAAGCTATCCATGTGCTAACTCGCCCAGTCCTACCTGCTGGTTTGGCTTCAGTTACATAGGGCACAAGGGCACTTTCCTAACAAACATTGCTGCAAAGCAAGGAGACTCAGACCCCCTCTCATTCTGCATAAATCCCACTCTCTAGCAAAGCTCGTTAATTATATTACAGGGTGTCCAGTAAGCCAGTCTGCATAAGAAGTTGCAGGTTCTTCCAGCGTCAGTGGAGAACATCACAGTGTTGCTGTCACTGCTGGATCTAGCACTTTCAAAGGGTCTAGCCAAAGCCTGGCAGCTTGAATAATAACAGAACTTAATACTCAAGTACCGTCATCATCTAAACAACTTCTAACATTATTTAATCCCTCAATCACAGAATCACAGAATTATATGGAGTTGGAAGGGACCTCTGGACATCATTGAATCTAACTTCCCTGCCTAGACCAGGTTGCACAGGAACGTGCCCAGGCAGGTTTTGAATGTCTCTAGACACAGAGACTCCACCACCTCTCTGGGCAGCCTGTTCCAGTGCTCTGCCACTCTCAAAGTAAAGAAGTTCCTCCTCATGCTTAGATGGAACTTCCCGTGTTCAAGTTTGTGCCCATTTCTGCTTGTCCTGTCACTTGGCACCACTGAAAAAAGACTGACCCATCCTCTTGCCACCCAGCCTTTAAGTATTTATAGGTGTTTAGATCCCCCCTCAGTCTTCTCCAGACTAAAAAGACCGTTTAGAACTGGAGTGTCCTACAGCCCAGTGCCATCCCCCGGACATCAGCTCTGCTATATGCAGATGGGCAGCGGGACATACACATGCTGTGCATGCTCAGCCCACACACCATGTAAGATCATCTACCCTTTCTTTCAAGGGTATTGTTTTCCCCCTTGGACAGGAGCGATGACGTACGGTGAGGTACCTGCTCTGCAGACCAGCAAAACTTTGCCTAGGAGGACAAACCATTTATAGGTATAGACAGACCCTTTGTTTTTTTCCTGCTCGGCTGCCGCCCCTGGCCCCCCTGTGCCCGTCTGCTCTGCTGCCGTGTGTGTGGGGAGAGATTGGGGCTGTGCACGCACATCACGCTGGTGCAGCAGACGTCACCGGCGCGTCAGAGCCAGTGACACCCCCTCCAAACGCACGCCAGCAGCTGGGTGAATCATGCCTATGCAGCATGCAAAACTTGTCCACTGATGGATAAACCCCGGGCACTTATTGGTAAACAGATACCGGTTTTGCTGTAAGAGCATAACTCACTCCGCTGCATTTACGATCCGTTTATTGATTGCTGAGATAAAGCCGTAATCCTTTTAATTCAGGGGAAAAGGGATCCAGCAGAGTAGGAGCACCGGTGCTCTGCCAGTCGGTAATTAAAACACATGATTTATTGTTGAATAAACACCGGCTGAGGGAGAGCTGAGCTAACCAGCTGCTGGGGGCAGGATGCTGGGGTAGGTTTATGGTTCTTTCTAAAGTTTTGTTTCTGTTTTATGTTTATTTCTTTCCCCCTTCCCTCCAGGTCTAATAATACACGAAGGGCCCTCGGTTTACCGGATTTTTAAACGGTGGCAGGCGGTCAATCAGCAGTGGAAAGTGCTGAACTATGACAAAACAAAGGACATGGAGGAACAAAAAACAGGGACCAGGACAAATCAGCGCCCCTCCTCCCAAACCACCCACTCGTCCTCCACTGGTGGTACAGCCACTAACTCCGCTCCAGCTGACAGCGGGGCACGGGCTGCCGGCCATGCCACAGGCACCCTCTCTGACCACCACTGTGCTTATACCATCCTGCATATACTCAGCCACCTGAGGCCTCACGAACAGAGGAGTCAGTCTAGTAGTAACAGAGAGCTCGTCATGAGGGTCACGACGGTCTGAGCCGAGGAATTCAGGAGGCCTTAACACGAAGCGGAGGAGACAAAGAACTCATAAAGCAGAGGAGCATGGTGTGCCTTTTTCTTTCTCTTTCCTTTTTTTTTTTTCTTTTTTTTTTTTTTCTTGTTTTCTTCCCTCCTCTCCTTTTCTTTTTTGGTAACTGCACAAGATATAAGAGGCGGCACCTGGCCAGCTGAGGAAAAAAGCAGGTGGAGGGAGAGCTGCACACTCATGCTAAAGAGGTCAATGTTTTCCAGCTAGTTTAAAAAAAGAAAAAAAAAAAGAAAAAAAAAAGAAAAAAAAACAACACCACAAATCACAAAAAAACCCAACAAAACAAGTGCAATACAGACTACAAACTGAGTAGGCAGAGTTCTGGGGAAGCAGAGAAACAGACGGTTTAGCATGTCTTACAAATCCTATTACCTGGAATAGGTAACGCTCTGTACACAGCCCCCCGTACACACACGCACACGCGCACACACACACGCACGCACACACAGTGTGAGATTTATAAAAACAAGGAAGGGAACGAAACGTTTGGTGTATTTTTATTTTCCAGACTGTGATTAACCAGGGCTATGCGTTGTTTTGTTTCATGAGTCACTCTGGAGCCTTTTAGATTTACCATAGGAAACCTGAAGTGAAATGGCTGGGGGGTTTTCGGTATTGGTTTACAGAAAGAGAAATTGAATCATCCCACCAAGAAAATCTAACAAAACCCAGCCATACCCAAATTTCACCAAAAATCCTGGGTTTTTTTCATACTGTTCTTGACAAGGGGTTTGTGAGGGTGGAATTGGGAGGGGGGAGGGCGCTCCATGACCTTTATTCGACGTATAAGCATTTTCGGCAAATTTTGTACAAATGCTCCGCAGGTGTTTCAAGCACAAGTACTGGTGTGATTTATGCCTTCATTGACCCCAAATCCAACATCCAAATCTTGCCACTCGCACACATCATTTTCCATGCAGACATTCCAGGTTAATTTCCTTCCATTTTACACTGATCACAAGAAGCTGACCCATCTCAGTGGGTTTCTGCTTCCTTGCTGATTCAGACACTCATGCATTAGAGATGTACTTTTTTTTTTTTGGTGTCTGTATCCCTGCTGCTCCATTTGCAACAGTCTCACTCAGTCTTGTAGGCTGAGCCTTTCACATCCAGTCTGTTAGTTTATTACAGAGTCTATTCCATTCAATCATTCAAGAGAGAGTTAGTCTGAAGAGGGAGCACAGTTGCTGATCAAATATCTAACACTTCTATTAAGTCTCCTTCTCTGGGATATATCCTTGAAGGTACCGGTTGCTCTTCAGGAACATTCTCTTTCAATGCACAATGGCTGAATCATTTGTGGATATTAAAGGGACACTGTCAAGTACTTTTTAAATAGTTTTTAGGGTTTGGGCTTTTTTTACTCTCCATTGTTTGTAATATTCTCTTACAAGCTTGAAAATAAAATTTCTTTCCCTACCGATTTTGTCCTTTTCCATTTGGGCACGTATTGTTCTCTCCATTCACCCCATCCCTTTCACCATCTCTGTCCTTCTCCTCCCCAGCTTTCCTCGGCGACAGGAGGAAATCCATGTTACTGATTTCCTGCTGACTGTCCTCGCTCTGGGGAGGGTATGTCCCAGCTCTACAAGGTTGAGCCGTTTTGCCAGCGCAGCTGCCACAAAGGGAGTGCAAGAGCAGGAATCCTAAAAATACGGAGATTAGCTAATTGAGGAGCAACAGCTCAGCAATGCCAAAACAATGAGCCCGTAGTGATCAAGCCTGAACCCAGCTCCCCCCAAAATTAAGCCACAGACTTCAGCCAAACTGCATCCATTTATCAGCAGTGCTGAGCAACGTTGCACAGTGGCTGTGTCCAACTGCCCTCCACCATCCTACCAGCACTTCTGGCAGCTGCTATTTGAGCCAGGGCAAACGCCAGCCACCAGCTCCTTCGGCAGCTAGGCCGTCATGGGTCAGGTGTTTATGGACCAGAGGAGGTGTCAAACTTCAGCCTCCAGGTTTGAACACACCAGCCATTCTGCAACGTTGAAGATAGAGGTTAGCATCTTAGGGGCAGGTTGTATTTTTCACCTCGATTACTTGACAGTGTCCCTTTGAATATCAGAATGCAACAGAACAGGTACTTCTCTGGCAGAGAATGTGGGAGGAGAAACACCGGCCAAGGAAGCTGACTTACTGAGGACCCATGTGAAACAGCATGGTTTCTGAGGCCACTGTACCTTTATCTGACCAATCTTACTATCTACCAAAGAGTGCTTTTGGCAGAGGGGAGGGAAGGAATGTGGTGGGCAGAGGGAGAGGGAAGGGGTAATTCTGGTCATCTCTAAAAGCAGCCACCCCCAGAATGAAGGTGTTGCAACAAACGGTCTCTGGAAGAACCACTTCTGATCCACGGTAGAGAGAAACCTGGCCAAAGCAAGCAGACACAGCAGCCTCTTGCCCCCATGTCTGTTCTGGAAGCTGTCCTCACTCCAAGAGATGAGTAATTATGGTGGTTTCGGGAAGGGGGAAGCATACACAGATGAAGGGACAGCTGTCAGACATGATGCTGTTTCCCTCCCTGCCCTCCACTCATTTAATACGGACAAGTCAAATTTCTTTAATTTGGCTAACGGCTGAAAGTTTATGAGGTCAGAAGCACAACTTGCCGTGAAAGAGTGGTGCGATCTAGTACTCTGAGCACACAGGACTCTGCATGCTCTCACTCCAGCTCTGCCACCGACTCTGTAGCCTTGGGCTGTTTGGCTCAGTCCCCCCCCCGCCTCCACGCAAAGGGGGAATAACAATACGTACCTACCTCACAGGGGTGTTGTGAGAATCCACGTTGGTAAAGCCTGTTGAAGTGCTAAGTCTACCACCGGTAGTCATGAAGCGCGTGGTGGGGGTGAGCAGCGCTGCCCTTTTGCTGGTTACAGTCCGAATCGCTCAGCGGGAGTCCCATCGGCCCTCTCCTGCTTGGAGATCCTCCTTGATCTGAAGCGGAGGGTGTCGTCCGAGTGCCCTCTCCTCCATTGCATGACATTTTAAGCGGCTGTGAGGTGCAGGGTAGTGACAGACATGAAGTCCTACTTGACCAGGGATTTGCTACAACGTTTTCTATATCTGTGGGGTTTGTTGGTTTGGTTTTTCCATATATTGTGCTTAGAAATAAACTTTCCACTTAGGGCTGGCGGTTCGGGGTCTCTTCTGTTGCATGGCAATGTATACAAGTCTTATTGTCTGTCTTACTGTGCAAATGATCCCGCAGCCCAATTTCAGAGATGGGTACGGTCTGAGCCTTTCCATAGCGGCACAAGACTCAAAAGCCTGTCTAGACTGTTTAATATTTAAACAACACTATGAACTTGTCAATTGTATGTGTTCTGTGCAATACGAAGCATGTCATTAGCTGGCTTGATGGGAAGAGGGGCTAAAGGAAGGTCAAAACTTGTTCAAAGAGCTTCATACGTGTGCCAGCACGGAGCCGAAGGGCTGCCACCAGCAAAGCAAACTCGGGGAAGCCATTGCAAACTGTTTTCAGAACAGTTTACTTCAGAACAAGGTACTTCTGAGTTTATGAACTTCTAGGCTGCCAGCTTGAGAGAACAAGTGCAAATTTAGCGTGGGGTTTGGGGTTTTGGATTCTCTTTTTCTTTCCTCCCCAAAGTACTGATGGCAGAAATACTGATGAGGGTCTCTTCCTTCCATAGCACAGTTCTCTCGTCTCCCACAACCTCCTTGTGCCACCCCCTTTGTGCTACTATGCAGGACTTTACAAGGTGCAAATGGAGACAGTACACTCCCAAGGCATGCAAAATACATTGTGTAATGGGGCTTTTCAGCAGGCAGAAGAGTTGGGGCAGAGCCGTGCTACAGAAGGCATCTCCTCTCCCCCACATCTTTCCTCCAGTCTTATCTGCTGGGTTCCTGAGGAGACGTTCTTTGTATTTTGTTACAAAGCCGTCAGATCAGCTTCCACCAACAAATAAAGCTTGCAGAGTTTTGGCAGCTGTTTCTCCCAGTGGAGAAAATTCCAGGTCCTATCACTGTGGTGACCCTCAGTTCTTGGGCTTTGTGGTCCTCCAACACCGTTTAGGGGTGGTCAGTGTGGAGGACAGTGTTTACCCATCATCAGAAATCGTATGTGTGTGGTCTTGCTCATTCCGGTGATTTCTGCTAGTCCCCTGATTTTTTGTCAATTTTTACAGGTCTTTCTGGTAATGCTCTTCTGGTTATGCTCTTCAGAGGTGTTTTGCTCTGTGTCAGTTGCCAACGCTATTCTTGCCTACTGAAAAATCAGTGCTGGCCTCCAGCTTCCACAGCTCTTCCATTCTTGCCATCCAATCTCTTGGTAAATACCCATGCCAAGTTCAGACCCTCTTCCTCTGTGCCTGAAATGGCTCAAGCACATGCACTAAACCCAAGGGTGACCAGAGAACACAGGGACCATAAGGAGCCTGTATCAGCAGTCAGACTCTGTAACAATCAGTCAGTCCTCTTTGATATATATTCACTTTGCCAATCTCAGTGCCTGCTGTTAATTGGTTGCCACAAAACCCCCATAATTCTAGCAAAACCCATATACCCAGCTAACACTTAGTTTCCAATTTCAAATGTCAGAAGTGATGGACTGTTTTTCAAGTAAATTAGGTGTGTTTCCTGTTGTGGTTTCCCAAGCAAGGTGCTGAAGAGGTCTATGCCATACTTTACCATGATGGACAACCCAAGGAAAGAAAAAGTCAGCAGCATAGATTTGAGTCAAGAGAGGTGTTGGCTGTCCACTATGTTCTGACTCCAGAAGATTCAGGAAAATACTACTCATGTCTGCCAGGTCCCTGACCCTTTCCTGACCCAAAGCCTTGTACCTGGCAGTGGTAAAATGTCAGAGCCAATGCTTGTCAATGGAGAACAATTCTGAAGACTTTCCAGTTCTGAAGACCATCCCCTGCCAACGTGTGGTGGTCAGTCATTCAAGCATCTTCTGTTTTCCTCAAAAGAAAAACAATTATTTTGACGAAGTAAAGTACTGCTACTCTTCACTGTAGGAAGAGGCTGTACCATTAGCACTTCCAACCTGTGGTTCATCCACCAGGACTCCTGCGCATCTCCTTGCAAGAACGCATGGGCAGAAGACTTACTCCTTCCTCTTGCTATTATATGTCTGTCAAGTACTTGGAGGGAAATAGCAGTGCAATTGCCTTAGTGACTATTGGCTGAGTATCCCAACCGCCCCTCCACTATTCACCTCACCTGTGACAGCTCCTTCTCATTCCTGAGCCAACAGGTGCCTCATGCCCTCTGCTATCCCTAGATTCCAGCCCTGGAGATCTCCTGAGAAGACAGACACAGGATGCCTCACAGACTAGTTTTAGAGTCTTCTACATCCTTCATGTATCCAGACATTTCATTGATAGACAGTGATAAATTTGAATCCTGAGAGGAGAAACAAGTTTAAGAGCTTATTGCATTGACCTTCACCTTTTCTAGCACGTTGAAGGAGATAAAGTGAAAACTTCAATTGGTCTCCATATGACAGCAATGAGCTGATGGCTGTAGGAGTATTTCCCTCAATAATGCAAGTCTGACATGCTGCAGTTACTGAAGGCAGTCTTTGATCTCACATCTATCACGCTGGATACAAGAAGAACAGAATCTGACACTTCTGTGCTGTTTACACAAACATGAAAAACTATCTTAGTTCATTATTCAAATTACCTCCAGGTCAGTGGGTGAATTTCTCCTTTGATGAAAGAATGGTGTTTTCTCTTCCAGAACTGAAATTGCAGGATAAAATGTATGTACACATATACATATATATTTATAAATGCTATCCTGAAAACATAAAGAGAAAAAAATCAACCAACCAACAAATAAACCTGAAAGAACACTTAACTGTATTGAATAAGTCTTGACAGGAGCTAGGGAGCTGCTGTGTGGAAAGTACAACATATGATTTGACTTCAGGCAAAGAGAAGACAGAAGAGGGAAATGCTTTTATGTGACCTGTGGCCTGTCTGCGGTTCATGATCATTATTGTATAGCATTTAATTAATGCAAAAGTATGTGGAAAAAAGACGCTCAGCTCCAGCAGCAGGAAACAGACTGAAGATCCCTCAAACTTATCTGAGCCATATTCAAACAAGCACAATGATGCAAAAGCACAAACACCTGCCACCACAACTGTTTGAGAAGAGATGGATTTCTGAACAGGGACAAGGACTCAGAAAGAAATTCTTTTCCAAGCCACATTGACAGTATTTTTCCCAGCTTATTTACTTCCTATTATTAACCCTTTTTTTTTTTTTTGAGAAGAGAAGAGAAAGAAGAGAAGAGAAGAGAAGAGAAGAGAAGAGAAGAGAAGAGAAGAGAAGAGA
>JAOXNO010000078.1:16544917-16555844 GCA_028565335.1 Limnodromus scolopaceus | reverse complement strand
CAACCAAAGTGGAAACCTAGTTAGTTACCTTCCATCTGCAGGGGAAAACACCCTGTTCACAGGCAGCTACGGTAGATTAGCTGCAACACTGTGAGTTCATTAACAAGATCAGGTACTCATTTATCTGTAAAAAAAGTCCTAACCTCCCCAAAAATAGCCAACAGCAGCTCCATGCATCCGGGCAAAAGACAGTCACAGAGCTGCACATTTTACACACAATAATTAAAGTATTCCCCGCCCTCTCATTTTTAATTTAGCTAGGAGCAACAAGTACTGATTACTTAATGTAAACAGTGCCCTGGTTATTTAATGCACTAAATAACAACAGACATCCATAAACTCATTTATTTTATATACTTTTTTAATGCCTACAGCCTTCTCTAGCTTGTGAATGCTGTGAACTTTATTGTGTCACTAAAGGTTAATTGAAGTTTGGAGCAGTCTCAGGTCAGAGCGTAAGGGATTGTTTTCAAAGCTATAAGCAAAGTAAAGGGAAGGCAAATCATTTCACTAGATTCCCACTTTCACATACAATCCAGGTGTTTGTCCTTTCCACTCAGATAAGGTTTCATGGTGGTGAAAGATGCCAGATTTGGAGTTGTGTTCACAACACATGGAGTGACCCTGGAAGCTACATTTATCCTCCATCTCCAGTAGCCACCTCTATGAGTTAAGTAATGCCTAAGGCCATATATTTCAACCTGCCTATGTAGATATTTAACATAAGCATCTACAGCTCACCCAACTTCATACTTCTAAAGGCCACTTGTCAAATTCTAAGCTGCCTTAGTAATCATCAGAGAGAAACAGGTACCTTCCTAGGAATTACTCATCACAATTCTATTCAGCACCAAACTGCCTACACAGTTGTCTAGTATGATTTGAGATGCTTGACTGGCCTCCAGTGTCTCAATTTTAAATTGACGCCCATCCCTAAACTTAGGATAAAAGCACCCACCCCTCTTTTACATGTACTGGGTAGCTAGCTGTCGAATCAGTCATCTTTCTCCTGACTTTATTAATTTAAGTTAGGCTGCCCAGGCTGAATACAAGATGTGGTCCCCGAACCATTGGTTTCTTCACTCATCTTACTGAAAAAGGGAGAAGGAACCTAAGGGGTATGTGAGGTTCTCCTACCATCCAGAGTCAGTATAAGACCCCAGTCACCAAACATCTTAGCCCTGCACTTAATTTAGCTTATGTTCTACAGCTCATGACATCTGTTGCTTGCAACCTGGCTCCTTTTCTCAACTTTTGTTCTGAATTTGCAAAAAGGACTAAAATAATTCAGGATGTTCAATTCAGGGGATTTTTTTTAAAGTGAAGTCCCAACTTTTCCTAAAAGTTAAAAAAACACTTTCTAGGAAAATTTAGGCCCCTCAGATTACTGCTGCCTCCTGAAAATTCAGGCCTCAATTTCTAAACTCTAAGAGGAAAACCAGCATTTTTTAAAAAGCAAACTGCAAGGCTGTTAATGAAGCCTGGCAAAAAGCTCCTCTCTAAACAGCAAGGCAGCTAGTCCTGCGACTGTCACCATTTGTGACTCGTGATACTGCAGAGCTCTCATCTTTATAGTGCATCCTGTATCAGAAGCATCTTTCAGAGCTTTGGGGAATTGTTTGTTTTCCTGTTTTAAGACTGCAGTAGGGGAGAAAAAAAGTCCTGAAAAAACACCAGAAAAAGGAAGGTAGAGAGAGGCTGAGTACTCAGGCAAAATGGAGCAAGTACAGCCACCACAGTCAATAAGCTAGCCTGATGGAAAACCTGGCCTTGTGGTAAAGGACAGCCCCTGGATTAGAAATCATCCCTGAAAATGTTTAACTAAGGCATTTGCCTGACAGTCAAAGCAAACAAGAAGCAGCATAGAGAGGTGTGTTGAGGCTTTAAAACGCTATTTGCAAGGCTGAAGGAGATCAGAGGCTCAAAAAGCCAAAGCTATTGGTGCCCATTATATTTTCCAAAGTAACACATCTATGAAAGGGAATCATGACCCCACACAACAAGCAACTGATGTTTTTCAGGGAGAGCTCCCCACCCAGGACACATTCCTTGGACTGCCTGTCTCAGCTACCCAAACAGCAGTGCTCGTCTCCCATCGCTTGATCTGCAGCCTGTCTCAGTCTTCCCTTATGGAACGCCAAGACTTGCTATTCTTCTGCAGAGCAGGGGCAGATGTCACTGACTTCCCATCAGCACTCCATCTCCACCAGCAAGTGGGCCACTGGGCCTGAGCTCACAAGCACTGGCAACTATGGTGGGATCACCCCTGTACTTCACATGGACAACATCAAAGAGGACCAGCAGACCTGTTCCTTGTCCTGGGCTTGATTTGAACCCATCATGTTACACTAAAGCCACAGCCCAGGAGGCATTTGAAACATTGACAGTACATTTCTAAGCACACTCTTTCTGCACATGTGTGAAAAAATCCCATTGTTTTACCTCTCCAGAAAAAATCCACTGTTGCCTTTGGCATCTGTCTCCACACTTCTTCCACACTTTTCTCTGGGCTTGTGGTAGTGGTGCTATTTGCTGCTGTTACTGAGATGCACGAGATTATGCAACTGTCTAGCATTTACATTTAATCAGCTGGGGGGAAAAAAACTGCTCCAAATTCTATTAATAACTGGCAGCCAGCTCCCTCCTTCCCTCCCTCCTTCCCCAAATTCCCACAGAGGGGGGATCACAGACAGATCCCTGCAAGCACAAACTAGCAGCCTGACTGGATCAATACCATCCATGGAGCCAGAGATTTGCAATGAATTCTGGGTAATTAATCTGTCAGGGAAAGACAGTCTTAATTAAGAAAAGCCAAGCTGTTCTTTTCCCAAACCTTTCGATTAACAAAGCCATAGTATTGGTTTGGCTGAGGATTTTGGTCTAAATTTTAATAGGTTTTGTGTTCCTACAAAGTTTTTCGAAAGCAACCATGCAGGCAGTGGTCGAGGCTTCAAGCAGCAGCCAGCGATGTGAACTCTTTACTTTGCCTTCTTGACACCGAGTTAAAGGGGAATGATCTCATTATTTAGGATGGGCTCAGTGCTGGTAACAAGCACGGGCTTCACAGCTTGGATGGACAGTGCCATGGAGAGGTTGTCCCTATCCTCATGTAAGGGGCTACAGTTGAGATCAGACTGGGACCCTCCCTCCCCTTCTTCTCAGGAAGAGCATCCAGGACAAAAGGTTTCCTCGGAAGGCCAAAGCTCCTGCTTTCACATCCCATTCCAGCAATCCTGGAAATACCATTTGGAAGCAAAAGCAGCTTGCCAGCACCCAGAGTCTTTGTTCTTTTGCTTCTGGTTCTACTTCAAACTCCTCTTTTCATGTCTGATAAGTGTCTATGGCAACACCTATCCTAGTATGCTCAATGTGCTCAGGATCTTTCTCTGGTGCTGACATCAATTGGTACAGACTCACTCAAGTTCAAACTCTTATTCCTCAGGGCAAAAAAGACCAAAGGGTGGCCACATCCAAACTGTCTATTGCTGCTGACCTGTGTCAACTCCTGAACCATGCTGAGTACTCTCATGGAGACAGATTGGGCCAAAAGCATGTCAAAAGCTATGCTAACAACTTAACTTATCAAGACAACTTCAGGGCCTGGGAGTGTTTCCTGGACATCCATTCATGATGGACAACATGTCCATCAAACCACTTTGGTGGGGCATATTCAGAAAGACCCAAGAAACTCCCCCTCAAAGTGGCACTATTCCCCAGCAAGCCCTTGGTCAGCTACGAGCAAAACTCTTCTGCAGCAATTTGCACATCCAGTTTTGAAGGACTAAAAAAAGGTGTGTTCTTTTTATTTCCCAAGGTAAGAAGGCTGTTTTGGTCTGTGAAACATGTGACAGATGATCACATTTCTGTCTTGACATGGTGCAAAGAGCCAGGAGACCAGACCATTCAGGACAGGATGTTTCTGGAGGCACTGGATGAGTCACAAAGAAATTCCAGAGACTTTCAAAGGGAACTTTAATCTCAACAGCCCCGCTCATCTTTGCAGGTCAAACTCTACTCACCTGTCTGAAGCCAAGAGGGGTCTACATATTTATTGGCAAAAATTAGCATTTTCCCTAATGGTATCCTGGATACAGGGTAATTATGGTAAAGACCGATGAAAATAATTTAACTCCTGCTATGGGGACAGCATGATGGCAGCTAGATTAAAGATGTCCTTTATAAACCGTCACAAAGCAAGAGAACACGATAATGAATGAGTTAATTACACCACCATTTGAGGCTGATACTACCCATCTGCCGCTTTGATTAATTAAAGCTCTGACGGACGACAATGAGGCCCTTCTCAGGTTTGAAAGCAATTAATTGCTAAAGTCCTCAATAAATCTAACAGCATCACTGACTGAACTGGCAGGAGAGACCACTTCGAACAGCCCCAGAACAGAGGCAGCAAAGCAGATTATGGAGTTTGAAGCATCTCTGACATGATGCGTTAATCTTTTGATGTAACACTGGGAGCCGAGACCTAGCAATTTTAACTTCTTGTTTAATCTTCTTCTCACTCCCCTTTTCTCCCTTTCCTCTCAAGATCAGAGGAAGGGAGAGTTTCAGTAAAGGACGTAAACTCCTGAGGGGATTTTTAAGAAGACATTGGCCTTTTTTGTCCTTTGTCTAGACTTTCCAAACTGTAATGAATGGGTTAAAATTTTGCTCTTGAATGTCTGTTCTCTTCGGACCAGTTGTAATCCATCCTGACAAAGGGGGATTTTGGAAATGCAATGAAGAGTCGAACTCTTCCAATGCTTTCCCTGTTCATCATTCAAAGAACGACAAAAAGCAGCAGCGTTTGCCCAGAAAGTGGTGGCAAATCAAATCCTCCCACGGGCAGATCAAGGAAAGGAAAGACTCAGCCCTGAGCTGGAGTCTGACAAACCAGGCACGGACTGTGGGGGTCAGGAGCAAAGGCAGGGCGCGAAGAAGAGAAAATGAAGCTGATGAAAGGACTTTTCTACTGTGAGAAATCCTAGGCTCCAGAACCACTTTCCAAGGCAGGCAAAAGGGGAAAGCCCTAGTGCACAATCATTTAAGAGAAAAAAATGTTGTCAATCATCTACTGCAGGGAGAAGTGGTCACAGCCAGCAGAGAGGGGAGGAATTAGTGCTTTTCACTTTTCGCCCTCTGTCTACATTGAGCATCAGTCTTGCAAACTAAGCCCCATTGGGACACAATGGTATTTTGAGAGAACACCATGAAAGACCACTTTCTTTTGCAGCAAAGAGGGCTAGATTGTCTTTAGAGCCAGTGCAGCTCAAACACATAGTTTGGAGACCTTGCACTACAAGGTGCTGCTTTTTTTCAGAGAGATTGGGGGAAATGCCTTTCCTTCCATTTTTATACTACTTATGCATTGTTAAGCAGCTCTTGCATTTCACCTCTAACAGCTACAATTGAGGAACTAAAGCTTCTTCATACCACAGATCCAAGACAATGATTAATAACAATTATGAGCAGTGATTAGCTAATACGACCATAATACAACAATCCCACTGCCTGCCAGTCAATTGCAGGCATCAGCGCGTTGAAGCATGACAGCTGTTCTGATTAAACGCTGCCTCAGCTCCTGAGGACAAGAGGAGAATCCTCTTTGCAGCAGCAGCAGCCTCAGCTGAGTGTGACATGGGCTGCAACTTCCCATGCTGGAACGGGGCAGGAAACTGAGTTTAGACGTGTTGAACTCAAAAGATTGTTGTTCTATGATTACGTTAGAGAGAGGGATAAGTATACCCTGAGTGCCTGGCTCTTGCTTTTGGTGGGTCTTTAGTTCAGTAATGGAAAAGAAACCATGTCTGAAAGGGTAAAGTAGGGGTAAGTAAGCAGAGGACAAGAAAAAGGATTTACTTACAGGGCTCCTGTTTCAAATTACAGAAGCTGTTTGTCCAAGTGTTGAAGAAGGGTTCACTATGGAAAGGAACTTTTAATATGCAAGTACAGCAAACAGGAGACCCCTTTTCCAGCTACAGAAGAAAAGGAAACTAGTCAAGGAAACAAACGGACCTGAAAGGGGGATGGTAGGAAGGCACTTTCCAACAGATGAAGTGGCCATTTGCAAATACTAATAACTCTTTGTCTCCATCTAAACAAAGGAGGGTGAGAGACAGATGCCACATACACACCTAGATTTCCCAGGAGAAGAACAGAAGAGAAATTAGGACAGACCAGCTGTTCAAGAATTAAAATTTTTGAAGAGAAATTGAAACACACAAGGAGCTGTTATTGCTCAGGTGAGCTCCAGCTGCCTCAAGGTATGTCTGTATCACGCAGAACAGAAGCATCCAGATGTGCCCTAGGCATCTCAAAAAAGCCAGTGAGGTCAAAGTCGTACAAGTATCTCTTCAGAGCACCGCGGTCCCCTGGGCCCAAAGGGCGAGAGGAGGCTAATGTTCTGCCAGTGCATTTTAAGCCCTCTTCAGGAAGGAGATAAGGCGGCACGTCTCTGCAGATCAGTTGACGTGACAGACACATACAGACATGTGCATCCACTGTGGAGTGAATCCATCACTCAACCTAAGATTTGGGTCAGATTTTCTGACTCCACCTGCAGCTCAACTAAAGACCACTCAAAAAAACAGAGGGATGAGGGGTGCCTTTTTTCATGGTTTTGATTTCTATCCCTTCTAAACATCATACATATAACTCATGTTACTCTCCAAAAGTCCTTTCACTGTTGCCCAACACAAAAGGATTGCACACTGAGGGAGGGAATTGAGAAGCCACTCTCCAAGAGCAAGGATTTTTTGTCCCAATTTCAGGGTTAAGCCCATTTTAGTGTTAAAGCCATAGCTCTTCAAAAAAAATCCAGTTAGAAGAAACAACTTTTTTTAAACAGCATCAAAAGCACGCAGCATACTGCAAAAAGAACCATCATTCCAAGTTCCTTGCAGTATTTGGCCGTTGCAAGGTAAGATGGGGATGTAGGTATAACTTTAGCTTCAAATTTCTTTCTTACCACGGTAAGCCCCAATGTTATTTTCATCCACTGTATAAACCAGGTGCTACAGAAGTACTTAGTATAACCTGCCACACTGCAAAATAGGTGACATATTGAATTAGGGATTCTCTAGCACACTTCCGTCCTGTTCCTCCACAAACACGAATGTAGCAGAAGTTTAATCCAAAAAACCATATCACTTTCTAACTCCCATTTTATAAGCCTACTAATACTTCCACTTACATAGCATTATTGTCATGGACAGTTAAGAGAAGCACTAATTAGACTGGCACATTAGACACTTGTTAATTACATTCTCAGTTCTCAATGTCAGGAGAGTCTCTCCTTTGTACCTTTAGAAGCTGTGAGAGGAAGAAGAGGAGAAAACAAAAACAGCTCTGCTCTGATGCTGTGTAGTTCTTGAGCTGGCTAACCAGCTACTGCAGTGTAGATCCTTCATTTTTGTCACAGACCAATGTATGCATCTGAATATGCAGATGGACTGATTTTATCCACAAGAATACACAAAATAAGCATCTCTCTGCTGAGTCAATAAAACTGTATTGGTGTGTAAACCAGCAAAAATAAAATCAAAATGCAATACATCACTAGGATTTTGATCCTGGTCTGAGATCTGCATTCACAGATGATGTTTCAAAGTATTCATACATGTCTGGAGTTGAGCATTCAGTTTGGTCCAGTTCAGCTGATAAGAACTCAGTTCAAGAGACAAAAACACCATCTAGGTTTGAAGGAATTAGAACTAATATTTTTGATTCAGGCTCAACTCTGGCTTGAACTGATTTTCTCCTCACCCATGTATATGGTACATCTTTTAATATCTTCCTCTCCAACAAAATTATTACACTTTTCTCACACCTCTCCATCTTATGTACTTAACTCTGCATTTTCACAGCTCTTTCACAGATGGCCTCTGAGTCAAATATCCCTTCTGAAGCACAGCAAGGGGAAGGGTGGCTGTTCAAGAAAGTGTAAAAGGTGTGTTGAATCTACCAGAGGGCTCAAGAAATGACCAGTAAGTTGCTCTCAAACAAGGGAGCACTGAAAGGAGGAGGAAAAAATCTAGAACTAGAGTCGACATCCCTCTTGCACAAAAACTGAACAAGAAAAGCGTCTATCAGCAACTACAGACAAGCTCATGTGCTGAGCAACACTGAAAACTGCACTGAAAACTTTCAGAGCTCAAAGCTCTCCTCGGACAATTGACCTGAACCACTTGTCCCTGGGGGTAGAGGGAGAACTCGTCAGCAAAACTGAAAGGAGAACCCAGAAGACCTAATCACAAATATCACCAATTAACTACCAGCACATAAAATATAGCTCTTAGCACATAGGATCTGCTTTCATATGCTTTGATTCGCCAGGCAGAAAGCAACACCAACTGCAGAAAAGATGACACATTCCTGCATTGTTTTCTCCATCAGCCAAGCCGCAGCGAAGAGTGCACGAACAACCTCTTGCACTGAAGTACTTGAGCCTGGAGACCTCTTGGAAGCTCCTACAGAATCCAGCGTAAATAGATGGTTAGATTCTTTTGATAGTTTTGGAAATGTTCTTTTAGACATTTTAGAAAGCAATCAAGGGAGTGCAGGCCTCGTTGAAAGGGAGTATGTTTATTCCCTTTGGAGCGAGGATCACAGGCAGCTACATGAGACAGCGAACTCCTACATGTGGGGCGACAGCAGCCACCAGGGAGCAGCTGCGTAGCCAAATGCCCGGAGCAGAAAGCAATGAGGGCTTTCTGTAGCCCTTGCTTTTTAACTGCTGCACCTTTCCTGAGAGAAAAGGGCCACACACAGGTTGGCTTCTGCTAACACAGCAATCCACTTAAGATGCTTTACAAGGATTGGTGAACCTACCTTGAAGAAAAAAGTGAGACGTTTTTCCTTTCTCCATTGATAGCGTGGGGGAAAAGTTGCTCTTTCCCCAAGTTCAAGAGTTTGCATTAGTCTCAGCCAATCCATGCCAGTGAAGGGGACGAAAGTGTTTCTCTGTCTTACACAAGAGATCTGAGGCAAAAGAAAATGCTTAACACCTTCCATCCTCCTTCTTCCACGCTTGAGTGTACAACCAACAGTTTGTGCAGAGTTGTGGATTTCTAACCTCAGAAGCAACAATTACATCATTTGTTCTGAGTTCTCCCACACCCCTTAGCTCCTTTGGCAAATCACGAATTTCCCAGAAAGCTATCCATAGCACTGATTTGAAGGTGTTGGGACATGTGATTTTCCTTCCGTGTTTCCTTAGTATTTCAGTTTCCTGATCTAAACTGTCAGAGCAGGGGACCAGGTTTGCTGCCACTGCCACTGCTGCTTTTATTATGCGACCTGGACCAAATTACTTAACTACACATTATAAACCTCAAGACCAGGTTGCCAGCAGTCCACCAAAGTGCAGTGAGATCATCACAAGAAACATGATGCCAACTAAAAGCAGATTGTCTGGAATTCAAGCACTGTCTGCAAAGCGAATCAAAACTTAAAGGTGTTACTACAGACAAATGCATGTGCTTAAAGTCAAAATTTCTCTGGCTACATCAACTGTCTCTCACAGTTACAGCCTATATTTAACAAGGGAGGCAGCACACTGTGCTTACTTTCAAAGTGCATTTCATGAGAATTTGCTATGCCATCCCTGCTATAGGTGCTCAGATAGCAGCAACAAGATGAGCTGGTAGAAAACTTTGGCTCATATTAGGCTTAATAAGATTAGATTGGAGAGATGACAGGACAATACCAGTCTCAACGCAAGCACATTTTGAGCCCACAGAGACACATTCTGCTACCACGAACAGCAAGGGTATTTTTGGAGTCATTCAGAATCTGCCTTGTAGCATGTCATGTCACGCTCCTCTTCAGCCTCCCACACTTTCTCCAACCCTGCAGTGCAGGGAAAGTTTGGATTTTCGCATCATTCACACCCCTGAGGGCACAAGACTTTCCAGTTGCCCCTTTCTGCAGCTTTCCACTGAGAAACCAGCACTGAAAAGCATTTGCTGGTAGACCAAAGCCCACTAGTAAACACCATTACCCCAGAGACGGGCCAGTTGCTTGTCTTTTACAATCCAAAGGGATCTGAAAAAGCATCTTGAGGCTTTTGTTGCCGCATTTGATGTTGGGCTGCGTATGACTCTGCACCAATGGTACACAGATGACACGTCACCAGCATCACTTCCCCACCGGCTTTGACTTCCCCAGCTCAAGTGTGCAGAGCCAGTCCACAAAGGTCGGTGGCAGAGCTGTGGCTTCTCTTTGCCAGCCTAGAGCCCTACCTGAGGACTCTTCCTGAGCACCTTTCTTCCTCTAACAGGCACAGCTGGAGTAACAGTTGCGCAGGGTGACAGTGCTGAAGTTGTGTCTAGACCTGGATTTTACAGATCCCCAGCTGTCGGTTGTACCACTGAGTTGTTGGCTTGTACCACAACCCAACTTTGTACCAACAAATAAGAAGAGTCTTACATAAAGTTTTTTCAGGATACCAGGCCACCACCTTGCTCATTGCTTGACCAAGTCCAGGCGCTCTCCTAGTTGCCCTGCACAAATGCAGACACAGTTCCTTACAGGCAAAACAGTGACACCGAAAGCCCCAGTGGCACGGGCTTAGCTCAATGCCATCTCTTTTTCAGAGTAGGTGGAGCCAGTGTCAAATGAGCTGGCTGGAGCTTTTGCTTTAGGATCAAGAGCCTATGTTGACTTCTCTGCAGCCTGCACTAGCTTTCGGTCTCAAAAGCTTACATGGGTGATGCTCTTTCCTTCCTCCTGCTGATCTACAGATCAATATAAACCTCTTTATTCATTTAATTATAGCTGCAGGGGGCTCTTTGCAGCCCAAGTACATTTGTCTCCCTGTGATGTTAATACAATCAGGCACAAAGACCACTTCATTAAAAGATCATCTATGCTTGATCTTATTTGAGCTATAAAAATTACTCCTTTGTCATACAAACTGTATGGTGAAAAG
>JAOXNO010000078.1:16520964-16544817 GCA_028565335.1 Limnodromus scolopaceus | reverse complement strand
TTAAAAGATCATCTATGCTTGATCTTATTTGAGCTATAAAAATTACTCCTTTGTCATACAAACTGTATGGTGAAAAGTGCAAAGCCGGATGACTCGCTTTAGCTCAAGGAGCAGAGTTCAGCTCCAAAGAGCAGCTGGAAGAGGAGCTGTCACCAAGTGAATGCAGCACTTCCATCATGATTCAGGCGGACCCACAAGCACCACACTCCAAGCCCCAGTTAGCTTTGTACTTAAGGGCCATCCAGCCAGGATCTCGGCACTATTTAAGCTCTTGTTTGAAACACTGCTGCCTGCCTTATGCTTGAATTGATGGGTCAGGAACGCAAGCATCCCTCAAAGCCAGCCAGCAGAGGTGACTGAACTGCCTTGGCTGGCTCTGCAAAGCAATGAGCTAAGTTGCACCTCCCATATCCTTTCTACCACAGAGCTGCTGGTGGGAAGGACAAGCCCCCAGCAAAGCAGCAGTCCCATAACAAAGCAGCAGCGCAGTCTTCGGCCACCTCAGCTGAGGAAGGACACCTATCTCTGCTCAACAAGAGTCATCCACTGCATAGATAAATGGGCATTCTGTAATCAGGGATGGAGGGGGAAATGAGGAGTACATTCAATGTAAGGTGTAGAGTATCTGTGGTAGAACCCAGGGCAGAGTGTAGCTCTCCTGTACAGTAAAACAATGTCCTTTTTTCTTTTTTTTTTCCAGTTCACCCCCTCCACCTTCCTACTGCATATCCCTCCTGAAATGCAAAGTGCAGGGTTGGTTTGTATGTTTATTTACAGTGTGGTCAGACAGACACTGTCCTCAGAACAAAATGGCTCTTTTCTAAGTAGCTGGTGGCCTAGAGGGGATGCTGTCTGCAAAGGAGGCTGAGAATGTCCCAGCAAATGCAGCTCCAGGCTGGTACTTAACAGTCCCCCGACAAATGTAGCTTCCAGCTGGCCACCTGGTAAATATTACACTTACACGAAAGAACACAGCTTCAGCAGTAAAGACTAAAATTCGAGATTAACAGCCAAGAGGAATCAGGTTGAGGAAGGATTTGAATTTGAGGCTCCAATATTGCTAGAAAATGCTTTAGCCTCTTGACTAGGACAGAAAATAAGGGTGTAAAGGCAACAGCACAACCAGTTTGTCTCTGCTAGATTTTTTTTCAGATCTAACCTATTTTCACAGACATCATCTGAGGACACCTACCCTCAGGCCTGCGGGTGAAGAACCCTTTCTTTGTTAATTCTGTAAGGAAAGCAATGCAGCCTTGGGACATTTGAGCAAGCACACAGAATATGCAGGCAGAGCACAGCCTTTGCCACCGTGTCCCCGTCCAAAAGTGACATCTTCAAAATCCTCCACAGAAATGATCTCGCCTTGCCAACACCTATATTTCTACCAATACTTGACCCATCTGTGTGGCTATTGCCTCTCTACATTATAAATCACTCAGCTGAAAAATAGGAGCAACACTTAATGTTCTTTTGAAAACCTCAGGATGAAAGTAAGCTATTACAGTGCTCCCTGTGCCACTAAGTTATTAATAAACACACAAAGTCCTGAAATCTTTTTAGCAGACTCTTACTGAAGAAAACAAGGCACCTGTACATGCTAGAAATCCAGCTGCATAGGAAAACCTGAATCATTCCTCATTCATAGAAATTTCTGGACATGAATTAAATACATATGCTTAACACCAGAATTGCTTATATAGCAGCAGAGAATCATAGAATCTTCATGGCTGGAAGGGACCTTTGAGATCATTGAGTCCAACCACAAAAAAAAAAAAACCCACCAAAAAACCAATAAAACAAACAAACAAAAAAACACCACAAAAAAACAACCCACAACACAACCTAAACCAACACACACCCCACACCCACAAACAGAGAGGCAAAACCCAACAATCTCGGGCATTAGAGCATGCTCTGAAGCGTCACGTCTACACGTTTCTTAAATACCTAAGAAAGCACCAAAATGCAAGTTCTTCTCACCTTATCAGCCAGAATGATTTTCAAAGAACTAGTGTTCACAAGGAAATTCAAGGTGAGAGAATTATAGGTGACCAGGTTGACACTGGCAGAGATTGGTTGTACAGCAGGAACAAGATGAAAAACTATAATGGAGCATCTTAGCACTAAAGAAGACAAATTGGCAAGAGGTCTACCACACAGCCCTGGAGAAATAGGTATGTCCCCAAAGAACAGAATTTTGAAGCCTCCTTTTCACCCTTCTGGACAGATCAATTTTGAAAAGCCATTAAGTCAGAAGGGTTTGAGGGGTCTCATTCCAGCCCCCACGTCTCGGAATCAGATGGCAATTTCCTGCAACCAGTGGTTTTGCCTCCCAAACCTGGAAGTGCAGCACACAATGCTGATTTCAGCAGAAGGTAAAAGCAGAGAATGAACCACAGCAACAAAATAGGCTGGAGGGAGCAGTCATAGAGTTGGAGCTGGAAACAGCCAAAAAAAGGTAAAAGTAACTATAAGTGAGCACAGCTGGCTGGACACCTAAAAACCTGTAGCCATGTTCAGAAGTGCTTTGTAGGCAGTGCACATGGCATGTGAAGGAGGCAGGGGAGCACATTGAGAAGGCACAGACCACAGAAAAAAGACGAAAAAAAATGTTACAGTACTTCCATGCAAGGTCACCTCCCCAGAAACCATCATGTCTTTGCTTCCTGCAGACCAGGCAGGCAGCGATGGCTTCAGCGTAAGCCTCCAACCTACGCAGTTCATAAACCATGCACCCAACCTTTGGCAGCTCCTGAACCAGCCATTGCTTCTTATGCCAAATTGCAGTTAGTGCATTCTCAAACACATATGCAAAAGCAGTGTGACAGCAGTTGTACAAGGGGCCTAACGTGCTGACCTTAACAGATACGGGGCAGACCCATGGCAATAGTAAGGGAGGAAAGAGAAGACATTAGAGAATGCACAGACAGAGCCAGGGCAGCTCATTCCCAACCCACCTCTGCTAGTTTGGAGTGATGGCATTTCCCTGTCTCTTCACATTAAAGTATTAAAGTCTGGAGCTGTTCAAACACCAACTAGCAAAGTCACTGTCACTCAACACATTGTGTCTCCTTTAAAATCCCACAGAGAAGCATCACCTGGTTGAAGGGGTTGCTTTGTGGTCTGTTCCATGCACAAGAGGAAAAGTACGTGAGCACATTTTGTGCCCAAAGGCCTGCTGAGCTTGAGATAAGTGAGACTCTATTTCTGAGTTCTGTTAGTAAATATAAAATATGCATTTCCTCCCAAAGGGTTAGCAGTCAGCTGGGTCAGCAAATGAGCCCGTTAATGATCTCAGGGCACCAGTAAAAAAATAAAAATCATACATTCTGCCTATGGCACCTCATAAACCACTCATTGCTTTTTACCCCAGTTTACAGCAACATGCAAAGACAGGCGAATGGTATAACCCACCTATTTCATATTCTAAAAACTAATTTCGGGGATTTCAGTGTTTCTGTTCTGTGCTGTTATAGAGCAGTGTGCTTGTATGGCAACATTTGCCATGTGTGTATGTGCATTGAGATGTCCACAGACATCACTACCATAAAGGTAACCTTTCCCAAAGGAAATGAAGAAGAAACTAAGAACCTGACTGTGGGTCACCAAAAAGTTCCCCACCCTATTGAACTCAGAAAAAACAACTGCACAGGGAGTGAAGGCTGCTTACATCATCATTCTGATAAAAATTTTTCTATACGTTGGTCTTGTCGTGCTGTAAGTCCAGCTTCCCAAGGATGGCTGCACAAGCAGGCAGGAAGAAAACCACGCTAGGGGCAGGAGGCCATCAGCACCATGGCACAAAGCTACAGGATTCCTCAGCCCTGATACCCCAACCCTGGATCTCCACACCTGCACCCTTGACAGAGACAGGCCAGATGCACTTTTGCTAGCATTGCTGTAGAAGGCTTAAAAAGTGACAAACTTGCCTTGAATTTTCCAACAGAGTAAATGCCAGAAAATGGATCAGTCTGGTCCAGAAAGCACGACTGATTATGAAAAGTCTGATGTAGAGAAATTGTGTAGCTCTATGTTGTGACTTTTTTTCTGCAAAATGCCCTCAGTAAGCAATACAAGCCTGGGTAATCGTTGTTAAAAGCATCCCATTAAGGGACTGCAGCTCTCGGACACATGGGTATTATCTATAAACAGCTAACGTGCATTAATACAGCCTAGTTCATACATTACAAATATCGACATGCTCCATGCATAGCAGCTACAGGAACTCTATCACCAAGTAGCATTTTGAGCTGATGACACACAGCTAAATCCTGAAAACCATGCAAAGTCCAAGAAAGAACATACATTTTCCTGCAGTACCATGCTCCTTAGGGCCTGCATGTGTCCATTGAAATGAATCCTAAGGGAATGTACTTGTTGATAAGATTTGCTCATTTCTTATAGTAAATACTATGCCCTTATCTATTCAATTTCCTCCCTCCTTGTCTTGAAGTGCTATTTTTTCAGCTAATCTCTGATCCCAAACCGTGTATAAGCGTTTTGAGTTACTTTTCCCTTCTCCTCCTCTCTCAATTCCCTTGATGCCTTTAATTCATGCCGAGAGCAATTTGTGCTCCACAGACACTGCTGGCTTGGTGGGTACCCAATAAATCCCCAAGTGAGCGTAGAGGAACAGCGTTCACAGCAGTCACGCAAGCTTCCCTGAACCCTGCTGCCAGAGCATTTTGAACCTGAGCAACTGGGCTACCAGTTCTAGGCATAGCTGGCCACTTTGTCTCAGTATTCTCTGCACAGCCATTGCTATGCAGAGGAAAACTGATTCTGCCCAAGATAACTGTGGTGCAATGAAGACATCAACTTCTGCCCCATCGGCTAGCTTCATGCTGGCTCTGAGAGCCCACAGGAAATATTTAGGAACTCTCTGTACAATGAAGACTACAGACACGGGTGAATTATCTTCAGATGCATTTGCTCTTCTAGGACTTGGAAAGTGGAGGTTGAGTGTTTCTTTAAAGCCAAACAAAATACAGAATTTTCAGCCTGGCCTAAGGTAATTTTCAAGAGCAGATACTGTCAATGTTAAGGCCAGATCCCATTATATGGAAATTTCTGCATATGAAACTATGGAAACTTCAGCAGCTAAACACAAGAGAAGGAAACAATTTGCTTTGAGTACCTAACATATGCTTCTCCCTGTAGCTGCAATTTACCTTTCAATTCTCTTTACCCCAGAGTAAATCTCCGAAACTGCCCACAGCTCTTCTGCGAACTAGGTTCTGCAGAGTAATCTTCTCTTGAAGAATACACAGCTGTCCAGAAGGTGAAGCTGGTCCTGCCTTCCAGCACACGCTCACTCTGTAACGTATATGCAAGGATTTGATTCCCTTGATTTCCAGTGGTCCCCTGGGGTATGTATTGCTCTCACTAGGTTTCAAGTTCCACTGACCTGTTGTAGGAAAAGGTCATTCCTGCAAGCTTTCCGCTCTTCATGTTTGTTCTTTTTCACATGTCTCACTGTAGTTCTTGTATCTGAGTCATCATCAGCTTTGGGTTGTGGGGATTATACACAATCTTATGTGTAAACCTTGAGCTGTGAGTCATTCAGATGCTAAAGCCTCTATTGCTCCCACCTCCTGAGGGCTGTAGAGAAATCTCTGCTGGACAAGCTACAACCCAATTACATATTGTCTTGCTGGACTAACCCTATTCCTTCTACATTGATTTTGTCACTGCTGCCTGAAGGGAACTTTGTGACCATTTGCATTTTTAAATAGGTCAGTGTGTGCGTGTCTGGGAGAACAGTAAGTAAATGTTCATTATGTAAAACAGCTCATTCTTTCAGGATTGTGAAAGAGATACAGAAAGGCTGTTCTTTCCAATAATAAGCTTTGAAACCTCATTTGTTTCCTCTCCTTGCTTTTCAGAGTCATTAAGTGGAATAACTGATTGTCCATTTCTCCAGAATACCTCAGTCTTTTTCTGTTTAATGTCTGCCTCTCACATATTCCTGCTGCTTGTGAGACACTTAATGGAATTCCCACTGCTCCACTTCTCCTCAAGGCTAATGATCACGTTCTCCTCGTGTCCCACAGAGCATGACAATAACTTGCTTTTTGTCTTCATTTACTCCCTGCCCCCCCAAATATTTTGCCATAAAACTTTTGCACTTATATATCCCCTCTATATGAAGTCCCATCCAACCAAAGTCCCTCAAAAGTCTTTCAACTGCCTTCTCTGTGAGATACCATGAGAAACAACTTTCCCCCATTGCAAAATGAGGATAATCAAGAGGCAGAGAGATTGAATAAGTGGCCCCAAATGAGTCTTCAACAGAGCTAGGAATAAAACCTTACTGTTGCTGTCCTCCACTAGTGAACCAGAAATTAGCTCTCTTACTTTCTCATGAAATAAGACAATGAAAAAATTTTAATGAAGGAAAGGAAAAGGGACACAGCCTGTTTCTCTGATTCTTTAACTTACAGGTTGATTTAGCGTTAGTACATCACTGAGAGATTGCCCCTGTTATAGAACATACCTCATCTAGAGTACCTTCTTTATCTCCCAAGAAGCCTGACAAAGTCTTCAATCACCCCTTTTGCTACAGCCACAGACCCCTTACAAACAACGTGCAACAAACCCAACCAGCTGAGTGACACGTACCATCCTTCTAAGTGCAGGTGTCCTCAAGTTTTCCTTGTTTGCTAGCAAATAATAAAAACCCTATCTCTGCCCCTTCAAGACTTTTTTGCAGTAAGTGTGTGCCTCTAAAAGTAATCTTGTCGTCTGCAAAGTACAACCCACATCAGAGAAACAACGGTTTCCCAACCAAAATAAGCTCCAGAACAAACTGGTAAGCTCTGGTACTCAAGTGGTAGAACATAAGTCAGAAGAAAGTTCATTAAACACATACAATTTCCGTATCACCAAAAATGTTTTCCTCCTCAAAACCTTGTCTCCTTTACTGCTTTTCCTCAGGGAGAAGAATATACCTGCTTGCTGATTTTATCTTTGATAAACTCCCCCACAAGAAAAAGAAGTGAATGCGCCAGTTTAGCTTCCAGATGATCCAAATGTTAGTTGAAGGTGGGATTCAGACAGTGCACAAATTTGTACACTGCAGTTTTGTGAAAGGTGGATCAATATTGCTTATGCTATGCTCTTCCTAGGGATCATACAGCCTTCTAAACCTTGGGGCCAAACTGTAACATTGAGATACTATGGTTGGTAACTGCTGAAAGTTCACAAGGAGTGCTAGAAGATACCAGGGTAACAAAAACCTACATCCCAAGTCACTAAGCAAAGGAGATCATGTTATTTCTCATGTCACCTTTGCTGAGCCATTTTTTATTCTTTGTAGACAGACAAGTGACAGACCCGGAACATTCTGGAAGGCTGAGGGCTAGAAGATGAGATTTGTGCACAGTGTTAAGGGACCACAGGGAAAAGCTGTCGACCGACTCTCTTACTTATTCAGATCGGGGCTTTCCATGCTGGCCTGCTTGGGAACAAATAAAAAAAAATACTTTCTCCCTTCTTTTTTAGTAAGCAAAGGGTCCCTAAGCATTCTGATAGAGCTGTTATAACTCTTGTGAAAAGCCAGTGTGGTGCAGGGGGCTATATACCATTTCCTCCCATGTGGATGTACCTCACTCCATAGGGAGGGAGTATTTGTCATTTGACTACTCGCATTAGCAGGCTGGAGAAGGAATTCTCACACATCCAAGCCACATAAAATCCCAACAATCAAGTACTACAGCTATTTTACCTTACTCTGCCTGGCATTATCTCTGATCCGCATGCTTCAGGCAAAAATATCTGCACCGCAGTTGGTCTCTTCAGGGGCTTGTGCTCCCTTTATGCCTTGTCTAAGACGGCAGACAGAAAATGTTTCTAGTTATATCCTACATTGGAGGTATTTCTGTTTTCTGTTAATATCTTGAAAGCTGCAAGATTCACTCCCTTCTGGAGGAAAAGGAAATGACAGTTATTACTGCCCATTACTGTGCATCAAAATAGGAAGAAAGGATGAGACAGGGTAGAAACTTGGTAAAAATAAGGAAGAAAACCAATCCTTTGGTTTGGTATATTAAAGCAATAATAAATACATTCCTATGGCCAACCTATCAATTCCATCATAGACTTCTCAAACTCTCATTACCAAGACTTATCATCTCTCCAAAATAGTAAAAATTATTTTACTGGGGTGTTGTGAAATTTAGAGTTTGTAAAGAATAGAACAAGTAATTACACTTGGCTTCTGTGGAGGGATTTTGATACCCAGCGTTCACATTGTATGCCCAGAAAAGGGGCCTTTGATAGTCTCTCTCAGGTACTGCACAGGTAGTTAATCATCTGACTTTAGCAAACATGATTCTGAAGAAGACAAAAGCAAATTTTTAAATGTTTTATTAATCAAACAAATTAGTAAAATATAAAAAACCCTACACCAATGTTATACTCTTTAATTTGGCCTTAAAAGACATTCAAAACAATGGACTGACCAAGTATTTACAGTTCAGAAAAATACCTTCTGGTGACACAAATGCTTTAAAGGTCTGGAAAGATCACTTACTCCCTGTCATCTGCATTTGAGAAACCCTTTCAAAGTCGCACTCAGGATAGGATGTATGAGAGGAGAGACCATGTCACTGTGTAGGGAGGTAGGGGTAAAAAGCAATTGCTATTTCCCACACAGGAGATGTTGTTTGGTATAAACTGCAGATATTCCCAAACATTTTTTAACTACAGCTCATTATTTTTTTCTTTTTTATGATCTTAATACAGTTTTGCACAGCCTGTTTATATACTTGCAATAATGAAAGAAAAGCTTTTAAAGGATGAATCTGGTTGTAACAAACAAGCATCTGTGAAGCTGGTGTTAGTGTCTCTCCAGACCTGTAATTAGAGTACCTCTTTCTGAGCTACTACTTTGGACTGCTGTGTGTAGACAGTACTCCATGTTGGTTACCAGTGTTAATTATTATCAGTTATCTATGACAGGTGTCAGTGTACAGCTTTCATGGATTCTTCTGCTCTGCATTAGCAGTTATCTGCAGTGTATGAAATGGGGATATAACCGATTCATTCATCCTTTTAGCACCAGGAGTATTTACAGTAACCATACTAGATAAAATTCTAAAAAAACCCAGAAATTCCAGCATATCAATAGGAATATGTATAACAGAAAGGGACTGTTGAGCTGCTGCTGAACTGACAGGATAGAGAACCTGTAGTACAGACATGACCATAATTACTGATTTGTGTACAGTGTGGCAAAGTCAGCACACTTGGCTTCGCTGCATGCTTTAGATTTCGTTGTGTATTTCAAACTAGTACTTTGTGACTCCCTGGCCTAGAATTTTTTCCCATAAGCCCTTGTGGGGTTTTTTGCTCTGGTTTGTTTTTGGTTTTGGTTTTTTTTGTTTGTTTTTTGTTTTTTTTTAATAGGGAAAAAAGCATAAAAATTGAGACTTCTTCCCTTCTGTAACAATAATGCTATAGAGTTACCTCCACTAAAGATTCAGCATTACCTGGTAACCTTACTGTGACATTTCTATCTTCCTTCCCAGGCAATGTAACAAGAATTTTAGGCGCCAGCGCAGATTCTCATTAAATTTAGTAGTGTTTAGCTGAAAGCAATGCCAAGGATAAGCTAGATTCAGTATGCTAAAAAAGGCAAAAAAGAAAAAAAAAAAAAAAAAGAGAGAGAGAGATGCCTTAAAGGTATCATTACTTCACAAATACTGCAGATTATTTCAATCTGCTGTTCTAGTTTTGAAAAGTCAGATTACATTTATAACAACTGAAAATGTCTCTGGGACTTCTGCTCTCATTTGAGAAAATAAAAATGGATATACTGTCTTCTCATTAGCATCCTCTTTTGTGCCCCACATCTCACAGGGAGACCTCTTCCAAAACTTGCTTGTATATCACCTCATCATCACCTGGTCACATCATGTCCAGCTGCAAATAGAAGAAAAAGATTTGGAAGAAGCAGCATTGAATTCGAGGTATTTCTTACGTGTGTTTACCACTTAGAAAACAAGGCAGATTTGGAAATCATTATCGTGTAATGTAAATGGACTGCACATAACTTAATACTAAGCTGCTATAAAATACAAAAACAAATCTAAAAATCCCATCTTCACATAATCATGTGTGCAATATAGATTTAAAAAAGTACAGTCCAAAAGTAGAAATCTGCCTGCCTTTGAAGCTTCTTTAAAACTGTCTACACCATCAGCTTAAGCCTTGGAGACAGATTTGTAGTGACTCACCCTGTAAAAAATGGCTAAAATATTTATTAAAAAAACCCCTTGAAATCCTTGAATTTAAGCAAGCCTATACAGAGAAGGTTAATTGAGAAGATTAAAACATCTTTTCAAAAATGATTTTCAGTTTTCAACACACAAAAATAGCTGATCTAGATCTACAAGCTTTGTTAAATGCTATTACAGTAAATTATAACAATCTGCTATCAAATGAGCAGCCTCACCGGCTCTTATGAAACACACTAGAGGACACATTTAACCTATGTAAACACCCATGTTACTACATAACAACATATTTGCCATCATGAAATTACACACCTGGTTATGTTTTACAATAGCAAATAAGTATCCCATGTGGCTCTTTTCTGACTCAACTCCTTAGGTGTTTTCTAAGCCACGCACTCCAACCTACTGCTCTAAGAAGCACTTGCGCTCTCTCACTGCGCCTTTCAGTTAGTTTAATTCTAAAGCCACATCACGTCTTTACGGTACTCACCAAATCATCAACATCACCACCTTCATCTGTGGGAGGTGGAGTTTCATTTTTCTTTTCTTTCGGTGCCAAGAACTGAAAATACAAATGGATTTATACGATACTGACAAAACTCAGACCTTTAATGTTAAATTAACAGAATGTCTCCTTTGCATAACAAAACAATCCACCTGTAATTAAAAATTATGAAGGAAGTTTGTTCTGGTTTCCACCCTCCAAAATCATCTTAAACTACAGGAAATTTTCATAAGACTTGATTTCAAAGGATTTTATGGTGAAGTGTGTTGAAAGGCAGACAAAAGGATATGGTCCTTAAGACAACGTATGGTTAAGCTGTAGAATGCCCTGTAATAAGGATGCTGCAAATAGTAGTCCCTAGTCTCACAGGGAGATGGGGAAAGTTCATAGAAGAGAAATCCTTTGAAGTCTCCTAATCCACAGAAACAACCTCAAGCACAGGAAATAGTTAAGATATCAATGCCTGGCACTGTACACTTTTCCCTACCCATCTGTTATTATCCACTGTCAAATATAGGATTCTGAGCTAGATGGATATTTTGTCCATTACGGTATGGCCATGTTTACATTCTTAAAAAAGGAAATTTTAAAAGTAATATTGTGTGTAGCTACAAAATGCTAAAGAACAGCAAACCACCCCCCAATTGATATGAATACACGCGTAAGCTGACCAACAGCTTGTTTAGCAAAGTTGTTAAGTATGACATTCTGGTTCTGTGTGGAACTTAGAAGTTTCCTATTTAATTCAATTAACATTTAACAAATGAACAAAGACATTAATTTAAAAAACCCCCTCAAACACACAAGATGGTTAGAATGCCAGTCTTTAAAAATAGAATATTCATTATGTAAAATTCTATTGCTGTAGCTGCTGATACAACTCACCATATGCCCTTTACTCAAGGCATAAATCCATAAACAGAAGACAAAAGTTGCTCAGATAGTATAACAACAGAAATCAAACAGAGACAATACAACCACCTCTGAATTATTTTTTCCTCAGCCTAGCATAGTGAAAAGGTAATAATTTAGCTAGAATGGTCAAAAAGAAATACAAATACTTGACCCTTACTGAAAAAGTATCCAGTTGTCTACAAGTTCTAGTTACTGTCTCTTTACCACTATCCTTATGATAAAATCGTATATTTTCTTTTTCTTATTAAAATGCCTCAGAGCAAGCATATAGAGCCAGGAACCGCCCTGCCCCAGATGAAGAGATAGCTACAAAAGCTGGGGAGGAAGAAAAGCTGCATTCCATGACTTTGAGTACCATCACCCTTAATTCAGGAACAACTTCGGTGTAACTCTAGATGATGTAAGAGAACAACTAGTTAGAAAATAACCACATTAAACAGGCTATAAATACCTGTTTAGAGTATAGGTAACTCTTTAGTGCAAACAGCTGGTTCTTGAAAGCTAGCTACTCTTTACATGAGGACTTCAACTGTAACAGCCATGGAGGTTGTGTAAATGGTCATGGGAGCCCTATCACAGCACTACCAGTCTCTGAGATAATATACTCGTACTGTAAAAAGCTTAAATATTATTTTACACAAATAAAATGTTCTGATCCTTCTCCAGAGCAATAGTGACAGTTTTAGACAAGGGGTGTAATACTGAGCAGTCACCTGCTGCATCCCATTTGTGGAAAAGTATACATTATCGTATCCACTAGGATGAAAAGCAAATACATTGCTTTTGGTTAACACCAAACACTGGGAATGGTCTCGCTACCCAAAGGTCAGACCTTTCCTACATCCTAAACAGCAACATCCAAGAGGAACGTGGAAAGCTTACTCCACAGACAACACTCATGTTTTAACATGCTGACTTCAATTTATTGTATAGATTTTGTAGCTGAAAAAAATAATGAGAAAGTGACAGGGCCAGAAGGAATTAGAATTTCAAGATGCCGTATGTCTGTGTGTCTTTTTTGCTGGAAAAGTTCTCAACCTCGTAGCAATATAAAGCACATAGTATGAAACTAAAAGCTAATGACATTGTTAGTTCTGCAAGGCTTTTTGTGCCAGATCAAATTTCATTTTACACAGTTAATTAAGAGTCAAATGGTATTTCTGAAAGTAGCACATTTTTCAAAGTTTTCAAAATTAGCTTTCCCACACTAAATTAGGGAAAGAAAGCTAAAAGCTAAAGAAATGTATGATGAAGATTTGCAATAAATTGAAACTTGAAGTTTCCATCAATTCCTGAACATACAAAGTTGGGTTTTTTTCCCAAAGCTTGTTTTACATTTATGCAAAAGCAAATTACATATAATAGCTGTGCTGAAATCCATTATCTTCCCCAAAGCAATCAGAAAAAGCACTTGACATTTCTACTCTTTTAACCTATCATCCTCATGCTCTAAAAAGATTATCTTCACTATTACAGGAAAAAAAGTAAAACCAACCCTACCTAAACCTATTTTTCTCAGGGACAGGAAAATACGCATAGATAACCCAGCTCAACACCAAAAAAAAAACCAGAAAAGTTTTACGTGTTACTTCTCTCATAAGTGGCCTTGTAAACCTTCCTCTACCCTTCCAACAGCAACCCTATAAACCTGAAATCTTATATGCAAACTAGTCTTGAAACTATCCGCTAGTGAAACCAGGACCACGCTGTCAGGACCACGCTGACAGCCAACCCCTTGACCCACACGCTTGCATGTGACATGTTACAGAGGTGAAGAAAACTCACATCTTCCTCTACTGTATGATATTTTATATATAACCCTTTAGTTAGTTAGTTTACTAATATAGTAGTAGTTAGTTTTTCAGTTTGGTTAGTTTTAGTTTACTAATATAACCCTTTAGCGAAGGATATCACCTTCATTATAGAAAACAAATGAACCATTTTGCAGTATACAACCGACCTAGGAAAATGCTGGCTTTGTGGCACACAAGAAACCTGTTGCAGAGTTTAACTGGACCAAGGAGGACTATGTTTTAAGATCAGCCCCATCACCTCAAGATAAAATTTTCTGTCATTGCAGATCTTAATCCAAGAATATCAAGTCTTCCGGTTTCTTAAATAAAAAGTTATATAAAACCTTGACAGACAATTGGAAAACAGTGTTCTAGTTTTGGATTTGGAGAGCGTGTGGGGAGATGGTTATCTAGTGAATAACTGGGATTGCCAACTGCCTGGTCAGCAAAAAGATGCAACCCATTTATTCTGAAAGTCAAGGTTACTGCCATGTCAGAGAACTCAGTTGCAGAGCTGTCTTCATGCAACCTCTCTTATTCCCCTATTTTAAAAGGAAATTATGGCTGTTGTAGAACCTTCAATAAATCGCAAAAGAATTTCCTGCACTGCAACACCTTGCTGACTGTAAGGTGATGTTAAACTGAAAAGTAATTTTGAAGTCAGTCTACAAATACTTTGCTCCAGCTTAGCCTGGCAGCTGTAAATCCAGTCATTGGTACTCTAAAATCTGTGCGGCACTCCTGTGCAGGCACAGTATTTTCTAGCCACCACAAGCTCACAGTGAGGACAACAGTATGCTGCAAGGTCTACACCTAGTAGAGATTTCCTTAAGGAATAGTGGCTATTTCACACAGCATTAGCACATTTTGAGGAGCAATGGTAGTTTCAGACTAGAAAGTGAAGTTCTCAAGAAACATATTTTCTTAGGAAGTTTCCAAGTAAATTCATAGCATTTGCAATATATAACAAAAACTGATACCATTTAAAACCACCACTGGGGAAACAAAGTTGCTCTATACAATTGTGTGAGATAAGAAACAGCCAGCAGGTCCTTCATGTCTAGAAAAAACCATCATATTCTATCATTTGTACTCTGCTCACATGCTTAGCTTTCTGGATTCTTTGTTAGCTTTTCATTTTCATGACATTTCTGTGCCTTCTTCACCTTGAGGTAAATTGTTACAGATGAAAACAAGCAGTTTCTAAAATACAACCTTTTACCCACTCATTCACTCATGGAAAACCTACTTCTACCCCCTTCTGGTTATTGAAGTTGGGCAAATCAGTGTGGAATCTTTTAGAAAAGCTGCTTCTCTGCAAAGTACTTAGTGATTTTAGCCACAGGTTTACCTTCAGAGGTCTACAGTGCAAGGACTTTCTTTCTCCTAAACTGTTTTAAAACATGGCTAGCAGCCTGATACAAGAATGCCTGCGTTACCCTCTCCACACAAGCAGAATTTTGGAGAGCAACTCTGTACTGTGCTTTCTTTCAAACTGAAGGCACCATTCTGCCTGTTCAAATTTGCTCCTTTGGAACAGTGACATCCTTCAGTCATCACTGCAGTTACTGAAGTGTCATATTTCTGTAGAAAGAATACCTGCAAATACTCCAAAACTTTTGTTTCCGAAAGGATGTAATATGATCGCCAATAAAAATACCAGCATCATCTATAACGCCCATCAATCCACAAGAGCTGCGTAAAGTGGACAATACTGATGTTGTTACATATATGGTGAAAACTAGCCAAAAAAGTTTGTATTGCTAGAGTTCACAATGCCTTTAGACAAAGAAGTATCCTGATTTTGAACTCATGATGACAATGAGATGAATGTTCTTTCTATGAAGTTCAAATAGTGATCTTACTTGTATACATATATATATATATACACACTCTATTGTTGTTCCACTATAATCAAGTTCCTGAAGTTCCTATCCTTTGTAGAGGATATTTTCAGATAAGGATGTCAATACATGCTACTTGCTAAAGACCAATTAAAGCAAATGCTGTGGAACATGCTAGGGAGTTATTTTTGCTCTGAATTGGGGCAATTTCAATTGTGTGGCAAAAGGGCACTCTTCTTCCTTCGTAGGAATCCTATTTCATTCACCTGAATATTTACCCACATAGGAAAGAATCTTCTGTTCCACAACACGGGTTCCAAACAAATAGATGCTCATTAAAAAAACGATACCTTTTCAGCCTCTTCTCTAGTCACCAAACTTCCCTCTGCTTCATCTTTAGTGATCAAAGAAATTCTGTCTAAAAAAAAAATAAGAGATATAAAAATATCATTAGAAGGCTTCCCAAAAACACACTTAATGTTAGAAATGAAAAAAGTCTTCCAGCTTCTGAATGTGTCATCATCACCAGCGAAAATAAAAAAATATTGCTCAAAGGAAAATGTGACTTGCATAAATGAGTCAACTATGATATAAAAATAAATTAATGAGCATATTCATAAGCTGGTGGAAGTATCCATTTAGGAACCTGCTAATATTATGACAATCAAACTAATGAGACACTGAAATCATAGATCACAGATGAAATGCTGAAAATCTATCAGAAATTACACTTCTAGTCATTCACAGCATGCTCTTCAGTCCTTAATAGCCTTAGAAAAATTAACTCCTAACATACAAACACTTATGCTGCGATTAGATTACCTACAGTCTGATTACCAAAGAGCTGCTCTGACCCTGACTCTGCTTTTCGGTTGTGCCAGCACCACCATCCTGTGCAGTGACTCCCGAAAACAGAAATAAATCTCAATTGCCTTTTACCCCAATAGTTTTTCCAGTTTTGCTCATCTCTTGGCTACACAAATGCTTGTGCCTGAATAAAGAAGCTGTGGGTGTGAGAGCAAAGAACAGTAGATTCATAAAGTTTTCAGCAGCAGCACAAGTGTAACGTCACCTCAATGAACTACATGGTAGGGTTTCATGAGAAAGCGAACTCGTCAAGCAGATCTGCCTTGCTCCTGAGCCACAACTCATGAGAATCATGGAATCGTTTAGGTTGGAAGAGACCTTTAAGATCAAGTCCAATCGTTAACCTAGCACTGTCGAGTCCCCTGATTAACTCACATCCATCCTCTTTTTGTGATTGCAGTCACTCATGACAAGGCCCAATACATGTCACGTTTGTTAGAAAAGAAGGGATGAGTCATATGGCAAGAAGCAGGGAAAAGAGGACTTCCGCTTCTGGTAGCAGCAGGTGAAAAGCAATTTCAGCTACTTAGTGAGAGCAGCCAGATTATGCATAAAGCAGCATGACTTTATCATCTTCTCACAAGAAGATAATCTATTTTGTATGAAAATATCATCTCTGTATTTGTGGGTGGTTTTTTTCCTCAAAAACATACTCCAGTTCGTTAAAAACTCTGGCTTGTACCACCTAAAAATTATTAAAACAATATTCTAGCATGGCTTTGGAAGATCCAAGTTTCCTACTTTCAAAGTTTATTGGATTTTTTTGGAGGGGATTTTTGGTCTTTTCTTTTTTTCCATATTTCTTCAGAGAAGAGTCCCCTACAATACTACTGAATATACTATTCTTTCAGTATTGTCTTGTGCTGTTGTTTTGGGTTGTAAAATAAATTCTCTTCTTGTATTTTGAAAAATTAGATGAAGTAGACATTACAGAGTGTCTAGAGTGTCTTCACTTTGAAAGGCACTATACAAAAGCATATAATTGCATTTTGTAATATGCATCCTTAAGAGACAGAACTGGGCATTTAACAGATTTTCTTAGCACTGGTTCCAATTAAAAACAAGACTATGACGTAAAAGATTTTTTTTTTAGTCCATCATGTTTTATATTTGTGAAAACGTTCCTTTATTTATCACTTGCGTAGTCTCTGAATGTCTTTTGGAATTGCACTGCCTTGTATCTCCCAGTTTAATCATAGGTAGGTGTCACATTATCGCATATTCTGTCCTTCAGGTTGCTTAAACACAAAATGATCAGTGACATATTTCAATGCTATCTATGCCTTTTTTGAAGCTTAATTTGGAAGACTCTTTTTATATCCCTGCTACATGAGTTTTTTCCATTTATTTTGAAATTCAGCTGAAATTGTATCTTCTTCTCCTTAGTCTGTACCATTTAATTTGTCTCTCTTCTTCCACAATTAATTTACCATTTCAACAAGACTCGTCAAGACATTATGGATACTGCTGATATGAACCTATTAGTGCAAAAAAGGAAGTTGCAACGAGAAAGATTTTTTTAAATTTTTTTTTAAAGAGGTTGCAGGAATGAACCAGATCAAAATGCTGCTCTGGGGTTAGTTTAAGTGTCCCATTGCTAACAAAGTTTTCTCTTACATAATGGAAAATACAACTGGAATATTTTTTTAAATTTTTTTTTTCTCCTGCTGTTTCCAAATGCCATCCTACCTTGTATAATGATCTCCCAGAAATCAGCTAAGGCTTTATCTTCCACCTTTGATTTCAGGGCCTGCAGAAAATCATTAAAGCACTGCACCTTGGACAGCTGAAAAAAATAACAGTAATGATAACAGAGAAATATTAAAGTAGCTTACTAAAGAGCGCTGCAAACTTAATTCTGAATGAAGTTATCTAACATAGTGAACACAAGACTCAGTACAGATTTTGTTTTTTGTCACTACTGAAGCCAAAAGTTCTAAGGAAAGGTGAGCCACAAAAACTGCCTTTCAGAAAGCTGAAAGACTTTCTCGTAACTAGGTTTAGACTTCCTTGTAACTAGCTTTATTTAAGAAATTTGCAGGACCGCTTATTTTTCTTTTGCAAACATCAGGTCACAGGCCTTGTATTTTTACATTTAAAAGAAAAGAAACAAACAACAGTAAGTAATACCAGAGAAGCTAGTCTCCATTCCAGTAGGAATAAAGAAACATAAAATGCAAATATATTTCTAAACTTTCAAACAACATAAGAGATTTTAATCTATGAATCAATTCTTTTTGCTGTAGGAAGAAATTATCAAGTTTCTAATATAGCAAAATAGGCCCATCATGTCTTTAATTTGAATGAGATGAGAGTTTTCACATATTAACATTACCTTAATGGCCTCCTCTCTGAAAACTCTGATACAATTGATCCCTTTCATGTAGTACTGCGAACCTTTATTTTCCAGGAACTGATCAATGCGGTTTATCAGCTGCTGGCTCACTGAAAGACAAGGAAAAAAAAAAAAAAAAAAATCAAAGAATGCACACTTTCAAGGTAAAAAAACAAAACAAAACAAAACTTTTTCCTTTACATCTCTCTTTTTCTGTTTCACAGGTATCAAAAGAACTAATCATACCCACACTGCCTCAAGCTACTCAAGTTGATAATTGTTATCTAAGCTACTGAGAATTACTTCAGCTTCTCTGGAAAAGCTAGGTATACTAGGAAGAAACCCAACCATGGCCAAGGCAAAAGTCTTTCCCTGAAAGCCAAGAAAAAAAGCACCAGCCTGGCTTTGATAGGAAGTAAAACCAGAACATTTTGGATCGTAAAGCTGAAGGAAGTTATATTCTACAACGCAAAGTAGATCCCCTAAAGATCCTTTGAAATACATGTATATTCCAATAAAACTGTTAAATTTATAATGAAGGCGTGATAATGTCAACACAACAGCTGTAGGGTGATTGGAATTAAAAGACTACCTTGTTGTTACTGACATTAGCGTATATCTTGCCTCTGTACAGATGGTTTGATGATTTTTCATGGGGACACTGCTCTTTAGAGTACTTATCTCCGTAATCATAAACTGTGTATGCCTGACAGAGAGAAGCAGAGGCAAACAACGAGACTTTTACCAAAAAAGAAGGGGAACACTAGTTTCATCCTCACAGTTGAGCTCCTAAAAGGTAGGCAGCTGTAAACCACTGCAAATGTGACAAGGAAAAATATAACTGGGAGTTCCGCAAGCCCAACTAAATTCTGCTCTATTTTAGTACTTAATTTACTTCATGGTTAATTATAGCTGAGGTAATGTCCAATTTTACCCCCTGGCAGAAAAGACAAGCATGAAGAGCATCCAACAGTGATCTACAAATTCAGAAGCACTGGGAAAAAGGATGAATCGGAAGTGATAGTCCAGTGCAAAGAGTTGGGTTAAGAACAAATGAAAACAAAGTACCTCTTCAAACAAAAGCAGTTAACCTCTTTACATCAGGATGCTGTGGGACACTGGAAGTTTTACGAGTTTTTTTTAAAAAAAAAGCTTGAACAAAATTGTTAGAATTCTTAAAAGATGAACTCTATCAAGAGAGATTAAAGATGATGTTGCCATTGAGGAAGAAAACGCAGGAAAGCATTCTGGATAAGTCACAGCATCTGCCTGTCCTCTTCTTTTACTGCTAAAGGCAGGTTATGGGATTACCTTTAGCCTGACCTTCTTAAGTTCAGATGTTACGGGCACATACGTTACTGCAACTATTTCAGCCATGGAAATATCAACATAGAAAATCATCTGCCAAAGTGATGGAAGAGACAAGGATAAGTGAACACACCAAGAAGCATGTAAATGCTATATTCCACTCTGCTCACTGTAAGTGTACACAGCTCTGTTATAATTATGTTCTATAAAATGCCTAATTGAACTGAATCTGCAGGACCGCAGCTCTGAAAAGAATAAAACCAGGCATGTTTGATATTTCTCCCACCAGCTTTTGACTCTACAGTTTCTAGAAGAGGAGGCAGGTAATGGTTCTGTCCAACAGCAGCTATTGCACAAGAAAGTGTGCTGAAGTGCCTACTGCTCCAGAGGTGATCAGCTCACTCTTTTTTTATTTATTTCACCAGTAGCTGACAAACTAAATCGAAGTCTCACTACTTAAGCTCCCCAAGTTAAGTCAGTCCATTTTTTTCATGGTTAACGATTTTCTCATTAAATGTTCTAATTTCTTACGAATGGCACTAATAAAGGCAAGTCCTGCTGGTGTTTTCAGTGGTGGTGGTGGTTTTTTTTAAACACTGCCTTTTTCATTGATGTGTTAAATTAAAACCCCAGGCACTACGAGGGTGCAATAAAAGTCTTTATTGTCAGAATGATTCCAGCATACTGTTTGAAATTATCAGACACTCTACTTCTTCTTTTGCATTTAATTTTTTTTAAATCCTTTTCCATTTGATTGCGCTGTCAGGCATCAGAAGAAAAAACTTTTTCTTGCTTCTGACTGTGAGCTGCCTCCTTTTGAAATCTGTTGTAAGGAACCAAAAAAAACCCTACAGTGCTTTACGAGGCACTGAAAGACCATAATATATGCAGAAAACAGGTTACATGGCAACAATATTTTAAGTCAGACTCTTCTAACATCTTGAAACAGCTTGGTTAAAATTGGGTGTGGCCATCAGGTCTCCCTTATATAACAGGCCAATGACTGATGAATCTAAAATAGATAAAATTCCTGTGTTCCGGTTACACTACCGAATTACTTCAGGGGGTCAAAGACAATACCAGAGACAGTAGATAAGGGCTGTAACTGGAGGTTTTCCAAAGTGGACTGCATTCCTTCACACTGAGAACTTGTCTGAGAACTTTGTTGATTTCCTGCTGCCCATCATCTGCCTTTCTGTTACTGCAAATCTTTGGGTTTGGGTGCTGCAGAAAATAAATCTCCCTGTTTTTGCAGAAAGGCATGTTCTGCCTAACTAAGCTGTGAATATTAGCATTAACTCTGATGTGTCCCAGACAAACCTCAGGCATCGGAGTTTTGAAGTGCAGGTACTAGAGTTACAAACTGAAGCCTATTCAGGCCACTACTGTGTAATAACTTTTCTTCTTCTCTCCCAACTTTCTTCATTCCCCACACATATTTAAGGAAGTGAACTAATGAAATTCTGTATTTTGCATAAACTGGAATTCCAGCACTCCTAGTAAGCACCACATTCTGCAGATCATCCCAAGAAATTTTAATCTTCTGCTTCCCTCTTTTACTGTACCTGATTGGTTACATACCAAATATAGTGTTCAAGGAAGTGTTCAAGGCCAGGCTGGATGGGGCCTTGAGCAACCTGATCTAGTGGGAGGTGTCCCTGCCCATGGCAGGGGGGTTGGAACTAGATGGTCTTTGAGGTCCCTTCCAACCCTAACTATTCTATGATTCTATGATAGTGATTAAAGGCTGGAGAACCACAGTTTAAAAAAAAAATTATAAAAAAAAACTTTGAATAGAAAATATTTTAGTTCTACCAGAATTTAATGCCTTCCCCGCTGGCATTCAGATATATTCCCTACTCTAGGATACATTCACCAGTGCTGTTATTTCTTGTGAAATATGCCACGAACAGTTACATTCACTTGTTATCCCTGAATAGTTAGAGTACAAAAGTGTAGTTATATTTTCATGTTTGTTCAGTTCAGTCCTTGGTCTTGATTACTGTGCCAACTAGATTACAGCATAATAATAGATAAGGCTGTATTACAGTCCAAGTTCCAATTCCTCAGGGATTTCTCCCCCTAAAAAATTCATCAAATTAAAAAAATAGCTCTCTCTGTAGACAAAAAACTCCTGTTGTTACCAATCTTTTGATTTATCCACTGGTGGTGTAATGATTTGTATTAATGGATGGTGCTTAAATAAATCACTGACAAATCAGTTAAACTACTTGCTAATAAATTTTAAGTTACTGCTCTGTAAGTATCACCTTTTTGTAACTGAAAAGAAGAAAAAGACTATAAACAGAAAACTGTCCAAACTTTGAGGACTTCCTTCTTCTTTAAGCCAAGACATAAGAATTTTAAGATGAAGAGCTGTTGAACTACTCCAGTGTCTATGAGGTGCTGCCCAATTTTGAAATGGTCTCTCTAACTGGTGTGCGGGTATGGATCAGAATGATTTAAGCTGGATGTCTGAAGGACATCTGGTCCAAATCCCTCCTCAAACCAGGGTCCCTGTGGATCAAGCAGCTCAGGGCTCCGCTGACTTGAGTAGCAAATAGCTCCAAAGATGGAGAATCTTCAAGTTCCCTGGCCCCCTCTCTCCTTGTTTGACTACCGTCATTGTGGGTTGTTTTTTTTCCTCCTGTAACATCTAATCTAAATTCTGTTTGTTGCAACTCAGAGCTTTGCTTCTCACCCGATCACTAGGCCCTTCAAAGACGAATCTGGCTTCATCTTCTCTGTGAAGCAGACATACAGGAAACTTCAAAGTGATTTTATATACTCAAGTATTTGGTTTGCAAATACTCTTCCAATGACTGAATCATTTTCATCAAACCAGTTATTGCATTTGGCCTAACTAGCAGTAGAGCATGAATAGTTTCCAAAATACACAAAAAAAAAATCCAATACAATAAAAATGCAGACTAACTGCAAAGACATATGCCAACAAAAAGTGAAAGTAAATACTAGGGTTTTTATAAATTATCTTAAAGTCTAGAAAGGTAGTTAGCTATATACAGTTCACAGAAAATCTTGCCATAAAATATCATTCTTGTTGCAACTGTCTAATAAATTCCCATTGCAAATCTCTTACACACAATTCTTCTTTGCATACAAAGCATCCAGTGCAAAACCAGTGTAATTACTGACTCTTAATTTTACTTTTCTAGAAATGCCTAGGAATAAAAATATTAACAAAGTTGCTATAAATATAAAAATGAGCACTTGGTACAATTTGTCTCTGGACATATTTTTCGTTATGTCCATAAATCGTACAGTTGTCACTGCAGATTTCTATCTTCACTGACAATCAGTAAAATAAAAAAAATCTCTTTCAACTACAGGACTTCAGACATCAAGTTCTCAGATAGCAGTCCTGTAAGATGCAATGAAATCTCATCTATAAATTTGCACAGAAAATTTAGAAAACAAAGAAAATACTATGCATTTGTCTGTATCTTTTTTACCCCCTGTTAAGCCATCCTATCTCCTATAGAAGCATATGAAAATACAACACCCCCTATCAGACACCTTCTGCTCTCCAGAAACATGGATGGAAACCTGTAAATAGTCAAACAGAATGAACTGATAGCCATGTGGCTACTCCTTTGGCATTACAAATATGGCAAGCACTCGCTGAATTTGAGAATCTTCTTTGCAGCCACATGTAGAAACTCATTGTACACCCTTGGGAGCAACAATTAGATTCCACTCAGGCAAACTAATCTATTTTGTTTGCATTCATTGACAAAAATGTCAGAAGCTGTTATCAGAAGACTGCTCTTTGTGATGACTGTGCACTTGTAACCTGCTCAAAATAAGACCTGCATAAAATGACATCTCTCTGGCCACGAATGCAAACAAGAAAGTAAAGATATCTGGAAGGGAAATGCAATATTAGTTACATGAGCAATTAACATTAACCAGTAAGTCGACACCCTCACACACAATTCATCACAATTCATCAGGGAAAAGTGTAGGGTTCTGCACCTGGGGAAGAAGAATGTCAGGCACCAATACAGGTTAGGCATGGATCTGCTGG
>JAOXNO010000078.1:16510289-16520864 GCA_028565335.1 Limnodromus scolopaceus | reverse complement strand
TTTGGCAGGGGAGTTGGACTAGATGATCTCTATGGTCCCTTCCAACTCTAAAAATTCAGTGAAAATTCAGTGAAATCACATAAGCTGTAAGTGGGTCCCTACTGTAATAAACTACACAGATGTCAATTGAAACCAAAGTTGATTATTGTTTCAGGAATTGAGCTGCCAGTCTCAGAAAACCTATCCCTAAGGCCCTTGCCAATTTGAAGCCCTTAGATTTTCTTAAAAAATGTGTTTATACATTAGTGACCCAGTTCTCACTTACAGCGAATGCTTCGTTTCTCCTGCCCTGGTCTGCTATGAGAGCCAGCATTCATACATGGGCTAACTCACGCATCATCAGCTTCTCCTATGAATAGCACAAACTCTGATCATCAAATCTCAGTGAGGCCACCATAGGAGATGCATTGGTACTCATTTACAATCATAAATACACCTTCAGAACTTCCTACAAGCTGTGTAAAAAATAAATATCCCTTGCCATACTTTGGTCTTGATAATTTTATAATTTTGGTGAGGGACTTGCTGTGGACTGAAGAGGATGCATGCCGTGAACCTGCAGTTTAATTAACAAGCCACTGTACTGTCAGTATTTGAAGTACAGCTCTTCCTATCGCTACAACTTCTCTATCTACCAAAAAAAACCACACCCAAGCAAGCAAGCAGTTGAAAGTCCTTTCTCCTCCCTATGGAGGGAGTCTGTTGCTATTTTGTGGGTAAGGGAGGAAGAAGGAATTGCTGCCTTTTTAAAGATGAGAATGTAGACTCTATTCAGTTTGGAAGACTACACTAGATGCTCTTTTTATACAAGAAAGAAGCAAAACAGGATGCAACCTAATAGTTCTCCTGTCTGCATCTTGACACATATAATGTAATTGTTGGGGCTTTTTTCCAATAAACTATGTGAATGCCGCAGATTATCCTTTCCTGCAAAGACATTTTACATTTCACATGGTTTAGCAGAGGAAAAAAAGTTTCATCACTAAATATGATAGAAAATGATACTAAAAGAAACCCCTTAGAACCACTGAGTAGTTTTAAGGCAGAATTTACTATTTACATAACCAGAATGCAATACAGCAAGCCATTAAAACATGCCTGTAATGTTTTATGTATTAAGCTACCTAAAAGGCTCTGAAGCAGAAAAAGGATTATGCAGAATAAAAAAAAAAAATAATATGCAGAGCATGTTTTTATTTATAGTGGCTTCTATCTGTCCTGTAAATGGGTGACTGCACTACCTTCTGTCTAACCACACCTTATAATTACAGAACAGATCACACATAAAATAAAAGCAGATTGCTCAACATTTCAGAAGCCATCCAATCACGTACCGCAGTTCTCTCCAGCCCAGCTACCAAGTGGACATATTTAAGCACTCCTTTGTTAAACCACCTTCAAGGGTAATCACTATACTCATTTCTGCCTTAAAGCTTTCCTACACAATAAAATTAATTATTATAACAGCGTAGTCAATTGTTTCACAGTTTCTGTATTCTAATATATCGTACAATGCTTTTTTACTGCATCTTAGTATATCTGAGATTTGAGAACACAGTTCCAAATATTTTTTCAATAAACAATTTCTTCTAGATCTAATGCAAAATCCATGTAAAAAGCTGGCTTACAGACCTGTAATTCTGTAGAGAAATAGCTATGTAGGCTTTAACAGACTGTATCAGAAATCAATATACTACTCAACACCCTCCTCAAACTATGTCCAAAAGGACCAAAGGCCTTGTTGAAATACCCAGCACCTCTGCAAATCTTTTTCTTTGAAAAGGAATGCTGCATTAATGGCTATTCAGCAGATGAGGTTTATCTTGCCACAACCTTCAAATCATTCTTTAAAAGATCAAAAAGACCTCATCCATCTTGTGCATTCTTTTTAGGATACCTTTGGATTATATATATCTCTGGATGGCTATTCCAGTAGGGAAATAACAAACAAATGATAACTCCTTTCATTTTCAGACTTGGGGCATGCAAGACAGTGGCTGACCTGTGCTTTGTATTCTTCCTTGCCTCCGCATCAAAACCCCGTCTTGCTGCATGCTGAGAAAAGATTTGGTGCACACTGATCCTGCTTTCATCTTTAAGAGTCACATATTACCTGCTTATTGCACCCTAAATTCACCTGTGTTTTCTTTTGCTCACAACAAGCAGTAAGAACTGATCTTTGCATGTAAATATTTAAATCCCAGGCATCAGATTCTTATTTCTTCATAGAACAGAACAAGTAGACAGCAGAAGACAGGTTTCTCACTCTGCATGCAGTGAACATCCCTCCACTTCAAGCCAGAAAGATTCCACGAAGACTGATAAGAAGCCCAGTTTGAATGGGGCTGTCAGTCAGTACCAAGAGATCTTCTCTTAGAACACTTGAGCTGCTGCTCAGATGCCTCAATGTCTAGTGCCATCTTACACAAACACAGGTATCTGAGACTTTCAAATGGGGAAGGCAAATGCTGACATGGGAATTACAAGTGACAACTTTCTCAGCTGAGTAGCACTAGAAGCTAAGAAGTGAATTCCAGAGCATCTCACATAGCATTAGAAACATATGTTTAGACAAATGGATTGGATTTACTGAACCCTGAAGATGCTACCAAATACAATTAAGATAGATAAAAGTCATTTACCGTCTTTGAAGTCAGCGTTTTTCTGCCTCACCAGAATTCGGAAATCTTCTCCTGGGTTAACACTGCCAACCTACAAAAGGTCCAAAAATGATACAATCGTCTGCCAACATCCACTTCTTTATTCTTGCAAGGCGACAAGGATCTTTAAATTTCTGTGTATTTTAATATGGAAACAGAAGGTCTACAATTCTCTGCATGCAGATTCATAAAATGAGCGTCTTACAATGTGTGCGCAGCACTTCCAGCAAAGGTTAGTTATGACACGAGCAAGATGAACTTACAGTTACTACCCTGCACTCTTATAAGCCAACCATATTCCCTGGGGTTTAGAGGTCAGAAGCAGAGTAATTCAGGCTATCTGCTAGTTCAGCTTTGAGACTTCCCGTAGCACAGACCTCTCACTAATCTTGACAGACGCTTAATGAGGAATGGGAGCTCCCAGGCATGTGGGTACAGAATCGTTGGTTTGCCACTCCAATAGGAAGCTCAAAATTAAAAGCTCGCACTTAATTCATTTACCCTTTCTGGCCTAGTCTGACATCTTAAAGCTGAAGCTCTAAGCGGGTGCACAAGTGCAGAACCCTTACAAAGGAACTAAAACCAGGTGAAAAATAAACAAACATCTACTAAAAACAGATGCGATGACTTTAGAAAACACAAATTACATTGCTTAACATTTCCTTTCAGGAATCAAAATTCTCCTAAGTTTATTTCAAAACTTTGTGCTTTGCTGTCAAAATAATTCTTCAATCTTTCAATAAGTGTGTTTGGTCTCTTCATGTTTCTTTTAAACCTGGCAATGCCACTTTTAAGGAAAAATCAGAAGTGTATATTAGGAGTACAAAATACGTAAGTCTTATTAGTTTTAAAACATTTTTTAATATCACTATCACTCATTTTAAAAACAAACCTTAAAGGACAGATTGACAATGAGTGAAGTTATCTCAATTAATATTAAATCACCTTTTTTTCTTGTAATTTGAAAAATCAAATAAAGGACGGTACACAGTTATGATACAGGCCTCATTTACCCATGTACGTAATATTTATAAATAAGTTAGATGTTTAACTTATCACCAAGGTGAAGCCAAATTTGTGATTTAGAACCCAAATCAATGCAGAGAACAGCCTCTAAAAATCTCAGCAATACCTTTGATTAAATATACAGAGGCAACATGTTGCAGATGAAAGAGAACAAGAACAAAATTCAACTACTGAACCCCAAATCTGAGATTCTGTTTTCTTCAGATCCTCAGGCTTGCCCTTCAGAGTTCTAGACACTGAAGGAGAATTTTGTCCTAAAATATCCACGACTGATGGAAAGTTGTGCTAACATATACATAAGGGTAGTGGAAATTGTCTTTAAAATCTCTAGCAGAGTCTCTGAAATCTACAAGCAGACAATTTTTCAGTGATGTTTTAGCTAGAAACCGTCCTTTTATAAGGAATTCTGTATATTCACTATAATACTGTTAGAGAAATTAATCTTCCCCTTTATTTATCAGATTTGTAAAAATATGCTTACAGATGTGACGTTGCCTTCAGCAAGTTTCATAATGCTAAAGCTACCTTCCTCATCTTCAATTTTTAGTTTCTTAGGTTTGGGTCCATCTTCACTGCTGCAAATGAGAAGGACAAAAATGAATATAAACGCTTCAAGTAAACTGTCCTGCCTACTAAGTAGGGAATTAGTAAATTAATGAAATATACACTGGACAAAACTCCATTATACAGCTGTTCCCAAATTAACAGTAAACCATGCCTCATTTTCCCCTGCACAAAGCAGACAGTAGAAACAGAGATCAAACTTCATCTTAGTATAAAGCAAAGGCAATATTTGTTGAAGGTGTGAGATTATTCATGCCTATTTCAGGAGTCAGTTTACTCATACACACCTTCTCCACCTTTCTAAATACATAATAACTCCAGTCACTTTATTTGGAACCTGTATATTGAGTTAACCTTGATAATTTACAGTACATGATTTACAGTATATTACATGACATTTGGTATTCTCACCAGATCTTCATAACATGAAATAGGAATGAAACTACATTTTAGTAAGAAATTCATTTACTCTTCAAAAATTACCTATTAGTTCCTGTCTTGGAATTAATAGCTACTACAAATCTGCTTATACAGTAGCTTTGGAGTTTAAAATATTCTGTATCAGCGCACGAGAGCTGTATAAACTTCCACTTACAGGAGTCAAAACCTGCTAGACAAACCCCAATTAAGTATGTAAGAACTCTCTTAGAACATTTTAAGCTACATCTCAAAATGCTTTCAAAAGATTATTTGTTATTTTTAAAAAGCTAATTGTGATTTTTGGCTACTTTCTAGCTCTGCCCTCACAGGTAATATATACCAAGGTCTACATTCAAACCAGGGACTTAATCGTAACATCTAACATGCCAAACTTTAGAGCACATCTTGGCAACAGAACAAAATCCAGCTAATCACAAATAGGGAAGAAAATCAGACACCATGTTCTATGTCACTTAATGTGACAGGTTACTGACACAGAAGAATCGATTTCAGTTTAAGAATGACTGAAATCTACTCAGCAATCTAAACGGCAGTATTTGTGCTCAAGGAATCCCAAAACAAAGAAAGAAGTTTGTCTTAAAAATTCTACTACTGTAGTGAAAAGAAGAAACTGCTTGATGATGTAGGAACAAAGCCAGAGATCCTGGACTAGGTGCCACTTTGCATTCTACAAGGTTAGAACCGATTTTAAAACTTGCATTGCAACTTTACAGAACCAATCAACTATTAGAAAGAACTTGTACAGTCTTGCTTTTTACTTTCTATAGCACACTCCTCCTCTACTTTACAAGCAGTGTCTGTCCCACTTTCAGTAGTCTTCTCCGTCGTTTACTTAATTTTGTCACTACTGAAATGAAATCCCTTCTCCTCAGCAACTCCTGTCATCCAACATAACCTGACTTATCACTTGAGGAGAAGCGATGACTTTGGTTATGCCTCATGACAAGGAGAGGATACCTCGCTTCATTCTCGACTCCGCTGACTTTCTGGCTGACCTTGAACAAGTTGCTTGATTGCTGTGGACAGCCAATATACCTGCCCGTAAAACGGAGAAAACTGATGCTTATCTAAGACCAGTGAGTTTAGACCTTCTACTTGAATCAAAATGCTTGTATAATGACGTGGTTTGATGAAAGGTGCAAAGAACAATGAAAATTCTCTTCTAGAATCTTTTTCTCCAAAGGTGTTTTGCACTCAATTGCAATGTCTTGAAATCTTTTTCCTCCCGCGTTATTTTTACCAATTCAAAATGCTTTGGGATTGGATGAAGGAGGAGAACATAAATGATGATGCTGCATTTAACTGCCTACGACCAAATCTAACGGTGTCATTAATCAGTGCAGTACAGCAGAAACTAATGAACCCATACCCATTTATACCAGCTAAGGGTCTGACATCTAGAATCTGTTCCTGGTAATGCACTGATTAACAGTATTTTTAAACTTTAAAATGTGCAGTTACTATTTGAGAAAAAGTAATAAAATACAAGACAATTTAAAACACCCGCTTCTACATTTATAGAGAAGCCTCTCACATACTGCAAAGCTGGATGAGGGAACAGTCTCTTCAAAGCCAACTTAAGAAAGAAAAAGTAAAATGCTTTCTATTTTACTGGATTTTTTTAAACTACACAAAGCTTAGCAAAAGTGAAACAAATGAGTGCTGAATATTAACATCTGTATTGAGATATCATGCCTACATTTATGTTGCTTTAATCCCATTAGACCTTAAAAATTAAGCAGAGATGGATCAGGTCAATATCATAGAATACCAGGTTGGAAGGGACCTCAGGATTATCTGGTCCAAACCTTCTTGGCAAAAGGATGGTCTAGACAAGATGCCCAGCACCCTGTACAGCTGAATCTTAAAAGTATCCGACGTTGGGAAATCCACCACTAGCCTGAGGAGATTATTCCAATGGTTCACTGTTCTCATGGCGAAAAATTCTCCTCGTGTCTAATCAGAATCACCCCAGGAGTATAATGTATCATTATACTCTTTTCCATGAGTCTCCTTGTAAAAAACAAAGTCTCCATCTTCTTTGTAGCCACCCTTTAAATGCTAGAAGGTGGTGATAAGGTTTCCCCAAAGTCTTTTTTTCTTAAGGCTGAACAAACCCAATTGTCTCTGCCTTTCCTCATACGGCAGGCTCACCATCCTTTGACCACCTTTGTGGCCGTTCTCTGGACCCTCTCCAGCCTGTCCACATCTTCCTTGTATAGCAGGGGAACCAAAACTGAACAGTTTTCCAGGTGTGGCCTGACAAGCTCTGAGGAGAGTGGGATAATGACTTCTTTATATCTGCTGGTGATGCCCTTATTGATGCAACCCTGCATCCTATTGACTTGCTTTGCCGCTGCAGTACACCTGTCACTCATAGTGAGCTTGTTGTTCACCAGGTCCCTTTCCACAGAGCAGCTCCCCAGCCGGGTAGGTCCCAGCCTGTACTGCACTCCTGGCTTTTATTTTCCCAGGCGCAAGACCTTACAATTGTCCTTGTTGAGCTTCATAACATTCTTGTTAGCCCACTCTTCCAGCCTATCCAGGTCTTCCTGCAGGGTGGCTCTCCCTTCCAAAGTGTCCGCTTCCCCACTCAGCTTGGTATCATCAGTGAACTTCACCAGGCTACACTTGATCCTGTCATCCAGATCACTTAGGAAGATATTAAACAACATTGGGCCTAATACTGATCCCTGGGGGACCTCACTTGCAGCAGGTTGCCAGTTCAAAAAAGACAGACCACTTGTCTAGACCATAATGCAGGAGTTTCTCTAGGAGGAGGCTATGGGGAACCATACTGAAAGTCTTGGAGAAATCCAGGCAGACAATGTCCACCGCTCACCCCATATTAACCGAGCAGATTACTTATGATATGATGGTAGGAGACACAAATCAGTTTTAGAAAAAAAAACCAAAACCAACGTCAAGAGAGCTTCTAGCCAACTTTTTCAAAACACTTTAGTGCAAATTATCTAGATCTGATAGTTTAGATACGTTGAATGTTATCTGGTGTTTAACATATTCCTTAGTCATTGTTACAGACTGATGTGCTTTTCTTTATCAAGTGATTTAATTATAGCACTCAGCTTCTCCCCAAACACAAAACAAAAACAACATTAACACTTCTGTTGTAGTACTGACAATACTACTGTTCCCATTCATTACTACAGCAACACCATTTTTTCCCATATTTTTCCCATATTTTTAAATCCTATTTCCATTCATTCTTCTTTGCATAGTTGAGTCTGTATCCTTTTGCCTCCCTTAGAGATGTTTTCTTAAATCATTGTAACGCCCTACACCAATTTCTATCTCAATTATTTTTATAGCTGCTTTCATCACCCCTCTAAAGGAAGTCAGTTTTTAAACAAAATAGCTTTCCTTCTTGCTTGTCAAATTGATGCCTTTGGGGTGATATGTTTTTAAGCAACCGCCCATATGGGGTCACTGTTTTTTTGTTTAAATTCTCTCCCTAGCTTTTTTGAACCTGTTTTGCTGTTTGTTTGGTTTTTTTTTAAACTGGTTCTATCAATTTTTAAAATACACATATAAATGTATGTATGCATGCACATACGCACAGAGAAACTGGGGTACAGAACAAGGACAATAGAATTTAATCAGTATGAAGTCACAGACACACTAAGGCAAGACAGGAATACACAGCAATGAAGAAAATAAAAAGCAAGGTGTTTCCCAGTCCCAGCATACAGAGAAATGTGGTGATTATGCCATTTCAGTAATGTGAGAAGTCCTATGTCTTGTCTTCCCAAAGATAACATGCTGAGGAGGCTCTAGCCAACCCAAGGTAAAGGATATATGACAGCTCAGCTAAGCAAGGCCTCAAAATGGCTCAAAGATGTTGCTCCTACCACTGAAAGGACTGAGCTACAAATGACAAAAGGGAGGGAGAAGGAGCTAACTGAGATCTCTCCAAAATCCCAGGAGACTCACTAGTTACATTGCAGGTATTCGATAAATTAAGCTCTAAGAAACAGATTTTGTTTAAGCAAATTGACTTGGCAGTACCAATGCAGTAGCAGTTAAGCATTTATGCTTCATATTTGCAGCACGAATAAAGTAAACACAGTACATGTAATAACAGAAAAAAAAAATCTCTTAAAAACTGTTCAGACAATAGATGTTCCAGGAAGAGTCCATAACAGTTTGATTTTTCAAGACATCCACATTTATTGCACAGCAGATAATAATCAAGCTGCTTTTCTTTTGATTTGGAATTCAAAATGAAAGCTACCGAGCGACTTAAATTGAGCAGGCTGAGAAGAAAGACTCATCATTACAGCTAATTTAAAGCTCTGCAGCATTTATTCTAAACTAAAATAGACCATCTGTTATTCTTATTTGAACTATAATTACCAGTAGGACAAACTGTTTGACCAGGAGACAGTAAGCAATGCAAGAGGTTGCCCAGAGGGGATGTGCACCCTCCATCTCTGGATATTTTCAAGACCAGACTAGGTGAAGCCCTGAGTTACCTGCTCACAAGTGGTACCTGCTTACTACTCACAAAATACCCCAGACATTCTCCACCCATCAGTATTTTTTTCAGTGTGTAGCTCATTGATCTTATGTTCAAAAGACTCTGAGCCTGCTTCATTCAGCAAAAACAATTTGAAGTGTAAAAAAAAAAGTTTCAAAAAAATCCATAATACATCTCCAACTTACTTGTCTTTGAAGATGTCTTGAGCAGTCTTCTCTTCTTTTTTCTTGCCAACTTCCTTTAGGGGAAAAAGTGCTTTTACTTTTTCAAGGGGAGCCTGACCCCTTTCTTTTACCACACGGGGCATCTCCAGCATCTCAAGAAGGTGCTGTTCAATTGGCGGCAATGGCTCATTGGGGTGAAAAGCCTTATGCTGCAAACACTGCGAGAAACAATTTGAGCAAAGAAAAACTTATTGTTTATGTGTTTTTAACATAATACCCTTATGCCTGAGATTGTATGGCAGATGCAAAATATCTTCCTTATTAAAGAAACTACTTTCATATTGCTGACAAATATTCCAGCACAAGTGGTCTGAAAGCCACATGATCAGCGTTATAAGGAGACTAATAATGTTATTAAAAAAGAATACTGATGCAGATTAGTGTTCCCACACTCACTGGAATGAGTTCTATGAAAATTCTTAGTAAAATCCCAGGAAAGAAACAGTCGTCTGCATCTAGTCAGCTTTTTAACTTTGCTTTACCTTTAAAGTGCAGTTCTCTTATGAAACAGTCACATGGGAGAGATTTCTATACATTCCAAAATTAGGCAACAAGATATATACCCCAACTTTATATTCCAGTTATTGTCACAGTTTATCGTCCCTCAAAGAAAAATATTTCTTCTTTGTCAATAAAACTCAGAAAGCACACAAGAGAAATTGTCACCAGTTTAAGAGCAAATAGAGAAAAGTCAAATGTGCACAGCTGAGGCACAGAATACAGGTATGTTTGCAAATTAGCTTTGAAAAGAGCGAGGGAATAAAGGGGTCTGACAGATGTACATCATGGGTGGCTGACACCCCGGAAGGCTGTGCTGCCATACAGAGAGACCTGGACAGGCTGGAGAGTTGGGCCGGGAGAAACCTAATGAAATCTAACAAGGGCAAGTGTAGGGTGCTGCACCCGGGGAGAAATAACCCCCAGCACCAGTACAGGTTGGGGGCTGACCTGCTGGAGAGGAAAAAGACCTGGGAGTTCTTGTGGACAACGGGAAGACCATGAGCCAGCAATGTGCCCTTGTGGCCAAGGCGGCCAATGGCATCCTGGGGTGCATCAAGAAGAGCGTGGCCAGCAGGTCCAGGGAAGTCATCCTGCCCCTCTACTCTGCCCTGGTGAGGCCCCATCTGGAGTACTGTGTCCAGTTCTGGGCTCCCCAGTTCAA
>JAOXNO010000078.1:16475218-16510189 GCA_028565335.1 Limnodromus scolopaceus | reverse complement strand
GGAGGGTGTCAGGAGGATGGGGCTGGTCTTTTTTCAGTGGTGCCCAGTGACAGGACAAGAGGAAATGGGCACAAACTGGAATGTAAGAAGTTCTACCTAAACATGAGGAGGAACTTCTTTACTGTGAGAGTAGTAGAGCACCGGAACAGGCTGCCCAGAGCAGTGGTGGAGTCTCCTTCTCTGGAGACATTCAAAACCCACCTCGACAAGTTCCTGTGTAATGTACTCTAGGTAGACCCGCCCCGGTGGGGGGGTTGGACTAGATAATCTCCAGAGGTCCCTTCCAACCCCATATGATTCTATGATCAAAGTTGGAACAGATGGTAGGAGCTACAGAGGAGAAGGCTTTCACCAAAGTGAAAAGACAGCGCGCACAGTCAGGGAACAAAGCAGAGGGAGAGAGATGAGGTTAATGAGGCTACAGAAATTCCATTGAGAATTTTAAAAACAAAGTAGGTATCTCTTAAATGCTGTGAAGTGTGGGACAGCAGTAGAGATATACATGTATATGCATATATATACACACATATACCAGTGCATGCACACACATACATACTTAAAAACATGAGATGTACATGGGAGAATAATTTTTCCAAGCTGGTTGTACTGGGTGAATTAGACACAAGTGTGAAGGTAACTACTCAGTAAACTAGGAATACAGCAGAGATTTCCTCCCCTTTTTGCTGTCAGACAATTAATTTAAAAAACAAAACCAAAGAAACAAAACCCCCTCTATTCATGCTGAAAAGCTGCCAATAAAGAACATCCAGACCATATGCTACACATCAATACTGATGTGCTTTCATGCTGCCATTAAGATTCCAATCCATATTAGAGCATACTTTCAAAAGGAGGCTGTCATACAAGGCTACTGATTTGGAAACACTTGTAATGATTTGAGGCACAATTATTTTGAAAGAGAGTAAAAATGTTGCTGGAAGCTGCAGTAATGGCTCTTGTGATACAAAAAAACCAATATTAAAACAACATTAGGGGATTGAATTAAACTCACAAAGCTAAAAAACCTAAGTCCCCTGTTGTCAATGTGTTTTTCAGGCTTTTGCATGTGAAATCTCTATGTGTGCAGCTGCAAGAGCTGAGCACACTAAGCAGCCACAGCCTCCACTTGTTCCTGTTTTCAAAGTCGATGGTGACCTCTGAAACATGAGATGGCAGGTACCATCAAAACTGCTAAACAGAGATGAAGTTGAACAGACCTAACCTGAAGTTTCTAATCCCAAACAGTCCTTTTGCTGGGTACAGAAGGAAGAAGCAGCAAGGTTAAAAGGGATCTTTTAACAGAAGGAAGAGGAAGCAAGGTTAAAAGGCTATCAAGTAAAACACACTGCATTCCCCACACACCTTATGTGCTTCAAATCCTTGTGTTTAAGACGAACAACTTAAACAATGAAGTTGGAAGTCTGCCACCACAAAAGCTATGGAAGTTCAGTTAGGCTGTTCTGGAAGCAAGAACTAAAAATTGAAACTCTGGATATAGGATATTCCTCATCTTCCACTCAGGCAAGCATTAGCAACTCCTTTCCACCCACCCTGTCATTTCCTGATGCCTACCACTACTTCCAGAGACATAATTTAGCTTGATGTTTCTGGCTAAATTTTCTGGTTAAATTCTGGTTAAATTCTGGCTCTTGTCACTTATCATTCCAAGTATCTTCATGAGGCAACAGAGCAAGGAAATGAAGGGGGAGTTCATCCTTTCTTCAGAGTTATTTTTCCAAACCCTCGATGGGTCCTGTTGAGCCCAATCAATGTACTGGCTACATTCAAAAGATGATGTATAATTTTTCTTTGCAGTTCTTAGAGAACCAGCAGTGGTCCAAACTCAAAATATTAAGAATCTGGAACATGTTTGCAGAAAAGGAGAGATCAATCTTTCTGTAACTTACATGGTTACAAAACTGCTATGAATTTAAGACAAAAAAAAAAACCCCACAGAGCTATGCCCAGGCAAAAGAAAGCACTAAAAGGACTGATAATTTAGGGCTTTATAAACAGCAGGCACTGTGAGCAGGAACTGTATATTACATAGTACATTGAAACAATCAATAAATAGATTTCCACCAGTATCATTCACCCTTACAAAAGTCTATTATCCTCTAAGGAAACTGATGAGTTACACAGTTACTCTCTTCTAGCAGCACTTGACTCAACTGCTGGGACAACACCATCATATTGTTTCAGAAGACAAGTGGCACACCTAAAGAAACATCATTCGTTGACAGGCAACATTGACTGAACCAAAAGAATTGTATGTAGCAATATTCTAGAGGAAATTCTATCCCCTATGCATTTCACTTACAAGCAAAACCATATTTGTTTTGTAATACCCAAGCTTTACAACCCTTATTGAAATACAAGTCATACAGAGGTCCACGCATTTTAAGCACTTGCCAAGCAATAACCTTCTACTGACCAAATCTTGCATTCAGTTACACACTGTCTTGTCAATATGACTGGCAGAATTTGAAGGGAACACCGAGTTCTTCAAGTGTCAGAGTAGGAGTTGAAGACAGTGGTCTTACATGTGCTCCTGAAACATACATACAACCTTCAGATCCTTTGCTTCTTTTGACAATACTGAGACAGCATGGCTTTTGGAAGCTAGGGTAAGTTTTCTTAGCTTTAAAAAAAAGTAACTTCTTCTGACTTGTAAACCGAAAAGTTTCATTTGGAATTGTTGAGATATGATGAACAATGGTTGTTATAACACCATTTTCGGTCAATTTTCAGAGTGGAGTCATGCACTCAATATATCTCCATGGCTCTGTATACAACACAATTCTGCAGCTGCATAAATTGCATCGTAATTTTCCTTATTTTTGAATTTGCTGTGTCATTTTTTCTGAACACTTGAATTCCAGTGTATAATTAAGTCTCTCATCCTCACAGTTGCAATGAAAATCTTCAAGATATGAAAGGAATGTAAATCAAGATGTAGACAGCTTGATACAATAACTGCAAGAAGTGTGAACTGTTCTACTTGCCCATAAAATATGTCAGCTCAGACACCCAAATGGAATATTTTAAGTGTCAACAACGTCAACCATTTACTACTGATCAAGCTCACCTCAAATTAATCTGTTTTGGAACCACTGTTAGATGCAATAACACACAGAAAAGTGACTCTGCTCAAGATTTGATTTCCCTCGCTTCCTGGAAACCAAAAATTTTAAGAATAAAATCTATGTATAAAGGACAACCTAGAAATCACTGGATACCCCACACTTAAATGCAAAAGAATTTCTATTCCCATCTTCACAATGCAGATCTTTCCAATATGAATCAGAACAAGACAGAAAGGTGAAAAGTCTTAACAAAAGCAGTTTTTAAAAAATTGCTATATACATCACCTCACCTGGTATAGCCTCTGAAAATGAGGGTTTGGGATTTTACTGGGTTTAAACAGGTCCTCAAAAGTTTCTCCATCATCATCTTCACAAACCAAATTCATAGAATCAATCAAAGAGTCAACAGCAGATAACTGATCCGCTAAGGCAGCAATTACATATAAAGAAAAATTAAATACACTTGCAGATGAATGCATTTCTTAAAACAATTTATACATCAAGATACACTTCACAACGTGAGATTTTGACCACGTCACGACATGCCACAGAATACACTGCAGATAAGATGTGACAATAAAGAATATAGATAATGGACACAGTAATAAAACTTCTGCTTTATTTAAGGACTATAATGTAAAGTCATAAAGACTTTTTTCCCTCCCCCCAAGACCTCAACTATTGCTGCCTTTCTGCTTCCATTTTTCTTCTTTTTCAAGATGTTTTTATTTGCAACAGAAGGCTTATAGGCCACTTAAAAAATAGGGAGAACAGTTGGTTTGAAAAACTAAATAGCGTAATATAAATTTTAAAAAGTTATGATTGCAAATTAACACAGTTCACAATAGACAAATATTGCTTTGGTAAGACAGGTTTTAGAATTGTTCTCAAACTGCTGGTTACAGGCAAGAAAATAGAAACTATTTCAGAAACAACCCAGCATGCTTTATATACCCTGACGTGCAGATGCCCATTCAACGGATCTCAGAACAAATTAAAGAAGTGGGAGTGGATTTTAAACTATATCCATTTATGCTCATTGCTGTGCAGAATTCTCAGAACAGTGAGTCAAGCTTTGCATGGCTGCATGTCCTATGGCTCTCCAAAGACACCATCCACCTGAATCTGGACACCAGTAAGTGCACGCTTTAAAAAGAACGCATACCACAGAAAATACAGTCTTTGCCTTTGTACACTATATTAACAGGCTGTAACTGGCCACAGGACCAGCTTCATATGAATGGAGCTGATGCCTCTGTTCTAACTAGTTAATCCCATACTCTAGGTCCCACAAGGTTTGGCCATTCAGTCTAACAAATGAGTTCAAAGACCAAAGGATATGGAGGACTAAATCTCAGATGTCTATCACAGAGATCCCGTGAGACTAATAATCCCATAAACCGAGTCAGAAGTCATTTAACAGGACAGCTTTAAAAGGCTGCCTGCAAACCTCAAGTTTGCTCAGCCTGCAACTAAGCTGGCAAAGTTTTGACACAAGATTTACACTGAAAGATGACATCACCATAATGTATTCCCAAAGGGCTGGGTTTTTTTTTTCCTAAGCCAAAAAAATGACAAAGTTTATGTTTTCGTTGGAAAGCCAAATATTCTAGTTCTGTTACAGTGTCTTAAAGGAAGACAAGTAGGTTACTTTGTCCAGTTGCCCAGCAAAGGACTATCTTACCTGTAGGAATGCATTTTTTATTGTTTTTCAGGGATGAAAATATGTATGGTCTTAAGTCTTCCATGTAGGGTAGCTGCACATAGATGAGACACTGAGCAAGGAAAAAAGAAGAAAGAAACAACTGAGCCTTAAGTAAAATCTAAACTATCCCAAAGTGCCCTATTAGGGCAATATAAACATAAGAAAAATCCAAAGATCTAGTATCTGAGTGCATCAAAATAGTTAAATAAAATATTTACAGAGCAACACAGTTTTAAGCAGAATAAAACACAGTGTTATTTTATAATACAGTCATGGCTACACTCCTCATTTTCCTACTGGTGGAATAAAGACCTCCCAGGTCATCTGACCCCTTTTTCTTGTGCAGAGTTCCAACCAGCCAAAATTTAAATCTCCCACACATGAGCACTTTAGGAGGTTTTATCATAGCTTACTGCACTTCGAAGTCAAAAGCTGGGCTTGGTCTTTTGAACATTCTCAGTCTAATTTTTTTCTTTATTCAAATACCTCCTCCAGTTCATACCACCCTAAATAATTCCTTTATGTTTATACCCTTCAAAAGTCTGAAGATTGTTATGTCCGCCCCCACCTTCGTCATTGCTTAGCCATGCTATACACATTTAGCTCTTTCAATAGTCTCTCATAAGTAAGATCAGTGGAAACATATGCTGCAAAAAAATTCTGACACACTGTGTTGTTTCTGGGTCTCTCAGAATTTTTTAAAAAATATTTCAAATTATTCTGCTGTGTCCAGAACTTTCTTATTTTTTCCTAAGAAACAGACTTGGTTTTTTTTCCTCCTGTTTTTAAAATAACCTTTTCAAATAAATAAATATACTACTGTCTTCCTAACTCTCCATATGAACTTAAACAACAGCTTTAAATGCTGTCAGCTCCTCCCCTCAGTTCCGGTTCACTTGGAAACCTAATGACAACAGCACATTTGGACATGCTTGAAATGCCACACCAACTATCAAATTCAAATTTTTCACTACCAAGCAACCTGAAGATAAATCCACAGTTTAAGAAAATTAAAGAACCTAATGCAACTTTGGATTGTACACAGAGAGGTAGGTAGTAACACAGCAAGAAAGCAGTGGTAACTTATTACGTAAGTATGTGATTACACTCTTTCTAGATACAAAAAAATTATGAGATTTCCAGGATAACAAAATTAAATTATTACTATGTTACTGAAATAAAAATCAGTATTATTTAAATCTGTAACATAGAGACTACTAACAGAAACATATGGCATTATTTTTCCGTATTTTTTTCTATGGAATTTTCTTAATACTATTTATTACCTCCTTGTCCTAAGACTTGGCACTATTTCCTAAAACCACTCTGAAAAGTCACATTGGTTTCTTCTGATATACATATATTTCAAAATATCTGATTCTGATTTATTCTGATTACAAAAGAATATATATTCATATATTCTTCTGATATACATAACACTGCAAATTCATATGGTTCAAATATGATCATTTATACATTGATATTTGTAAAGCATCAATACAGAGGCTATCTACAGAAAGGTAAGGGTGAAAAATTACCTCGTATGCATCCTTAATATATGGTAAAGCTACTCCAATTTGCGGGTTGCATCTTCTATCATAAGCATATCGCACTATAGCTACCACTTTCAACTCATCTAGTGCATGAACAAGGGCAGAAAAAGCAACTGCTGCATTCTGAGGGGGAAAAAAAAAAGAAAAAAAAAAGTCTAGAGAATAATCTCATTAGTCTCCTGAAATACATCTTTCACAGTGAATTCAACAGCATTGATTTAGTCCAGACTAGTTCCCATTTCAGCTATAACTACAACACAAGCATTTTTCATGTTCAAAAAATGAAAAAGTAGAAAGGTCAAATCTCATCATGATAGCAGATCTATTCAAAGGTGAGCAAACTTTAGATCCAGCATGTTCCACCCTTTCTACTAGGTATGAAGAGCTCTCAGAAGTATTAAGAGAGAAAGAGAGAAAGGGAGACAAATCAGACCCTCAACGGAACGCATCTGGGCACTACAGTGAGGTTTTTACCTCCAATATTTGAAATAATTTCGAGGTCTGTTCTAAATAACATAGTGACAGATGCTGCTCTGCACAAGAATGGACTTAAGCACCAACACCAGCTTCCCTATGCCCTTGCACAAAGATATTTACCAGTTTCTCATTATTCTCATTATTTCATCCTAATGGACAATGGAAGACTTCTGTAAGCTGCATTAAGAATATTTGGTTTATTAAAATGGAAAGAAGGGACAATTTCAAGCATCACTACTATTCTTTTCTGTTCCACGGCCAAACACCTTCAACATCAAACTTCAGTTCACCTTACCTCATCATCTTTAGCTGCAAAGACCTTCAGAACCTGGTTGCCCATGTAGTAATGCCTCTGGATCTACAGATTCAAATGGTCAAGAGTTAGCCTGATCTGAAACAAATTAAATTATGAAGCAACTAACACATTACTCAAGTAAAAAGCCACAACATTAAATCACTGTGCACAGAAGTTAAAGCCCTGTATGTTTCACATCTCTGTTTATCCCTTATATGGATATTCTGTCATAGTCAGCAGGATATTCTCATACCTTCCTACGGATGAGCAGGAATGAAAGACTATGGTACCCGCAGCTGTTACCAGTCTGAATAATACTGCAGTAATTCAAAAGTCAGTGTGGAAAACCACAGTAGTGAAGAAAAGACCTAAACCTAACTGACACCTCATCTACACTATTAAATTTTCCTAGCAAAGACATGTCAACAAGGAGCTGAAAAAAGCAATGTCCTTAATGAAGCTACTGCAATACCAACCTGGAGTATATACAGCTGTGCTGGCAAAGAAGCACTTCTGTTATCAGTGTTTATGCTGTTTCTGAACATGGCTGACCTCCCCCCCCCCACAGAAAAAAATACAGTTTCATTAAGGGCATTGCTGGAAAAGTTGGAGCTACACTGGCTGTGAGACACAGCCAGAGAAAGCACTGCAATAGAGGAAAACCTGTCACAGAGGCTGCACACCACTGTAAACACTGGTCAAAATGACCTTTCTTTGTTAAAGCAAAATCTCTTCAAATTACATTGTCTCCAAACTAACCTGGAGTTTCATTATTTAGCAAATTACCATAATGCTGTTGAAGTCAGTAACAACTTACACCAGAACAGATCTGTTTAATGTATTACAGCACAATTCTTCAACTCATATTATTCTACCTGCAATTATTCTTTGCTGTTCTGTCTTAAAAAGCTTTGGAAATTTTATGTTCAGTACAGTATATCTAGATGTGCGTATCACTACCGCCTTTTTTTTTTTTTTAAAAAAAAAAAGTCCCTTTGTTATATTTTCAAGTATATTTCTCAATTTACATGGCATTGCTTATAAATTAAAAATCAAAGTTTAAGCGGCCTCTGATCTTCTTTCCTGGGGGATGTGAATAACTCAGAAAAATAATATGAGGTGGTTCTATTCCTTCTTTAATTATGTATTTGGAGCTGTTCCAGTTTCTCTAGTTAATAATAAATTATCTTTTCTCCAAAGTTTTTAGAAGAAACAATTTAATATAAAACATACATTTGAATAGCATCAGTATTATGATTCCAAACAATAAAATTCAGAAGCCAAAACGTAAGGAAAGCATGGGTCTTGAAAATTCCTGAGGTAGTTGAAAACTTCTTGATATCATTATCTATACAGTCTATATTTACTCCTGCAATCACAACTGACTAATTTTATTCCACTGAGGTCTACGCAACTACTATTGGGCATAATTACTCACACTCCTAGTTTATCCAAGTTGTAATTCCTATTTGTTATGAAATCCATAGACAAGAGAAGTACATCATAAAAACTATCAAAAGCAATAAATACTTTGTGCACCAAAAAAAATATAAAACCAATTTGTTAATTCTTTGAGGCATATTTATGTGAATCAAAAGTATTCCTTCAACTATATTCCTACAATTATAACAGAATCACAGAATGGTTAGAGTTGGAAGGGACCTTAAAGACCATTTAGTTCCAACCCCCCTGCCATGGGCAGGGACACCTCCCACTAAACCAGGTTGCTCAAAGTCCCATCCAGCCTGGCCTTGAACACTTCCAGGGATGGGGCATCCACGACTTCCCTGGGCAACCTGTTCCAGTGCCTCACCACCCCCACAGTAAAGAATTTCTTCCTAATATGTAATCTAATTCTACCCTCTTTCAGTTTAAATTAACTAATTAACTCTATTTGTAGGTATTACCACATTATCTGACCAACAGTGGCAAAAAAAAAAAAAATCCACGTAAAGTACCAGCTCACTTCTAGGACCATGATGCTTCTCATCTGTTTTCCTCTTAGTTTCTATTTTCAATAAAAGTCAGACTTCAAGTCAAAATAGGAGGCCAGCCTCCAGCAGAAAAAGCTGCACATGGTGAAAAACATCTTACAGAAGTAAATGAAGACAGTAAGACACAGCTGTAGGCTAATAACGCGTGAAAAGATGCAAGAAGTTGTCTCATTGAAACATCATGTTCAGATATATTTAATCCGTTAGACCCAGTTTCTGGCACAGGATTTAGCAGTCCCTAACATCTCTCTGCTCTGCCCAATTTAGGGCATATAAGCTCAAGCATGATATGTTTCCTCCATCAGTCACTTTCCATACACAAGATCCTGTCTAACCTCAGAAATTTAAGTTTTGAATATCCTCAAGGAGCAACCAGATGGGAGTTCCCATTTAGGCTGGCTTCTCATTTCAATAAATCAATGTTCCTGGCTCCTCAATTCATAATATGCTCTGGATGAGCTCACTGCAGTAGTCTAAAGGCATATCTAGCAACATGCAGGGGTCTCTGTGCCACCTGTACCAAAGTAAAAAGGTGTTTAGTTACATCCATTTGGGAATAAGCTCCCACAGATACTTCCTACTTCATTAGCATCTTTCCTTCCTAGTATAGAATGAATCATAGAATCATAGAATGGTTTGGGTTGGAAGGGACCTTAGAGATCATCTAGTTCCAACCCCCCTGCCATGGGCAGGGATACCTCCCACTAGAGCAGGTTGCTCAAAGCCCTGTCCAGCCTGGCCTTGAACACTTCCAGGGATGGGGCATCCACGACTTCCCTGAGCAACCTGTTCCAGTGTCTCACCACCCTCACTGTAAAGAATATCTTTCTGGTATCTAATCTAAATCTCCCCTCTTCCAATTTAAAACCATTACGCCTTGTCCTGTCACTACACTTCCTGTAGGTTCCTGTATAGGTAACAATTCCTCAGCCTTTGTCAAGGGTTCCATTTTGTTCAAGCAGTGAGACATTTTGAAGAAGAGCAGAAAGCTCTCAAAAATGGAGCTCTCAGAACAGAAGGTGCAGAGCTGCCCTATGATTTCCTTTTGATTTTCAGTGGTGAAGGGAACTGGGTGCAGTGAACTCCAAGAAGAGCGAAGCCTTAGTCACCCCGTGCAATATCCAGGAGAAGAAAGAGTGGGAAAAGCTTAACGTTTCTAGCAATTACTGGTTCTCACATCTCTATACTTCCTCATGTGTCCTGCTTCAAGCAGGGTTTGTTAAGCCTTTGCCTAAGGCTTTCCTAATCCTTAAGTCCTGGATTTTCTGCGGGAAATCGCCTTGTGCTGGATAGCTTTTATTAAGGTGCTTGCTCAATGATTACAACTTCCAGGTAAAACAAACGGCAAACTTAATACCACAAGTACAGGTAAGCGCATACAAACACTAAGCATCTCATTGAAATATGGAGAGTTTTTGAATTATGTTATCTTCATCTAACTTCTATAAAGTCTTTGCTACATTTAGCTTTCATTATAGTAGAGACAAGAAGCAAGTCAGAGTTCACAAACTAATCCTTGTGGAAACGAGAATGAATGCAGTCAGTTCTCAGGCCTTCTTTAACGTTTCTTTAATGTCGAGGGAGAGGCTTTTTTTGTTAAAGAGAACACACTCGTGTTCTTCATGATCTTCTTTTGCAGATCTGGCATCACTATTTAAGCTCATGAGATGAAATGAGACTACAATGGAGGTATGTTTCCACTTTGCAGACATCAGAGTTCAGTGGCTCTTGAGGGCCCAGTGGCTGCATTTATGAGCTTCTCTTCTTTACAAGGCCACATACTGTTTACATGTAGTAGAACCAGCAAATAAGCCACCCCTGTATACCTGACTGTAGATGCCCCATTCCCAATACTGGAACCCACTACAACACCACAACTTCAGTGAATTCAAACTGAAATCAATTGTCTTGAACAACCCAGGAAGCTGAATGGGAGAAGTTTAGTACTGTACCTGAGAGGATCTGGTGAATCCCAAAACAGAAAAACATTTTGCTTCTGTTTTGTATTTCATTTGTTCTTCATCTTCCTTGGAAAAAGGAACTATATCACTCCCATAGCGAAACCCTGGAGAACAAGAGAGGAGCATCTGGTAAGCATATGGGCCTACAATTCTAACACCGAAATTAGCTCTCTGAATATTTTAACAATGTATGCATGCCCCACAGCTACACTCCACGCACGCTCATCAAATTACTTTCCCTGTTAACAAAAAAAAACCACACACCCCATAGACACATTCTGTACTTCACGAACAGCAGTTGCACTCCTTGTACATGGTTTTATGTAACACAGCTACTCCTGTAGAAAGCAAGAAAGAAAGAAAGGGAACTGAACGTCTTGCCCAACAAAGTTATGCTCACAGAATAGATATAAGCAAATCAGAATAGATTTCAGCAAATAGACTGCAACACTCCCTGCAAACATAATACATGAAAACCCAAACATACCACAAATCATGGTGGTATGATCACCACCATCACTAAAAGGGATTCAGAGAACAAAATGTGTTAGGAGTAGGAGTGAGGTAGACCCTCATACGCAATGGAAAACCAAAACATTCTTGTATGCAGAAGTGATCTTTCTATACACGTCTGTTTTACTTCCCATGCCTTACATTACAGAGATCTCCAGAAAACAGGAAACTGTTAAGTTTCTCAGACACATCATCTGTTCCAACTGCTTATTTCCCCACCTCAAGCTCCAATATCCTCCCTGTAACATCATCACTTCATTATACTGCCACAGCCTAAGGATGATACCCTCAGGTGCAAAGAAAGCAGAAGGAACAGAGGTAAATCCCTGGATCAAAAACCTATATGCAGATACATTTTCCTGGAAACTGAAAAGAACATACACAGTCAAAATGAAATAAATTTCAATATGGCTGTTTCAAATGCACAATATTGTCTAATTCTGACATTTCTCAAAAGGTCCACAAACATCCATGAGGCATCAGCAGCTCTTTAACTGTAAGAAATATCACACCATTTGATAGAGAAATTTTTGTTCACATTGAACTGTTCATCACTTCTTTATAGTAGTATCTCGCAACCACTCACCAACTTAGGTCATCAGAGAATGGTCACAAATGCTTCAAAATATATTCACTATAAAAAGTACATTTTTTTTAATTTTACTAAAAGTTTTAAAGTTATAAAACAGACTAGCTTTTAACTATCATTTCTGCCTAAGGAAACAAAGAAAATCTCAGTGTTGTTGTGACATTTTTGTCTGCTAGTGCTACAAAACACCTATGATTACTACAATTGAAAGAGGTAAAATAAAAAAATACAGGATTTATCTTAATTTTTCAATTCATTTTTTTCATTTGACAGCAATTTTTATAGTGTTATTTGAATAGTTCTTCCCTTTATAGTTAATACACTTGCTCTACTTGTGTGGGATTGAAACAGCAGAAGAAAGAAAAAAAACTAGTAACAAAATACACCTATACCATTGCAAAAAATTAAACATATTTGCTTAACTCCATTTTTTAAAAGTAGACCATTTCATGCTGTTTCTCGGGCCTTTAGTCTTCTAAGGAATTTAATCCGCTCAGAAAAAAAGCTGAAGGTTATAAAAGAAGTATTCTGCATACCTCTACTTCAGATTGAGCCTATTACGGAATTTAAACAGCAAAGCTAATAGACTCTTGAACACTAAACCTTTCTTTAATAGTTTCATCTTCCCAACTGCAGAATATCTAGAGCAGTTGTTTTTCTAGAAAAAAAAAAACATCAGTGTTACGAATGTATTGATGTTATCAGTACAACTGAAGATGTGAAAACAGAATAGAGGTAGCAGCACTACTCACTACAGAACTGAGGTATAGTGCTCCACAGAATACAGTTTGGGAAGCTGTAGTGCCTTCCAAGTTCCACCTGGTGGTATTATTATTATTCCTATTACTGGCAAAAGTAAGACTTTTTAAAATATGTGAAGACAAAGAGCCTCACATAATAGTCTCTGTGTTCCATCAGCATACACAGCTTACATTCTAAGATGAGAGCTAGGCTTCAAAGTATAAAAATAAAAAGCACTTTGGTGATTTAAGAGTACAAGGGATTATCTTCGGTTTGTCTTCAGGGTGCACATAAAGAAGTCATACCTTGAATAGTATCATCTTTCTGAACCTCTGTCTCATCATCATCATTCAAGCAGTAAACAGTTTCTTTTTGCACATCATCTTTTCTGAGGGTTTTAGCATCCACAACTGTCCACATTTTTTTCACCTTCTCTTCTGTGACCTTTATATCAGAATTCAAAGGAAAGGAACGTTTAATATTTCAGTGGGATCCAGAGTGCTTATTGGAACATACAAATTCTTTGACCGAGTCCTAATAAGGGACTGATAATGACAGCCACAAATACGCCTCTCTGACTGCTGTGACAGTGCTCTCAGCATATTGCTACATCTGTATGAGACCTGACACCTGAGCTATGCCATATTGACTGCACGCTTGTCTTGTTTACTCGTTAAAGTCATGGGCTAAGTCATTTGTGGAAGTCTTTTAGTCACAGGATAACATGTAACTTGCTTGCTATGTATTTTACTTCCTCCACCTACATAAATGCTTTTGACAAAGCATTAAGATATATATTAAAGATAAAAGGAGACTCAAAGCTCATTCAGCTTGTTTGTCCAAGTTTTGCATCACCCTTACTACACTACAAGATAAAAATATCCTGTATTACCTGCAACTGCTCCAAAAGGCAGAAAAAGATACCAGATGCATTATGAGGCTAGGAGGGGAAAGAAGGAATAAATATCTGCAATGAGTGAATGCTTCCCAACTAAACAGAAAGAAAAATGCTCTTTTCTCTCTACTTAAGTGAAATTGATGGTGTACTTAGTGAATGAGAATAAAAATGAAGAACTGGACAGAAAATAGAAAAGACAGAATAGATTATGTCAGCAGATATCACAAGTCTATTCCTAGCTGTGATCCAACTGCTGTACGACCTCGGGCTAGTCACTCAGTTCATGTTGCTTTCTTTCCCAAGCTTCATTTATTTTGTGTGTAAACACCTTTGGGAGGGGACTCTTAACTGCATATTTGTACAGCTCTGGCACAATACCCTAACAAAACAACAACAACAAAAAAAAGTATAAATAGAAAGCTGGCAGCAGAGGTTTTTTTCAAGGCTAATATGCCTATCTCTCAGAAATCAGATATATTTCAACTTCGTAATACATCTTCCTGAAACCTTACAATATTGGCCAGACTCTTAGTCTTGGGTTCAAATGACAAACCAATTAATCTTCATCTCACCAAATCCATCAGTGCTGCCACACTATATAGTTACCTATTAATTATTCAGTAACTGGAATTTTGCCCATTTTCTGTTTTTAAACACATTTCTTTCTAGCACTGTGTGAAGGACCCATAAAAACTGTAAAGGAAACACTGTGCACAAGCTCTGCCAAACAGTAGAAAGCAAACAAGCTGAAAAAATATACCTTTATTTCCAAGTCTGAAATAACAATAGATGTGATTCAAAACAATAGCTGTTAAAACATTTACACCCACCATTTTACATACTCATGTGCATAATTCCTTTCATGCCTAGGGCTTAAGAAACAGATATTAAGTCTCATTGAGCTGCAGACGTATCACAAGGCCAAGTGGAAAGCTTCACACAAGCGCAGCATTCTTAATCAGGTTTGTCAACTTAAATACCATTAAGTGTCACAGCATAGACAGCAATTACTTCTATTTCTGTACATCGTGAATTTTAGTTCTTTAACATGTGTACAATATGGCGAAGTTAGAGTTGCTGTGGGAACCACAGTTTTAGATGTACTGGCTTCTATGCACACAAAATCTCTACCATAATTATTTTGGATGCTGTTTTATTTTTATTTTCTTAGCTTTAAGGAAAAAACCATGCAGCTGCAACTAACTTGCTGCCAAAATACACTGAAATATACAATTTTATGAACTTACCGATTTGTAGGCCACAATCCTTATAGACAAATTAGAACCAATAGTGAGCTGGCAGGGCCAAGCCATAGGTCTTCTTTCCATTTTCTTGAACATTGAAAGACGCTCCAGGCTCTCTCTAAATCAAGGATTCAGGAAAACAGAAATGAACTCTGGTGAACTGTAATAAAATACTACACACAACACACTCTCTTCAAGGAGACGCAGGAGTCCAATTGTTTCAGCTTAGACTGCATAAAGCATTAGAAAATAAACGGTATGAATAATCTTGTCATTAACTATTGTCAGAAAAGAGAATTAAAAAAAGAGGTGATATAGTAGATTATTCCCATCTTGAGCCTTTGTGATGGCGTGACATTAGGGCTTAAAGACAGTGTGTCTTTAGGTGATGAAACTACACAATTGCTTATTAAGCATTCTACATTTATCTGTGCTCACCCAATTAGGGAATTTAGTTAGCTGAACAACCCAAATTAGAAAAGGCTTCTCTAAGTGGTAAAATGTTTTCTGCAGTGGAGGCGAAGAAATAAAGAATCTAGTTTCAATTAACAGGATTTTGTTTGTGTTGTAATTAACTTTTGACACTTTTTTTTTAATACAGTACTAATGAACTCGTTATTTTCAAGGCATTCAGTTAGAGTGAAACAAGTTACTTTGAATATTTCTAGCCTAAACAGCACATAGACAAGTTCATAAAACACAAAAAAAGGGAACTATAACAATTTTGTACTAAAGAGTGTTAACTCAATTGCACAACTTTAAGCAATGGAGTCCAAAAATTAAAAATTGACAGTAAAAGTAATTCATAATATATCATTGTGAAATCAAATAGGCTTGCACCCCAGAACAGCTTTCAGCTAATACAAACTGTATCAGCTATTTTGCTATAAAATTCCAGTGCACAGAAAGCACTTAAATTTTTTTTATTGCATGGTGAAGCAATCATAAAACAGTGTTAACCTCACCTTTTTCACACGATGATAGAACCCCAAATCTACCTCTCTCTTGATTAAACCACTTGTCTGGCAGAAATTAAGATCAACTCCTAAAAACATTAGTACAGAATACAACTTGGTATTCTACTTTTCAACTTTCTTCGGATGAGCAGATTTTCTTAAAAATATTAACAGAAGCACAATGAAAGGAGAAACTACACTGGGATTTTTACGATGAGATAAACATTGCATTTCCTTTTTTTTTTTCCTTTGGGGGAAGGAAGGGAGGGAGGAAAAGTTACTTTTTCTGGCAGTAGAGACCATCAACATAGGATTTTTAAAAAGAATCCTTTACTACATCATTAAAACTACTGCAACACTTACATTCAAGGATGAATATGAAAATCAAATACCTAAGTGTCAAATGCCAAAAGATGTCACTGAAGCTCAATATATTAACTCTGTCCTTTGATTTCTTATATTCATAGAAGAAAAATGGTTCTTGTTACCAAAGAAAGACTCAGTCAAAAACCCAGGAAACACACATTTCAACTTGTATTTTAAAAACGTCTCTCTCCTCTGCTCTCAAATCCCTCCCCTCAAAACCAGAAGCACCTGCCTGACAGTCAGAATATCAAACCCTAAAACAATACAACAAAGTTTTCTCCCTTACTTTCCTGGTACAACTAATTTATTTTCACAAGAGTTGAACTATTCCAGCAGGAATAATGAATATAGGAGAACAGAGAGCACATCTGAGTTGATAAATTATCATGACAGATTTTCAAAGCTAACTTCTTAAAGCTTGATAAGCAACTTAACTGCATCTAAAACCTCACATATCCTTAAACAACTTAGACAACTAAAGCTTTAATCTATTAGCCAAATGCCTATTTAACCAAAGATTTTGGATTTCCCCTGAAAGCACAGCACAAAGACAGCTTATACAGCAGTAAGAGCCTGTGATAAAAAAAAAAATATAAAGGAGCCAAGCCACACAGTAGGTTCATGCATACAGATTATCCATAATTGGGCCCAGAAAGATACTCCTTTTCTGTGCAGCCTTTCCATGCAATGACAAAGCCTGCTTTTTTTCTAGAGGCTCAGACTGCTCTATGACTGGTATGGAATACATACACAGTGACATATTTTTCTTCACTACACCACACTAATGCTCAAATAATGGTTTAACTAGCTGCTGAGGTGCAAAGCAGATCAGTTGGGCTCAGAAGGAAATCCCACAAATAAAATGACGGATAACAGCATGCAAACCTACAGGTACCTCATCTAAAAATTACACTTAATAATCACATTACAGCTATGGTCTGCTAGGTTTCCTGAAAAACACATTGTCTAAAAGATCACACTTCGTAATTGTAGAACAGAACTACTAAGACAATAAAATCAGGCTTTTATAAGGTGCATAGATGCATTCTGCTTTTTTCCCCAAATGAGACAAGACCTATGTGAAAATGTTTTGGATTCATCATTACACACAGTTTTTCAGAGATACATATAGATTTTTATTCTGTCATTGGGGAAACACGAAGTGAAAAACCATCTTTCAACTCTTGCATTAGGAATGCTGCTAAAAAAGAACATTGTTTGGCACAATGGCACAGTAGTCTGTGATTAAAGTGGAGGATTCAACAAACATTACTCAAAATATTTGTGGGAGTTAGATAAATTAGTGAGCTGAAAGAAGTCTGAGACGAAGGAACAAAGGCTACCATTAAATACAAATGTTGTACCTGCACTATGTCACAAATCCCAACTTTTTCCAAAACATACTTTTGAAATCTCATTTATAAAAACATTCCCTCCAAAACCCACCAACACTAAAGTTGGAAGAAAACTGATTTTTTTTTTCTTTAAATACAAATACAGAAAATTCATTTCTACTAAAATCTGTTACACTTTTCTACCTATTCCAAAGCCAACGGAGGAGCTCTTTCAAAGGGACCGAGCGTACAATAAGTTATAAAACTTCACCGACTTCAATGAAACTGGAATCCAAAAGACTGATTACTCAATTCACTTCACCTTTTGGGGAAGAAATCAGAAAATAAATTTACAGTGCAATAAAGAGGATTAGCCAAGTTTACCTGAAAGTATAAATTTCTTCCAGCCCTCCTTCTTTGTCCAAAGTATGCATCAGTTTCCTCACCACATCAATGCCTTCCTTCTGTTGCTCAGTTAAAGCCTTTCTTGGAAAAGAGTTTCTGTGCATTTTAGAACAATCACTGGCACTTGTGCCTCCACCTCCATCATCAACATCTGCTGGAAACGGCAGACTAAGAACACAAGCAGCAGCAGTTAGTTTGACTTTCTTCTTAACTGAAATAACCAATCAAAACCAAAGATTGTATCAGGACCAACAATTTCGATGTAGCTGCTGTCAGATGTATAAAGAGACACATGGGTTGCGAAACAGATGAAGTAATATTTCAGGTCTACTTGGCATTGGTAAGATCATGACCACAGTGCTGCACCAGTTCTGGGCATAGTATGTCAATAAAGATCTCCACATACAGGAAATGATTAGGGAATATAGACGATGCTGATTAGAAAATAAGAGCTATGGAAAAAGACTGAATGAAATAAAGCCCATAGAGAAAGGAGTCAGAGGGCAAGAGAGTCTTAAACATGAAAGGTTGTTGCAGAGAGAAAGGGATCAATCGGTTCTTCGTATTCAGGTTGCACTCAAATTATATCATGGAGACAGGTCAGACATTCAAAAACCTGAAAAAGGCATTTCAAAACCATAATCTCTAAAACTAACTGCCTGAGGAGACAGAAGAGTCTCCATCAGTAGAAATCTTTACAAAAAGATTAGACAAACACCACTCAGTGATGACATACATACAACTGACCCAGTCTGAAGCAGAGGATTGCTCTAGATGACTTGTTAAAGGCCACTCCAGGCCTGTGATTCCATATTGGCTCTAAACGCCAGCAAATGGGACTTTCACTGCAGTGGGACTATTAGGTATTTCTGGGATAAATGTTAGTCTTTGAGATTTTAATAGCTTACAACACTAGGTGACTTTCTGACTGAAGATGACACATTTTCCTGCACTTCAAGAATCAGATTTAAAAATTTAGCTAGGGTTTATAGATAAAATGATTTTGCTGCTCTTCAAAATATAACAGAGTTAAATAAGTATAATAACCACAGAAAAGAGAGATGTGCAAGATCGTCTACTTTGTACCCCAGACAATGCCCGCAGATTTTACAAACCTTTCATCTGATCCAATTTTGAATGAACCACATGATACCTTTTACCACATTTCCACAAAGTAAAAGAATTTTAGCAATGTATTATGTTTTCAAAAAAGCAGCCTAGAGATCTCTACCTTACTTTCACCTCATTAGTCCTCTCTAAACTTATCTGTAGAGCAACACATAATAAGCAGAGTTAACAATACGCACAACAATGTCATACACAGCAGAATTAAAGATCAAACTTCAGCAAAGCGTTTGGTAGCTTTTCAGGAAGCAGCACCAACTGACAAATAGAAAAACTATATTTTAAAGCTGTTACGAGAGCAAAAAGCTTCAAACCTCTGATACATAAAAGTTAGATTACTTTCACTAAGAAGTGCTTAGAGACTCCTGTGATGAAAAATGTGTAATACCCAAAGCTACACAGTGCTCAGAACTTGATACCAGGGAGGAAAACCAACTATTTGCCACAAGTTACAACCTAATGGATGAACAGGGCATAAGAGATAGAAGCACGAGTTATAATAAAAGGAAAAGGTTTACCAAGAAATTATTTTTAAACCAGTATCCTGAGTATTTTACATTTGTATTACATGTATTTCTCAAAGCATCATTTGCTCTTGTGTCTGGGAGACAGGGCGTAAATCTGAAGTTGATGCCTTAACAGCAACATTTCCCTAGTGCTTCTGTCAGCCACGGGGCTTTTCCCTTGCTACATTACGGACAAAGAGAAGGTAAAGATGTATCAGAAATCCCATAGAATAAAAGCACAACGTTAACCTGTGGTGGTAGCACCTGTGCTAACCTGCCTAGCAAACTACAGGTATGGAGACCAGGTAGCAGGGGCTAAATACCAGGTCTCTGAAAGATGTATTGTGGCTGGCAGCATGTGCTCAGGTTCGTGGTATTGTGTCTCCAGTGCCAACAACGGCTGAAATAACCTAGAAGGGGCATCTCAAGGCATGCTGCAAGCACCCCTTCTTTTGCTCTGTAGACAGAACCTAAGAGTAGTCTGACATTTTTACATTCAGCCTCTCCCAAGCACGGGCAAAAAGAGAATTTTTCTGTGGAGGATCAACCCGTGATTTTCAGTCACGCTTTCCTACCTAACCCCTCTGTTATCTTGCAGGTGGGTCTGCAAATGATTTTAATGAATTTATGCAGTTCACAATATTGCTCCTTACAGAATACTGGATCTAAGTGAAAGTAAATATTAAAATGTTCAGAAGCAAAACTGTGGCTTTAACTTTCTCCTGTGAAATTATTTGTTATAAACAGCAAACATCAACATTCACACAAGGTTTTGCTTTTAAATAAACTCCTACTAGCTACATCTTCCTATGTTACTGTCACATGCAACAACTAATAACAGATCTCAGTCCACCATCGATTCTTCAGATCAATGCCTATACCAATACAGCCAAGGGATTTCTGTCAGAACACTTAAGACATTGCTTCCATTTTCCAAGCCCCTCCCTGTGAACATAAAGCTCTTCTCCTCAGACTTGCTTTTCTGCTGACACCAAATCAGGCTATAAACACCCAAACCATTACCTTATTATTTGTTCCCAGTAACTCCCTTACCTAGAAGGATCTAGACTGTTGCCGTGACAAACCACTGCTTCTGAGGCTATTTCTCACTCATTGTTTCCCACTTCTCTGCTTATATAGATCTTTTGTCTCCTGTTTTACATTTTGGCTCTAAGCTATAAGCTTAACTAGAGAAGAAGCCATCATCTGAATGTGTATTTGCACATCATTTAGTCAAGGAGACTAGATTCATAACTGGAATTCACGGCCTGTGTAATTGATACAAGTACTTGTAACAATCATATTACATACTGGTACAGCTCTATAGAAACAATACACCAACAGATCACCACTTCCTTCAAGACTGTTATTAAGAAAGAATAATAATTTCCCTTTAAAAAATGGCATAATGTATAAAAGCCACTTCCATACTTACAAAAACTGAATTGAAATTCCTGTTTTCTTCAAGTTAGCAATGATAATTTCCAGCTGATCTTCACTGACAGGACTACTAAGGTCTGTAAAGAGTTCAATGTGTCTCTTCTCATATTTCTTTCCTCTTAAAATACAAAAAGAACACATATTGGAAATATTATTTAGAAGACCTTTTTCTAATTCTTTCCTTACAAAATTGAAGCTTTACCAAAGTAATACACTTGCAAAAAAAAAAAAAAAACAAAAAAACACAAACCTACTGGGTAGAACTTGCTCTATCATTGCTCGTATTATTTATGGTAAGTTTTGGTGTTTATATGATTCCCTCTACTCGTGCCTGCCCCCTAAAATTGAGGACTCTAGCCCTGTGACTGTATAAATCACTAACTACATAAAAATGAATGGGATTCTACAAATTGTTACCAATGTAGATATAATGCTAATAAAATGTTAGGCTGTTTATTGATTATACTGGATATTTCCTTTGCAGCTGTAAGTCTGCCCTTGTGAAAACGGAAAATGTATTTTAAATTAGTGTTGCTGGCAGGGGTTCCATTTTAGTAAGGTAATTCAGTAGATTCATTGCATAACATGAACTTTAAAGCCTACTTAATAGTCTAAGAAGTAGTAACAATAAACATGAAAAAGTTCTGCCAGCTGCAGAACAAACTTCAGTTAAATGAATATAGTTTTTATCTGGATAATCAAACATACAGGTGATCTTCTTGAATTTTTACCCAATAGTATTTTCTCAACTGAATGTAAACCCTGTATCAAAGGGTTTGGTGCATACAAATAACTTATCCACACGGTAACAAAAGCAGCTGGTCTATAGGTATTCAAGATTATACTGCCATAAACACAGTGATTTTAATTCACAACCCAGTTTTAACTGTTAAATTGATACAGCTTTCCATGCTGATTAGACTTTATTCATAAAAAATACAAATTGCATCACAAAGTCTAGTCTTCTCATTTACAATTAAATCATATAATCTTTTTAACAACACATTGAATCTCCATTCTGACAGGAAGGAAGGCTACTTTCCTTTCCCTCCACAATCACTCCACCAAGTCTTATAAACAAACACATTTCTTGTCTAAGTACATTCATTGACAACTTTGTTAACACTTGTGCCAACATTCTCTTTCAGCTTAAACAGTGTTCTTTCCCGCTGCATGTTTACCTCCCACAGTCTGCATATTTACAAACAGCCACCTTATCTCCAACAGCCTTTAATTTGCTAGGCTGAACAAACCTTTCTAGTTTTGTTTCCCTTCTTTGTGAGAATTGCCATCACCCTTATAAATTTGGTAGCCCTTTTCTAGGCATTTTAACATCTGAATTAGTGTGATCTGTTTTCAAAAGACATTAAGTGAAGTCTTTGTGTCTTGTATAATGGCATCAATATTCTCATAAATCTACTGCAAAGTTCCTAGTTGCATCAGAAAGTTCTTCAGATTGTCTTGAAAAGCTAGATGTCTCCTGGAGGCTCTTCAGGGACAGGCTCCTGTCATGTGTTGTTTGTTTTTAATTATTTTTTTTAAAGCATTTTCCATATTTACATAATACTGGAAATGTAATATCAACAAGAAATCAGATCAGCTCCAAAACACAAGGTCAGAATTCTGTAAAAGGCTTTGGGTTACATACTCACAGTGTTTCATTCTGAAGAAGGTCCATACACACAATAATGGCATCCAGAACTAAGCAAATTTAAGAAAAATCACATTTAGGACATGAATCATGTCACAAGTGTTATTCCTATGAAACAATCTTGCTTTCACTTTCTCCCAAACACTGACAAACATGCATATTAGTTAACAAGCAAACAATTTTTTGAGACAAGCACTCTTCAAATAACTCCGGTGCCAGAGGTTCCTGTGTAACTTGTCTGGTTTGTGATCTTCTCTCTTCCCCATTCATCTGACGGAACAGTAAAAAGACTGCTTCAGGGCCCAACATTTTAACTGTCAATGAGGAGGCTCAAGTCCAATGAAAGAGCAATCTAATCTTCACAATGTTACTTTGAATCCACAAACAAAATTTACTTATACTTTCAATACAGGCCACAGTTTTCTCATTCAAGTTTTCCTTCAAAATATCTGCATCCAGCAATCTTTTGGTGGTTTCTTCCTCACCAATTTTCATGGGGAATATTTTTATCACTACACACAAACCTGCCCACCCATTGAAGAAGGAATATGACTCTGCTTCTGCTAAGATACAGCTGACTGGCTGCACACTTCTCTGAAACAGCTCTGACAATCTGAATAGAGCTCACAACAATCATTTTATGGCCAAAAAGATGGAAGACAGCACAGGAAGTTGGAAGAGTATGTAAATGAAGCACACAGAGGTACACTATAGATCACCTTCTTTTAAAACTCTTCACCTTATGCAGCTAACAACAGAATACATTCAAACATGAACAACATTCAAAGCAGCAAGCGACATTTGGCAGTGTTAGAAATACTTGATATAGAAATCAGTCTGATAAACCTCTATTCTGCTTTTTCTGGCTTCTGGTACTTCTGCTGACATATTTCATAAAGAATATTTTTATTTTATAAAAAAGCATATACCAGGTTCTGCAACACTATTTTTAAAAACACATGCCATATTTGAGGCCTAAAATGATATTATTGCTGTCTTTGTTCCCTTTAATTCACAAAACACTTCGTAAAATGAACAACTCCGTAGGCCAAGACTCCATCCGCTAGCCTAAAAGAATGTCAAAAAGCAGCTAATTTGCTTTTGAACAAATTTACAACCACAAATTAACTGAATTCTGATAGTAATGAAAAATTTGGAGGCAAATGTGAGCCCATTTCACAACACTAACTTCCTGTTGCTTATGTAGCTGTATCAGTTCAAGAAGTGCTCTACAACAAAAGGATACAGTCTGCTTGTTTACTGCCTGGTTTAATTGTATCTTGAATGTCTTCCAACAGATCAAAATCTGGCAGCATCAATGACCTATGCACAGTAATGTTTTGGTATTGATCCCCACTGGCAAGGGCGTTCCTGGTACCACTTGTGCCAAACAAAACTACAGCGACTTCATCTTTACTCTCAGCAAAAACCTGGAAACAGAGAAAATACAAAACAGGTATAAAAATACAGGTAGATTCACACACAACTATATCAGGCAAGCTGAACTGATTTTGAACAGTGTCAACTGCAGTGGATTTACTTTTTCTTACTTCTTCACTGCTGCCCTACCAAAATGTAACCTTATAAAGAGTTTGCTAATTTAGATATAATTAAGCCTCATGTCAGTCTGTTGGTTATCTGGGATAAAACAAGTAAAATTGGCTGATTCAGCCCTTGAAATTAGTTTTCAATATGGTAAATCTTAAGAAGGTTGAAACATTTTAGAGAAAGAGTACTTTTTCCCCAAAAAGTTTCTGCTGCCCAAAAGAAGAAGTGTGACCAATTCAACTGCCGCATCTCCATGAAAGTACAGCTGAAACAAAGAGCAATGCTACCAGTGCACAAAAACAGAGTAATTCTTACTCATTTCTCATTTATTTCCATTATTAGTAAATGAGGAAAATATTTCACAGATATCATTTCTTCCTCTCCCTTTTTAACAGGTTTTAATCCCATATAAAGTCACACATACCTGTCGCTGCACAAACTTTGTCATAACCTTCTTGGCTTGTTCCAGTGAAGATTCTTCACCAAAGGCAGAATTGCTCATTGGAAAGCCTACATCCAGGCACAGCACTATGGCTGCCTAAAAAGGAAAGATAATACCGAATAAGAATGTAAAATATAGAATAAAGAATATAAGCATAATTACTTAAAAGGGGTAGTTCAGATCCTTGAACATACAAAACCTAAAAATCACACTTCGTCACTATTGGTTTCTTTTACAGTAACTGTTAATAAGAGACAATGGTGGAGAATCGAATCAGTACAAATGCAAGGAACTGAGAATCATTTAATCCTATATCATGTTCCAGGGATCTCAGTGGAAAATACAAATAACCCTATGTTACACAACAATCTGTCAAGAGGGGCTATTTCTATTCAATTTCGTGAATATATTAGGGATCTAAGGGCTCTTCTACACCAGGAAATAAACCAGAGATATTTCAGTTGACAATTACCAACACAACACAAGGTGGAGATACAAAGTTGCTCCCTAAACTCCACAGCTACATCCACCCCTGGCAGTTGCCCATAACAGCTGCAGACTGCTGTTTGGTCTAACCTAAGAATTTAAGAATGACTGCAGTCCTGCGGCTTCCAGGGAGAGTCAGAGCATTTGTTGCTACTGGAGGTGTCTGCAGTGAGCACCAGTGCCTGTGGTGTGCAGTGATGCTCTTAACGCCTCAGAAGGAAAAATTCCAATTTCAATTTAGGGGCTTTAATCCCACAAGCTAGCACATATGTTTACATTTCTGATCACCGCATTAACTTACCTATATATAATAGCGCCCAAATCTTTCCCTTAATTGATTTATGAACTAACATATGAATAAAATTGCTTCTTGTGAGCTCTCTTGTTCAACGTTTGTTAATAATGAATATTACCTGCAGTGTATTGCCCATTCAACTGGTTTTGCTAAGTTCCTTTAAAGTCCTTCCACAGACTCTACTTATCTTGATTAATGTAAGTAATTTTACCATCCAGCTGAATGAAGCTACCAGAGGAATTCAGCAAAATTATGTCCTGTATCTTCAAGGACGCCGACAAAAGGCCAGCTCAAATTTATTGTCACTGATTAAACCAAGGTTCTGTAAATATACATCGAAATCTTGCCTGGTGGACAGCCAATAGCTTAAATTACACTGCGTACAGAAAATTATTGTTTGCCAGAACACAGAAAGGTTAGGTATTACCTAGTCTGGAGCCAGTCACTTTGTTTTAAAATACAAAATATATCCAATTATCTATGAAGTGAAGCTGCCAAAAGCACATGGGCAATACATCAGAAGGTTGAAAAATCAAGCGACACAAGATGCATGGCCTGTTTTTGCAAAACAAAAGGGATAAACAGAAAGAAAAGGTGTTGATCAAAGCTCTTTTGCATATGACCATGCAGATAACTCCAAGTTAAACCTTTTAAAACATCAACCAAAAGAACCTGATTCTTTTTGTCACCCAAATAGATATTTCTTAATACCAAGTTTATCGGAATAATTTGTCCAGAGTAGTTGTCTAATGCTCTGTATTAGCAGCTCTCAAACTGTGTTCTTATCCTCCACCTTTTCCCAAAATACATTGTGCACCTCCCCTGTCATTTTTACAAGCACTGATTTAACTCCCTGCATCCCCTCAAGACAGGACAAGAGAAAGACAAAAAGAAGGCTGAGCAACAAGGCTCCACTAGACATCCAGCAGGTTATAATCTGCTTTAGCACTCTGCCCCTCACTCTGCCTTCACCAGTGGCTTGCCTGGGAGCCAGGAATTAATGCCTTTGAGGCAGATAGGTCTGCAAAAGCTTGGAGTAGAATAGAGGCAGTAACTGAGGCCACACTAGATTCTCATAAGAGCCTTGTTACAGCTCACCTGCCAGCCTGAGGAATTACTCTACCAGCATCAGCAACTGCAGTCCCTCAGCTTGTTGCTGTCCTGCCTCAAAACACACAATGGCTGGCAGCTGAATTAATCCTGTTGTCCAAAACAGCTCTTCACAGCTGGCAAGATGACAGCGAAGAAACCAAACAATTGCAGGAGGGAAGAGCTGCTGTTTAGCTCGAGAGAAAATGATCAAGTGTCAAGTGCTAACATGCTCTTCTGGAAAGCAGCAAACTCCAAGCGCTGTGTCTACTCAGGTATGCGGAATCCTCCTTCAGGAAGGGGGCATGTATCCCTTTCAGTAATCCTCCTCTATGTGTCTCTTCATCTGTTGTTAACCTCTGTGTGTCTCACCTCTGAGCATCCCGTACTAGCATTTTCACATGCAGAATACTAAGTGATGCTTTTAGGATGCTCAGCCTGTGTGATTGCAGGACAACATTGTCACACCTGAGCTAACATCAATCTGCTTTGCTCAAGTACTGATAAGGATGAAAAGGGAACAAGCCTGCCTTTATCTCTAACCTCTCAGTGCTCAAGCTATTTATAATAAAGCTAAGAGAGATTCGGCGACAGCAGCACTTCTAGCTGGCAGCGCAGACAAAGCCTGTGTTTAACAGATACAAAACTGCCCTGTATCAGAAGAGACCTTAACGCAGCTTTCACCAACATAGAATGGTTAGAGTTGGAAGGGATCTTAGAGATCATCTAGTTCCAATCCGCCTGCCATGGGCAGGGACACCTCCCACTAGAGCAGGTTGCTCAAAACCCCATCCAGCCTGGTCTTGAACACTTCCAGGGATGGGGCATCCACAACTTCCATGGGCAACCTGTTCCAGTGCCTCACCACCCTCACAGTAAAGAATTTCTTCCTAATATCTAACCTAAATCTCCCCTCTTCCAATTTAAAACCATTACCCCTTGTCCTGTCACTACACTTCCCGACAAACAGTCCCTCTCTGGCTCTCCTGTAGGCTCCCTTCAGATATTGGTAGGCTGTTATGAGGTCTTCCCGGACCCTTCTCTTCTCCAGGCTGAACAACCCCAGCTCTCGCAGTCTGTCTTCATAGGAGAGGTGCTCCAGCCCTCCGTGGCCCTCTGCTGGACCTGTTCCAACAGGTCCATGTCCTTCCTGTGTTGAGGACTCCAAAGCTGGACGCCGGTGGGGTCTCATGAGCGCAGAGTAGAGGCGGGGAGGTATCACCTCCCGCGACCAACAAACTGCACTTTTAACAGGGCAAAACTATTTCTACTATTATTTTAGCAAGAGCAGCGGCAATTACTATTGCGGTAGCTGCACTGCACCCAAACCCGCAGCTGCCCCCGAGGCAGGAACGCTCAAGTCCCTTCGAACAAGACCGCTCGGTGCCAGCAACACCTGGGCGGCGGCACAGGCAGGAGGAGCTCGGTTTCGGGAAGGGGTTTTGCAGCCACGGCTGCGGTGCCGTTCGCTACCAAGGCCGCAGCCGGCTCGCTAAAGGCCAGCCAGGCCTGGCTGCGGTACGGCCAGGCCGCCTGATGGCACTACAGCCAATTCCCTCAGGTGAGCATCAGCCGCGTCCCGCTCACAGGAAGGCGCCACCGGAACAACCCCCCACGGCCAGCACGGGGCCGCGCAAACACACAAACACCCCCCGTTGTCATGATCCCCGCGCCCGGACCCAAGCGTGCAGCACCCCCTCCGTAGCACCCCACCCCTAAGGCACAACCCCACCGCACCGGCCCTGCTGTGGGGATACGGAAGACCTCCTCTCCCTCTCCTCTCCCCTTCCCTTACCTTGCCGCTGCGCGCCATCTCGCTCGTTCCGGGACGCGGTGCACCGTGCTCAGCGCTCCGGCCGGCGAGGTGTTCCGTCCGCTCCCCGTCCCCCCCGGGAACATGGGAGCGGCGCCTGGCGTTCCGCGGGAGGGGCAGCGCCACCCGGCGGCGGCGCGGGGCCGGACCGGGACAAAAGGCGGGCGAAGGGAGGAGAGGGGTCTTGTCCCGGCACCGCTTTATCCCCGCGCTCCAGCAGCCGGGGGGGGACGCGGATCCTCCCCTCCGCCTCTGCGGCCGTAGCGAAGGCGGCGCTGTGAGGGTACGCGGCCTCCTCAGCCGTGGCCTCGCGTTGGGCCTGCAGGACAGGCCGCAGGGGGTGGCTGGGCTGAGTATGGGCTAGCGGGGTGAGAGGGAAGGGAGGTGTGGAATGCTCCCCTCATGTTTCTCCTCAGGTCGTTCCCCCCAGCCCGGCTCAAAGTGCCACATCTCACAGGTGTGACAATATCTGTGATTTTGGCCATAGGGTGACCTGTACGCAGCCAAGGACAAGCCTGGTTTGCACGGACTCCTCAGGTCCCTGAAGAACGGCAGCAGCAGGGCATGTCTGCAGCTGGAGGGGCCCTCCTGTCCTCTCCTGCCTTGGAGCACCTCCTGAGTCTCCCTATCCATCACCCACCCCACAGGGCCTGTCCACCCAGGGATCTCCATCCTCCTCCTCCCAGTGCCCAGGAGTCCAGCAGGACACGTCTGTTGAGGGAGCAGCCATTCCCCATCACCACCAGGATATGGCTTTTGGCTGGATGGAAGTGTCTCACAAGTCGCATTCTGCCCGTGGATCACCAGTGGGACAGGATTGTTTAATTAAACATTGGCACAATGCTAGCTTTCTCTCAGCATTAACAACAGAAAATTTCTGAACCAAATTACATCCAGGCTATCTAATGAAACCAAAGCCTGCTGATTTTAACAAGTCCAAGTATAATAGATGCTATATCACGTACATCTTGGCACCCATTGGATATTAAATCATCATCAGAGATGCACAGAGAGTGGCAAATATTTCATCACATATATTGAGTACTTCTTGTTTTGCATTACCTTCCCTGTATCCTTTGAGAATATCATTACCCGTGTTCTTTCTGTTCTCAGTGTATCTATCTATAATTATCGTCAAAACAGAGTGCAAAGTGGTGATACTAGTATGGCTACACAAGAACACTCTCACATGAACACTTCAAAAACCTTGTACTAGAAGACTGACCGTGGAAACACAAGGGCTTCCTTTTTATATTGAGTGATGTCAGAAGACAAAAATCCCCTTCCCCTCCTTACTACATTGCCATGCTTTGACAATTTGGATAGTTGAGGGATTCTCTCTTCAAAGCACTTTGCATATCAAAGGAACAGAGCAGCTTGGAAACATGACAAACATTTTACGGGAAACCAGTAGGCAAAAAATTGCAAGAGAAAGCCATGTGCTCCTCCTGAATGTCTCCAAGGAAATTTCAGATTAATCAGCCAAGGAAATCAGGTCTGCTTACTATTATTATTATTATTGTTGTTGATGATGTTATTATTACTGTTGCTGGTGTTATCTTAGTCCCTAGGAGTGCTTGCCAAAGAGCTAAAGAACCCCTCAAGCTAGCAATCAGGCAATCCCCCACCCCAACTGATTTCCAAAGTAGCTTGCAGTCTAGGCGTAACTCAGGAGATGCGCACACACGTACACATAAATGGGAAGAACAGAGAAGCAAGAATTGATCCAACATCATCAGCAATGGCTTTTCACACACCAGCAGAAAAGCATTTTGCAAGGCATAATCAATGAACATTTTATGTTCATTGCCAGGGTTGGGAAGTAAAACCCCAGCCCTGACTGCTGGCACAGAATATCGACACAAAACTCTTCATAGTCCTCTCCGAATCTTTGATCTGACGTAAAAGCTGAATCCCAGGCTTTGGTCCAAACCCTCAGTGCTAGAGCAGTAATTGTGAACATTACTCAGAGAAACCTAATTTGAGTGTGAACTAGGAACCTCTGCTTTGCAGGAAGGTTGGAGTGCCCAGCCCAGGTAAAGCAGAGGTCTTACAAAATCTGAGTAAAACTAAAGTCACCTATACCCATGAAACTCCATCTGTGATCTTCCTATCCATCAGCTCTCAGTCTGGCATAAACAGGGTCTTATAACTCCCAGCAAAATAATAAACAAACAATAAACCCAAACATTCTGCCCTTCACGCTTTCGTGCTGCCAGGTTTCCTCAGAGCTATTTCCACTATTCAAAGGAAAACTGGCTAGGCATTTCTGAAACAAACTTTAATCCCTGGTTCCTTCACAAGTCTGCACAGAGCTCCCTTGTAGGCAATCATCAGATCCAACTAATCAACTCCCTCTGGGTGCAATGGGGCTTTGTTAGCCCAGATTAAGATCTTTGCTTGTAAACACTTGCCAAAAGATGCTTGTGATTAATTGGCCATTTCCATTTTACAGAATGTCAGTCTCTGGGTATAAATAATAAATACGTGATGTCTCAAAGGACTCAGCATCCAGGGTGATCAGCTGTAATCTCATTTGCAACAAAGTGAGTCAACAACCTCAGTCCCTGCGAGGTTCTCACTCATTTCTCTGCTCACTCCATTTTTGCTTACTTCTCTTTCCCCCAAAAAACTAAGCCTGGGTTAAATTAGCATCCTCTTGGGAAGTAGCAATGAGGGGTCTGCCTTGTGTTTAACTTCACTCAATGCCTTTATGAGGCAGCAAGGAAAATGGCTTCCCTGTTTGGTTACAGGAAGGAATGTATTACCCAGAGACTTGCAGCTGGGACACAGCTGCTTATGGCAGCTCTGAGCAAATGTGAATGCCTTCAATGTAAGAGTAGAAAGAAGACTTGGCCTTTCTCCCCCTTGGAGCAATTGCCCACAGGGTAAAAGTTTGGATAAGTGCCTGCTGGAAAGAGGAATACCATAGCCATCTGGGATTTAGCGCAATAGCTTTATTGAAATAGATACATGAAGCAGAACTTTTCCAAAGAATTAACTTTGCAATCATTACCTCATTCTTTGCCTGGGCTCATACATAGACATGGGCACTAACTGCAAACTGAGGAATTATGAACTGAATTTCCTACAGAGATAAATGAAGCAGGGCAAGGACACTGTGACACCAATCAGCTTTGTGTTTCTACCAGTACAAGCTTGGCAGCAAACTGAAGGTTGAAATAGACAGGAAATTGGCACCCAAAGCAAATCAGAGCTTAGAAGCACATCTGTTAGCATCTTCCTACCTTGGGCTTCATGAGGTGCGCACAGTTGTCGTCTCCCAAGAGGTCTTTCTGAACACCTGCTTGCAAGCACATGCCAAAACTGTGGTGCAGACCAACACTAGTATTTATTATGTGTGTTTAGTGATTCCTGATGGTCCTCCCAAGAGATGCAAGCCTAACACTGTCTTTGCTTAGTTGCTTCTCTGGAATACATCTACAGGGAAAAGATCTCAAACACGGGTTTCGCTCTCCAAAGCAAGTCTTTGACTTTGAGGATCAGCTGTAACTCCACAAGGCTTGTCCTCTGGCTGTCTATGACTCATGAACACTTGGCACATTACAAAACTGTGCCTTTAATAAACTTAAAAATAAATTAAAAAAAAAAAAAAATCCTTCTGGGGATTTAACATTTCCCATCTGCTAGTCTACCGGCTCAGTCCATTTTCAATTTAGTTCATGCAATGGAAGGAAATGAGTCTACTAGGAAACATAAGGAAATTATTGAGCTAGGAAAATTAGAAAGCTAAATAGGAAGGATTATACCACACTATCCAATCTTGCCTGAAAACACAGAAGAAAAACATACTAAGGAGAGGTAACGAGTTACAGGAGTATATTGACTTCAGGTGCGTCCTGCCAGGCACACTCTAGCTCAGGGTCTCCTGAACTGTGGCAAATGGGTGCATCACATCTGATGGATGAACTGCTTCAAAGGAGCACACCCACAACTCCTAGTCCCACTGCACTGCAGAGGAGACAGGGAATACTTCAGAAACAGCACCACAAGTCCTTTTGCACAGAGCTGAGAGATTCCGAGGCCCCATGCTCATAGTTCCTCCTTCAAAAGACAGTGTCACTATTGCTTTTCCTCCTCACTGTCCTCCACCCCAGCTGCTGAATTTACAGCCTCCTCTTTCTCTCTGACCAGTGCCTGTCTTTCTCTTCTCCAGACTATGCAGTTAAGGCACATTTCTCAGGCAGAGTAAAGACTCCCACTGGCTGTAATACGCCAGCAGAGGGGCCTTAATAAGTGCCACAGAGAGGGAAAGCATGAAGTCACAAGCCAATTCTGTTTGCAGCCCCCTTTTCCCCATATGGTATTTACCTTTTTCACACTATCATGGAGTCATGTTGAGAAACACGTTCCTGTAGCACACACGTATTGTCCTGCAGAATTGCTGCCCATCCAGTAGTTCCACCTGATGTTCTTTATTCCCGATGAACAGACCAGCACATTTGCCTAACAAGTTGAGTCCTGTTTGGTTGTTGGTTTATTTTTCTCTCTTTCAGACCATTTATGAAATTTGTGGAGATCATTTTTTAGTTCTAATCCTCTTAGGCATTGTGCTTGCCATCCCAGTTTGGTGTCATTTCCAGATTTCATGAGCACATTTTGTCTTCAGCCAAGTCAAGAAAGAACAATGCTCAGCCTGAGATGGCCACCCCTGGAAGTAACCACAAGATACAGCTCTGTATATAGCATTCTGGCTGCTTCTGCAGTATTTTATCATACAACAAAATATGCAACACCTTCCTGGCCTGCTTATGAGAATGTCATTTAAAACAACATTAAAGCCTTATTAAAATCATGGTAGATAATTTCTATCCCAAAAGACTGTTTCTCTCTTACAAAAAAAAGGGGGGGTTGATTTGACACTATTTGTTCTATAAATTGACCCCCTGGTTTTTCTTTTACTCATTTTCTAAGCACCTGTAAGTGGTTTAATTATTTGTTATTCTAGTTTCCAGTAACTGAAGCACAAATACTCTGTAGCTCCCTGACATCTTTGCACTCCCTCATCCCTTTTTAAAAGTAGATGTTATATTTGTAATCTCACCCATCTTTTTGAGGAAAATCATTAATGCTCCTAGGATTGCTTTAGCCAGTTTTATATTTGCCTTGTATGGAACTCACCTGGCTCAGCTGATTTGAAAATACTTCACTGTTTTAGCAGACTCATGACTTTCCGTTTTGTCTTGAATCCCTTATTGCTGCTGGTGTTAATTATTTTACTGCCTGCTTGCTGGTGACTTTTGTAAATGGCAGTCTTCCACAATTGTCAATTATTTAATTAGCTCAAAAGGCAGAAGCATTTGTTGTGGGTCCAAAGGCTTCAGTCCAGTTCAAACTCACGTAGTTGTCAGGAGGGCTCTAGATAACAGAATTTCATTTTACTTCTTTAATGTGTTTTTCTTTAAGAAGGAAAGAGAACACTAAAGTTGCAAAAGTCCAGCTCCAAAATGAGAGGAAATTCTGACATTAAAGTTTCTTTTACAATCTTAACCAAGTACTTTGTGTCTGCATGTTGTGATATAGGTTCAACTACAGGTGCAAGTATTTTTTGTTCCACAACGCCATAGTCTCTTTCAATACATATTGGGATAAGATTAGGGCTGTGTGCTAAAGGAGTCATAAGCCTCTTGCCTCATTTATTAAAAAAATTGGTGGGCATAGAGCAAAAGAGGAAATTCTTATTATTATGGTAACTGAATGACATTTTAAGAATTAATCCTTTGGTGTTGTTCAGTAGGTTGCCTGTGTTCTGATTTACAGATCACTTGAACCCAAGCCTCTCACCAGTAGGCACTGGTTATATGAGCCACATTTTCTTAGTGCTCAGTATGAGATAGAGTCAGATGTGTGTAAGTGCTGAGCACTCACGGGTGTTCGTGAAAGGAGCTTCACTTTCAACATAGGAAATGCCTTGTTACGCTAGATGTTCTGAAAAAATCAGCTGCAAGGCATCTCAGAGGGGCACTGAGACTTTTGTAGCTATTAAAATCCTTGTGCCTTTGTTGCCACATGCAAGTTTATCCGCATTTATCTCACACGCTATTGCAAAAAAAAATAAAATAGTATTTATGTGAAATGCTTCCGCATTACAGTGGCATGTATTATTGAGAGATTGCTTTGTACGATCTGTGCAAGTGGGTTTTGGCCTCACTTAAGGGCAAAACAAAATGCTGGATTGGCTTCTCATTAAATGCTTTCCCATACCCCACTATATAAGCTGGCACGCCAGAGAAAGAATAGCATGAACTCCTGTGACTGAAGATTGCTTCAGATTGCATACCTATCAGGAACAGGGAGGGAGGAAGGGATTAATTTTATATGAATATATTAAAAATTGGCATGATGTAACTTAGTATTTGCCATTGCACTGTGACAGTATGAAGGATGCATTTAGATGTGGTGTTGGGGGATATGGTGTAGGGGAGAACTTTGTAGAGT
>JAOXNO010000078.1:16451683-16475118 GCA_028565335.1 Limnodromus scolopaceus | reverse complement strand
GAAATGATTCTATGATTCTATGATTCTATGCATTTCTAAGGCAGAAAAAAAAAAAAAAAATACTGCAGTGGGCTTCTTTTCCCCACTTTTCAGTTCAGCCACTGGAGGGCAACATGATCCCAGCCACCTCCGCAGAGGAAGCGCTGCAGCCTGCAGAGCTGGGTTAGCGTGCACCCAGCCGGCACCACCAAACTGCGGAGGAATTTCTGCATAAAGGTATGGCAGAAATCAGACAATAACCAAATATTTTTTTTTTAAATATGTTAACATTGTACTTTTTTTTCGGAGGTAGTTTTATAAGTTTCTTCCTACATCTACAATCTGTTAAGCTGGGTTTCTACTTAGGATGATGTTTTCACGAGTTATAAATATTATCCAAAGGATTTCTGAAGGATATGATGCAAGGCCCACGCAGCCTGGTATCATGAAAGGTGAAATATTTCCCACTGCTAAGTTGCTGAAAACCCCACACATGTTTCTACTCGTGAAATAACTCTGGCAGGTTTTTCTGGATTAGTTGTTAAATCCGTTAGAACAGATTATTTCTTTATTACATTTTCGAGGACTATGAGCAGTGTAGGGGTCTGATTTTTTTTTTAATTAACAGAAATAGTTTGGCTCGAATTAACTCCAGAGCACCTGGGTTCTTGGAGAGGACCAGAGAGTTCGTATCACATATGCTCGCTTTGAGGAAAGCACCAGCCCAGCAAAAGAGTAGCAAATATGTTTTGAAAAAAGTTACAGACAGTGTTTTAAGAAGAGGTAGTAAGTACAAAGTAGATGCAAATAAAATAAAATAGCACCTTAGAAACTGCAGACTGCATTATAAAATACAGTAAAACAACATCAATTTGCCTAGAAATCTTGTATTGGCTGCTGCTGTTTCGAATTGGGTTATCACAGAAGCAGAATCTCATCCATCTTGTCCACGTGCTTTTGGTTTCACAGTTTTTCTCTCCATCTCACCTCCCTCTGTGCAGTAAGTCTTTGTTTGCAGCCGTTAGCAATCCAGCTGTACTTTCCGCATCTCTGGAAAGCGCTTTCATGCACTGGGATCGTTCTGGACAGGCTAGCTGGGATAACTCACTGTGGGAAGGATTTGCTTTGTGGATGCACAAGGATAAGCCTTTAGTATGCTCCGTTTCATCCTTCCCCCAGCAGCATCACGCACGTAGGCATGTACGCACACACACGCGCTGGCTCATGGTTCAATTTAATCCTAATAGTGCAGGGATTTGTTCCTTATCCATCCAAGCGGCCTGTGCGAGGGGACAGGGGGGAGTCTTCAGCAGCCAAAAAAGGCTCTTGCCGAGCTGGGAGAGAGGGTCCCATTTTAAATCCCTGTTTGCCTGCACGTGGAAACAGATTGAAATCAGACTGAAAGTCTGAAGGAAGTTTGGATCTTTAGAGAAATATCAGCCTTAAAGCACTTTTAAAATGGAGCATTGCAAACATAGAGAATGGGACATCAAGTTTTAAAGCTTTTAATTCTTGTGAGTTCCCAGTTTGTACAGCTTTGGGAGACAAAGTAGCAGCGTGAAGGAGAGCACTACTATTTGAGAGGAAAGAGGAAGGATTAAATTTGGTTTTTGCTTGAATTGATGCTAACCTGTGGCACTAGCAGGCACTAGTCAGATGTAGAGGCAGAGAAGAATAATTTCATGTTTTCCCTGTCAGTTATTTTTTGCAGGAATTCCTTGGAGGGAAGGTAGGGTGACAACTGCTGATTTCTGCAGGGTTTTTCTGCTAGAGAAGGCAGATGTTTAAATTTTTATAACTTTCTCTTGAAATAAATTACAAATTTAGCCATCAAAAGAGCCTTGATTTTAGAGTGAAATTGGAGCTTCAGAGCAATCCTGTAATCAGGAGCTGGCTGAAGTCACCACTATCACATGAAACTTTTGCCTTAGAGGTTGTTTCAGTATTAGAGTTCATCGCTTCAGGAACGTGCAATCGCATTGTAGAGGAGTCAGTATTATTACCTGGTTTTAGTCGCTAGTCACTAAAGGTAGCTCTGCCAACACATATTTGACGACAACTGAGATGTCGTTTAGCAGTGACACTTGATGTGTCCTGGGATGATGTGATACTGCTTACTATATTAAATATCTCACTTTTTTTTTACTACATGTAGATACTAGGAATTATTTCTGCTCATTTCTTAAGTCACAGGGGAGCTCATTTGAATAAATTAATGAAGGTTAAAATTGCTTGTGTTTATTAATTCTGCATGCAACTTTTACATGGTTAAAATGTTAAGGAAAATCTCTATTATAATGGAAGGATATTCTAGTAATTGCCTGTAATTATAAGGGTGGCTCGCTACAAATAATTTAAATACATCATAGCATAAGACATTAGAGGCTGACACTTCTGTAGTTTAGGACAAGTAATGTATTTTAGAAAGAAAAACAGAATAAATGGCATACTCTCCTTAGGCCAGCTACCCCAGGAGCTGTTGGATTCATGCCTGGCACTGGCACTGCAAGAGCAATTAGGTTTATTTGCGATATTTGGGGTTGGTACGATTGGAACTGCAGGTGATTCAGATAACCTGGCTAGAATAAATTAAGCTGGATTTGCTGTATACCACAATGAGCCAGTTTGCTGTTATTTTGCAGTAGAAATAATTGATTCACTTGCCTTATCACTGGAGGAGCAGAAAGAATTTCGCGTACATAATAAGATAGTGAAAGGCACATTGAAATATATTGGTCTTAATATACATTACTGATGGAGGAGCTTGTAATGCACCAAGCCCTAAGGGAACATGTTGCCTGGGAGGTGGGTTTTTTACCAGGCAGAACATAATATCAAATTCAGTAGTTACCCTTTTTTGTCTCATGATGTTAAATTTCCAGCTGGAAGAAATGGTTGGGAAAAGGAGCCCTAAGACAGGGAGATCACATCTAGGCAGAAACTTTCTCTCTTAGAGGGCTCCAGGTCAAATTCACCCATGGCATACCTAATCTCAATGGATGCAAACCACAGCGGATGTTAGCTGCTCTATTTTTGGGGGAAGATTTTATGTTTTAGCATGCTAAAAGCAAGGGCATTTTTTAACACAGGGACAAACACATTGTGGGCCTTACTCAGGCATTCTCTTTATTTTAATGCATTCTGACAGACTTCAGCTACTGTGTAATGACAAGAAATTAGGGAGACTAAAAGTTAAAGGAACTGGGTGACCAGAGGGGATCCATGAGAGCCCCTCAAGCCTCATCTCTCTGGGCTGCCTGTTCCAATGCAGCCACACTTCACCCGTTTATGTGAAAGGATGCTTAGGGGGCTTTTTGAACCCCACGGCAATTTACCCTGTTATCAAACACACAACCACAAACCCTCCCTCATTATTAAGCAGCTGCCTGGTGGAACAGAAATCATGCTGTAGTAGTTAAGACAAGCAAACATGATGTCCCTTCTAATTTGCCAAATTAATTGAAGAGTTGTGTTTCCAAGTGGATTAGCCCCCTCTTATGGGTAGTGTTATTTGGAAAAGGCCTGAATTTGCTTCAACCTCTCCCTCTTTTTTGTGAATTCCCATTTCCATACAGGGAATAAATTTGGATGGACTAATCTACTCAGAAATGAATCCGCATTAATCTAACTGCCTTCACATCAACAAGTCTTTGGAAAGAAGCAGGAAGGGCACTGGTCCCACAGATAATTCACTGCCTGGGACAAAAAAGGGCTTGCATAAGTTTTGAGCAAAATTGTGTCCATCACAGGGCAGGAATGTGGGCTGTGCATCCTTATTTTCTCTCTTTAACACTTGTGTACTTGCATGCTTCAGTGAGCAAGAGCAGATTGGAATGGCTTTTCTTAACTACTGGTTGCAGCTGCAAAAAGGTATCCATGGGGGTAGCCATATGGATCCATGGAGCAGCCCCCACTGGTAGTCCCAGAGAGAGAAACTGCAGGATCCTGGCCTCAGGATTCAAAGCACTAGCCTCAGGGATTAGAAGGGTAATTTCAAGAGACTAATTGTAGTGAAAAGCACAGTTCACGGTATGACTGTTTCAGTTCTCAAAGAAACTGAATGGGATGGGTAAGTCAGCGGGCACAATTAGCACCTTCTCTTCCCCTGCTGAAATACATGCTGCAGTCGTACAGGGGAGTTTTGCCTGGTGCAAGGGTCTTTGATAGGAGTCCGTCCCACTGCTAACCATTATGTTATAAAATTATTACCTTCTACTTCAAAGGTGAGAACTGCAAAGGTTAATGAGCTAATTCTCTGGACCCAGTATCTCCATCCTACCCTTCCACACCATGAAGCTGAGTGTCCTTCACCAGGTTCTTCACTGGAGATGGGAAGTCCTCAACATAACATCCACCACACAGGGAATCCTATTCCCTTGGCAGTGTTCACAGCAGACATCACACCAAGAGCACCTTCCTGGTATTTCCAGCTCTTGGGCTGGATGTGGCACTGCCAGTTCGAGGAGGTCACCTGCAGGGAGCCTTTTGGCTCAAAGATTTGTTACACTGAAGCTGTGTTAGCACTCAGCTAGAAATTTCATTTGGGTTTTCCAAAGATCCACATCTCCTCTTTAGATGAAAGAAAATGTCAAATAAGTGTTTGTCCTGTGCTAGCAGGAGGGTAGGACTGTAGTATGACTGTGTGGGAGAGCACCGAGGGTGTCATTTAATATTTAGACACCTCGAAGGACTGCATTGGTGGATTCTCCTTTGACTTACCATTACAGACATACGTCTGGAGTACTGAGGGGTTGTAAGAAATCTTCCCAGCACATCTGTAAATAGCAGCTCCAAGTCACAGACATACAGACCATATTTGTAGAGTAAATGTATTTCTTATTTTGGTATGGAAGCGTGTCCCTCCCTACAGATCCTTGGGGCTAAAGCCAAACAGATACCCAAGGAGTGAAATTAGATCAAAAAATTTTTGTTTGTGCACTATGAAGTAAAGGCAAAGAAGAGCCCAGAGTTATGACAGTTCCAAATATGTACAGGTTAACAAGATGTAAAACTGAGACCCATTTCAGACACACTTTAAAGTGGGTCTTCAAAGATAATGGGTTGTAATCAATTATCAGCATAGAATGACTGTATCGATCCCACAGTACTGTTTTTACCACAAAGTCAAGCAGAAACATGAAAGCAGCACTCTTCTAATGCCATGTACATCTTTATTCTCCACCCAGGCCAGCAAGGATGGGAAAAAGGGAATGCAATTAAAAATAACAATCAGCAAACACACATTATCTTTACTTAAAAAAAACATCCAGACTAGAGCAGCCAGAAACGCACGCAACAATCAGAATAACTGGAACTTGCTGGAGTTTGACAGTGGCACAGAAGCAGAAATTACTTGTGAGTTTCTGAAAGCAACAGTAGAACAAGACAAAACCTTGTGCTTTTTTCTATTACAACAAGTGATTATGATTATATATTTTGCAGCAGGCAAACCACTCTGGGGGATAACGGGCAAGAGAGAAAGCTATCCAGAGTTGTTTTGAGAAAAGTTTGAATAAAATTTTTACAAATAGCACCAGAACTAACCCCAAGCTTAAACTAGGCCCCACCAAAATCAATGGCAGAACACCCTGACATTGGCCGGAGCAGAGGCAAGCTTGGTTAATTGTACAGAAGAAGAAAACACATGATGGATTGTTCCAGTATTATTCCCAAAAATGTGGCCTCCAAACCCAGAAGCATAGCTGCCATGGTAGAGGGAGGGTAACACGACTTCTCTGACGCTCCTTTGTGTTTACATAGCAGTAAGAGGCACAGATTTGGTTTTGTCTCCACTCTGGCAGGCTGCTTGCAAGCCTGAAAGCAAATGCTGCAGCTCAGCAGACATTTCACAGGGCTGGATTCTCTAATGAGCTAGTATTTATCATTCAAGCCCTCTGTAAGCTGAAGGCTCTTTGTGCTACTGACCCCAGCCCTTCGTCTAGCCTTGAACAGCTGCTGTTTGGCAGTGACAGCTGAATTGGGCTTTCTCCCTCTGCAGCAATGCACACTTGCCATCCATCCTTCCCCCGAACCCACTTGTCTGCCGCATGTTGGGGCCAAGATACACAATCCAATCCTTTCACGCTAGCAGTGTCCCTCTAGGCAAAGTGTGAGAACACTTGCCAGTGGGCCTTCCTTCCCATTAATGCTTGTTAAACATCACTTCTTCCCACCCTCCAGCCATGTGGGAGCCTGCAATTTCCATGTGGAGGAGTATTAAACAGAGTGGGTCACTACAGACTGCCAGCACTGGCATGACTTATCCTCAGCTTCTCTATTAATTCAGAGCTCCCCGACTGAAATAGCATTTCACTGCTTGAAACGGTCCCAGGCGTATGTCAGCCTCTTTGAGCCCCACTGAATTACCTGCCATTGCCTCATGGGTTGGGGTCTATTTTTTTTCACTGTTTTAAATTTTTTTTTACTGCAAGTTGTCTTTAAAGACTTAGCCAGTAAAAACTGAAAGCTGTGCATCAGGAACGAGCAAACACAGCCTGGCTGTACCTGTGCATAGGGAGCACCTCTGCTTTGTCAGTAAAGCGTGGGGCCAAGCCTGTTCTTGGTATTTGGCTTGTACACTATTCACGCTGTTAATCCTCAAGCCAGTGCTACGAGGCTGCTTTGGCTGGACCTCCCAGAAGGGGATGGACAAAGAACGCAGCAGGGACTTCACTTAGTGTCAGATCTAGAGCATCGGATGGACTTGTTTATACATCACCGGCTCCCAGGTGTCCTAACCAGGACAGCCAGTCAGTCTACTCTTGACCTCATGCTTGAAATCCAACACAAAGCATAAATTCCTGTGAAATCCAGCTTCTGAATGCTTCTCTTCACCATCCTAAAGCTACAGCAGCTCCCCCTCTGGTAGGGAGACTGGGGAAGTGAAACACCTACACAGACATGAGTGGCTGCGCAGCCTGACTGACTGCACGCTACGAATTACCTACCTACACGCATGCAAACGGTGGGCTCCTCTGGGTCGGGGCCGAGCCAGAATTTCTAGCAGCACCAGCTGAACTAGAACACTCAGAAAATTAACCACATTTCAGACATGTAACTCAGTCCCCATTAGAGTCCATTATACCTCTCTTTTATTTTCCTCCTGTCCTCCTTAGGCCAAAACCCTAACAGTCAATCCAGAAAAAGAACATTCCTGCTAGTCATTTTTTTTAAAGAGACAGTTAAAATTTCTCAAGCCTATGGTGGCCACCTCAGCCTGGTCTGGGAGCCCGCTAAGATGCCATGCAAAGTCCCAAAAGGAGGGAAACCAATTATGAAAATGAGACATGAAGGGAGGAGGATGTCTACTCCTTTGCTCTTCCATACAATTAACCAGGAAGTGTGTGTGGGATGCAGATTTCCAGAGCTGAGGCACTAACAGAGTTCACACTGGCATTAACAGACACTGGCTCAGGGTTGCCCTCGTTCTGAAAAGGGAGGGCCAGCAGCTCTTCTGTAAGAGCAACCTGAAAAACACAATGACCATTTCAATGAGACCTTCCCATCCTAAGCACCATCCACTCCGCTTTTCTAAATACAGGTGCTGCTGGTCCACACCTGCATTCCAGTGCCACGCAAACTGATCACCTTTCCTCAGAGCAGATGTTTCCTCCCTATAATGCAACTGTTTGAACCGCACACCACGCACAACTCCTGTAGCCCATTCCTTCCTAGCAGTGCACCTATCGAGAGATCAAATGGAGCTGTGGCCTAGCACCTATCTTTGCAGCTACAGTCCCCTGGGGGTGGTTGGTGACCATCAGGTCCCCATGCACCGCGTTACTGACCAAGCCCTACTCTTCCAACATGTTATGGGTGCGTTTCAGGTCAGTGTGGAGCTCACGTGCCTTTGCTGGAGGCTCTGCTGTCCTTTCCCAGTGAAAGGCTGGGCACAACTGTTGTAGTGGTCTGTTTTTCAAACTCTGACAGAGTCTACCTGGAGGGTTTGCAGCACTTGTCAAAAAGACTGGAAAAGGACCCTTTCTAGGAAAACTGCAGGAACATCACATTATGCAATTTAGCCTTCACCTCTGAATGATTTCCTAGCTCCTGAAGGTCATCCCCCATGTAGAGACTTCTTTTCACTGAGTCGACAGGTCACCATTATGTCCATTCCCTAAAGGTAAAGTCTAACTTTACACAAGCGGACTTTTCAACCTATACCTCTGTCACCTCACAAACAGCCGAAGTCCCACAGACCTGGATTTTCTCAACATTCCCAGAAGCTGTAATTAGCTAAAAGAGATGACAAATCGTTGGAGAGCCATGCACCTCCCCACCCAGACCACATGAAGCTAGCACACTTGCATTCTGTGACATTTAAAGAGCACTCCCAGCCCAATACTTTATTCATTATGTTTGTGTTTAAATATATATATATATTAAAAAATCATCAGTGTGTTATTTTCTAGGTGAAAACCTCTCGCATATGACCAAAATAGTCAGCCAGGACAAAGGCTCAGAGTGCCGAGGTTTCGACCCCCTGCGCAGAGCTCTTGCCAGAGAGACTACCTGAGATATTGTCAGAATCTAGCAGCTCAACAATGCTGTATGGAGAACAATCTTCCAAACCCAGCTTGCTGCAGAGCCAGCCACAGAAGCCCTTCTCCATATCCCTGACAGCATGCCACCAGTACCCAAAGGACCATGCTACCTGGGCCACAGCCGAGTACAGGCCCAGGGAAAAAGACACAACCATAATTATAATTGGGTAGAAGATAATCAAAAAGGGACAAAAGGTGATTTTGTGCCAGAAGGTCCTCTCTTCATTGTACACCAAGAAGATGTTGTACCATGTAATGGTTCCATAGTAGAATGAAACCACAAAGGACACTACAAAAATGATGGGGAGGCAGATGATGGTCCAGAGGACGATGTGGGGTCCTCTGTCCAGTCCAACATCACATTTCTTCTTCTTCTCAGGCACGTCCTCTTTAGGAGGTTCCTTTGACTTAGCCAGTTCCTGTAGCTCTTTGTCTGTTAGTGTGACATGGATGTCCACCATCTGACCTTTCTTCTTTCCCCTGGTAATTGTTCCAGTCAAGGTGACATATCTGCTGTCTAAAGGCATGTTCCAGACACCTGTAAACACAGATAAACTCATCTACATTAGATATTTTTTGTAAATCCCCAAAGACTCCAAAGACAATTAGATAGTGCATATGGAGTTATAGTTAAACTAAAAAAAAGATGGAATGCAAGAAGCAATGCAGTAAAAAGATTATCACAGAAGAAAATGGAAGAAGAGCTAATGAGGGAGAAGACAGGAATTCCAGATGGCAGAAATCACAAGGGACTCCAGCATCTGCACTGGGGACAGTATATGAAAGGAAAGTGCTGCAGGAGTATAAGAGAAAGAGATGAGGCAGAGTAATTGAATAAAAAACCGTTATGCCTATTTTCTCTGGTACCCTCATAGATTTATTCCTGAACAGCATGGACACTTGGGGTGAATTAGATATATATGACTAAGACTCTCATTCTGGAATAAGCACATCCCCGCTTGGAGTTATACTTGAATACCTAATACTTCACTTTACATTTGCACTGTATCTCAATGCAAATTAAAGTTTAGAAAACCCTTACAAACTCTCATATAATTATATTTGCATTTTAAAGGACCAACAAAGGCACCAAACAGGAAAGTGTTGTGATGTGTGTTAAAGTCACAAACAGACTGCCTTAGTTTCCAACTGACACTGGTTTAGGATGGTCCCTGCAGTGATACTGGACATAAACTCTTCTAAGGGGCTAAAATATGCTTCGTCCTGGTCTTAATTCTGACTAGCTTGGAAAAAGATCTTCAGGGGCTCTTAAAAGGAGGCTGAGCAGTTTGAAGTGGTCCACAAAAATAAGAAGGCAGCAGATAAGCCATGAGGATAGGGGTTCTGGTGTGGCTGATGGACCTGGAGCATGCATTCACATTTAAGCCCCTCTCAACCTGCAGTGCTGACTCACAAGAGGATTAGCCATAGGACCTGCTTCCTGCACTTCTTCCCTGCAAGGGTATCCAGGACAGATATCAGAAGTGAAAGTGACTCCAAGATGCCCCATGATGACCTTGCCAAATAATCACTCTTTAAGAGGAAGCTGTCCTGAGAATATGCAAACAGAAGGCAACAGCAAATCCCAGATAGTGAGTAAAACTCCCTATTCACAGGTACTACTTAAAACTACCTATCACAGGTAACATGGTCACTTCCATTTGACCCCAGTGCATGCTGGCATCAAAAAAAGTTTATGGAAAGTGGGTGTTCCCAGGAATACATACCATCTGCCATGGACTGACCCAGGAACTTGGAGCCTTCCTCAGATCTCCTCTCCCCTCCTTCTTCATCCACCTGTTCTTCTTCCACCTTATTCTCATTCTCTGACCGATACACTATTATTGACTCAGGTCGGGACTCTTTTTTCTTCTTTTTCCTCCGGTCCATAGTGGCTTCCCCATCAAAGGTGACGGTGGTTGCCACAGCCCTTCTTAGGGAGCCATGGGGAGGGCTCTGGCTTCCAGACTTGCTCTCTTTCTGCGTTGTCTCCTCCATCCCACTGCTGCTCTCAAGCACCTCACTTGGCATCTTGTAGCACTTTTTTCCAATTTAACAGCTCCTGCACTTACAAGTCATTGATAAGACAAGAGTCCCATGGATGCTTTGTTTTAGTAAGGTGTCCCACTGCTGACATCCAAACTATGCACTCCATTCCCAGCCTAAAATGAGAGAGAAGGCTGAAAAAGTGTCTTTTTCTTACCAAGCAGAAAAAATAACCAGAATTTACCTATAAAGAGTTACTTCCAACTAGTTTAAATGTCATCTGAAGATCCTTATTACTGTCTTGAACACCAGTTTCTTGGATACTTGTTTTGCAGTATCACCTAATCCTGATTCTCAGGTTCCAATTTTAAATATAACAAACCAAAGCTACTGGAAAAGGAAAGAGTATTAACATTTTGTCCAGGTTTCAGTTGGGATACAGTTAATTTTCTTTCTAGGGATCACTGTGTTTCAGGTTTGGCATGAAATGAATGTCAATAATGCATACAGTTGTTGCTAGGCAATGTTTGTACCATTCAAGGACTTTTTTCAGCTTCCCATAGAAGCTGAGAAGGAGCACAGACAGAACTATGGAATGGCAAATGGAATATTGTGTAGCATAGACGTTATATTTGGTATATAAACAGGGGATTCACGATCACTGCTTGGGAAGGTGTCAATTTCACCAATTCACCAGGTTGTGAGAGTGACTTCTGTCATTATTATTATTTTCCTTTTCTGTTATTTTTCTATTAAACTGTCTTTATTTCAGCCCAAGAGGTCTTTTTCCCTTTCCCCTCCTTTTCTCCCTCTTCTCCCTACCCTTCTGGGGGCAAGGAGGAGAACTGGGTGAGTGGCTGTGTGGTCCTAGCTGCCTGCTGAGGTTAAACCACAGCACATTTATAAGAAGAGATTAAAGAAGCACAGCTTACTGGGTGATTTTAACAGTCTTCCACAATGCTGGTAGCAAACAGAAGACAAGAGTTTTAGCCCACGTGCATGAGAATGAAGAAATGAAACCATAGATGAAGAAGAAGTTGACTGATTTAAGGGACTGGCCTACATTAGAGACAATTGCAGCAGGAACACTGTGCTCATCCTGCATCACCACACAGCTATACTGGTGCCAGCCTTTCGCATTTTGAGTGTCTTCTGATTTACTGCTCATTGCAAGGATATTACAAAAAGTAATCAAGTTATGTCAAAATGAATGATGTTTCAAACCTTACCAATTTAGCATTACGTAAGGCTGTCAGGCCTTAAAAATATGGCATACACACTGGATTTAAAGCAAAATTACTATTAAGATGACTTCACTGGGGAGGCAATTTGAAACCACAGCAAAGTCTTCCAATTGTGCAGGGAAAACAACCCAAATCTTCACAAATCTTTGTAACAAATATAAGGGCTCAATTTTTTACTCCTCATTCAAGCAAAATTAACAGCAGTATCAACTGACACTGTTATCTATAGGAAAGCTGCCTAAGTAAAAAATATATAATTAAAAATGTATTGAGGCAGACAAATCCTGCTCCATGAACGTGGAAGATGCAGGATTAATGGTTCTCAGATTTCATAACATTTAAGAAACTGACTGTGCCAAGTATTCACGAAGTATTTAGGTACAAATCTGAATACACTGAATAATGTTTTAACAACTCTGTAGAGCGCTGTTGAACATTTACATGAACATTTATATTTAAAAGAATGCACATGACCAATCGTTAAGCTTCTACCTAGTATCTGAGTCATCTCTTTAACAGGAAACTAAGAAACACAGATATCATAATTTATAGCCCACACAATGCTGGGAAATTGTTTTACTTGAACAGATGCTAGAAAAAAAAGTTAAGCATGTTTAGATTTGGCAGTATGGTCCTGGTCTTCCCACAGACAGAAGATTTTGCTGGTTTGTTTTGAAATTTGTTGCAGAACTTTAAATCAACGATTTATGCCTTGTACACTCACACACGTATACACACACACACACACACACTGTCCTAAAATTGTATCATTTTAACACCTAAGAATATGGCCAGTAGGATCTATGTGGTTTTAAAAAACTCAACAATTCAGATGTTTTTTTGCATTATAGAAAAAAAAAATCTTTCCTGGTGATCAGAAGACACATAAAATGGAATTAAAAAAATCAAGTTTTGGCATACCCTGGAAGTTGGACTACTTCTAAATGACTGGGCAGGGAGTATCTCAGCTACCTCTGCAGCATGGCTGGGAACAGACTGTTTAGATTGCCATCTGAGTTACACCTGCCATGCAAAAATATATGCCTAAATTTGCAGACATACTGGAAAAACAGCTCTATAAAACACTACATTTACTGAAAATACTGTCCCCTCACTGCAGTGTCAAGTGTTGCACTTTGGAACTACCCAGAAGCAACTCAGTTTAAATATTCCACTGTTGATGAGGGAAGCAAGAATGAAGAGGGGCAGTGATGATGAACACCTTAGTCCAGTGTACCAAGTAAGCGTGGGTCAGTGTGTGGGTTGTCCAAGATCACTGCCCGTGCATTCTCCTCCCATCCCAAAGTCCAAGCCCAACAGAGAATGGAGCAAAAAGAGGAAGGGAGTTTTGCCCATCTCATCATCCCCCCCCCCAAAAAAAAAAAAACAAACCCAAATCATATATGTGCTAATGAGAAGTAATTCCTCAATACAGTTCTTGTACCTTGTCTGCCTGAGGAATGTGGCCTTTACATCTGTTTGAAAGCAGCATGTAGATAGGCTGTTCTCCACGTACCCTAATATGAAAGATGAATGGGATATGCAAGTAACTTCGCACTGAAATCCAATGCTTTGCTTTCTACCTCCCCCTTTTAACTCCAAAGCAAACCATCCACTGACTTCAAAGATAGCAAGCTTTGGCTCTTAATGTGTTAACTTTGGCAGGACTCCGAGATCTTTTCACATCCATTGGAATTCTCTCGTAAGCCTTCATTCAATGTTTTTTTAAAAATGCCTTTACGAGGAAATGAAATACTTATTCTATGGAATAAATTCACTCTTTGTAGTAAATTCATCCAGGAGGTACAATAGACTTTAACATTTTTCTCTGAGGATCAACAATGAAACTTCATGTTTTGCCTCCATGAAATCCTAAAATCACCTGATTGAGCCTAATGACCCCCTGGGACAACAGTGAGATTCCCCTCCCAGAGGCAGTGAAAAGAAAGCAGGTGTGGAGTCACAAAGAAGTCAAAAGCATCACTGCTGGGATGAACTACTAAAAGTCTGAAGACATGGAATCTGATTTGGGATTAGATTCCCAAATTTCCTAGCTGTAGTTCCATGGTCAATCCCTACTGCTTTGAAAAGGGGACAACTTGCCAGTAACATTCACAAATAACCCAAAGCCACAGGCAAAGATTTGTGGTTGGGCTTCTTTTTTCCTATAAGTTTATCCATCTGTGACCTTGGTTAAACTCACAGTAGATGGTAAGCCAATGTCAGTTTTCCATGTGATGCTAAAGCCTAAAAGACTATGTCAACCTTGACTATGTGAGGAGGAGCAAGGTGATGTTACTTTTGAATCTGGATTGCTACTGGAAACCTGTGTCCAGTTCTTGTGCTCACCAGGCAGGCAGGATGCTGGTTAATAACTAGAAGATGCCTATGACATCTGAATTATTTTGCTAGGTCTGATATTCTTGCCCCAACTACAGCAGCTATTGCCACTGTGAGCTACAACCAGGACTAGAAAGAAACACCTCAACATCAGGGTTGTCAAGTGGTGGCAGCTCAGTTTCTTCTTCCCTTGCTCCTGAGCTGAGAAGAGGGGAGGGAATGGGCAATGGGGGGCAAGCCCCTAAGAAGCACCGTTGCTGTAACAGCATCAGAGCCCTTGGGATCAGGAAGTGAAGGAGACCTGGTTATTCTGTTTAAGGCACAAGGAGCTAAAATCTGATGTCAGTCTGTCTACATCAGAAACAAAAACATGGTGAAGAAGATCCCTCTGGTCCAGCAGAGGAGGATGCAGTAAGATAAAAAGCTGACAGAAATACAGGGCAGACGTTAGGTAGGTGTTTTAACAAAGTGGGTAGGTGTCACTTGATATACATCATGGAGGGCTGTGGATAGTTGTCCCATCACTGGAAACGTATCTTGGCAGCAGTTTCTTCACCAGTACTTGACCAGAAGAGGTGTTAATGTGGTCTTGTATCAGGGAGTAGTCAGACTGAAAGATCACAAAGATCCCTCCTGATCTTAAGCCTGTTTTCACTGGAGCTGTTTATTCTTTTCTCATCTGTTTCTGCCAATGGAGCAGCTGGGATACCCTCTGCCACCTGGTCCAGACCTTCTGAACACAGCACTTGGAAACACCACTGTCAGTCCCACATCTCGCAGAGATGCTGCGGAATCAAACAGGTCCATGCCCCAGTCCTATTTTTCCTGGGAATATTTTTCTCTGTAGTTTCAAACAAAAAATGAGGTCCTGCAGAAATCACAGTAGTATACACAAAGCTTCTTTTTTCTCTCTTCCTTTTCTTTACGTCCTGTAAGAACAAGGTCAGCCCTCAGCACTACACAGCAGTCCACAGCACCAACTCTTTCAGCCATAAACTGAGATCTTCACCCCTTGAAAGCCTTGCTGTGGAGCTGAAGCATGACAACTGCCATGCATCTAATATTAGTGATGTCTCCCACGTGGGAGCACAGGGGCAGACAGGAATCGAATAACTGTCCATGGAAGGGAAGGAAAAGAAACGGTCAAATTTCAGAGATAGCAGGGAGCAGTTTATTAGCCAAACAATTTGTTATTAATCTCCATGTGAAAACAGATGGAGAACCCTGGGGAGGCGGCTCTGCAAAAACACTCTGTAGAGGAATTTTTAGAAGCACAGTCTTTTGTTACTATGCAAGGAAGGTACTGCTGCTTACACTTCCCATGACAGTATTAGTCTTTGACACACAAAGCAGAAGCCTAAAAGCTTGGCCTTGCACCATTTAGGTCAAAGGAAGTTTTTTCCATTGGTTTTCAGGGCTTGATCCTGCTGCTAACAGAAGAGAAATTATCCGGTTTGAATGCAGACAGGAAGGAAGAGCCTTCCCGTAAGCTAATAAAATACTTGATCTTAAATCCCTGCTACAGCACAAGTAACCTTTTTATGACTGCTCAGAGAAGACATGAGAGGAAAAAATGTAGGCGGTGAGCAGTGAAGAGCATCAATTTTTATTTTTATAGTCACATAAAATGTACAACACATAAGGAGAACTGGCACTGTGTCTTCACGCATATCATGCAGGGGTAATCTGCAGAAACAAAAAACAACCTATGCTTTAGAAGCACCATGAGTTACCCAAGATGGGGAAGAGATAAGGGGAAATTTACTCCAGAGACCTAACTTGAGAGAGAGCTCCCCAGCCATGGATCCTCCTTTGCCTGCTCTTTTTACTCCACAGCCTCCCCATCCCCAACCCCTTCTCCACCCAGCCCCTTCTTGATTTCGTGCATGTGCATGTGTATATTTCTGAGGATGTATGTTACCCGAAGGATTATTTGCAATCCATAGTATTTTTAAAGGAGGTATCTGCTGATAGATTGTACATATGAAAAATAAATGGTATCAGATGCATCCAGCTGTTCAGGATAGATCTGTCTATCACCGGTCAATCATGTTATGACAAAATGCACTGGTCGAATGCAGGACACACAGCCACAGGCTCTACAAAAGCATGTGGCAAGACCTATATAAGAAAGCCTATTTAATTCAGACCTTATGGTGGGAGAGAGACAAACAGTAGGGCTCCCTCAACGGCTTTGGATCTGTTTTAAATACCTAAATGACTCCACATGATCTTTGACATGTGCATTCTCACCATACCCTGCTGAAACAGAGGACAACGTCTGTCTCCATTTCATGGTGAAATTGCTCAAATTAGATTACACAGTTACCTTAATCTAGCAAATACTCAAGGCTGTGATGAATGACATTTTAGAAGGTAAGGCAAGAACAGCCCCTCCCTACCAGTACTAGCGTCTGTGCAGCTTGTGGTGAGCTTGACAGGGGGATTTATCTCACTGAAAAGAACCCTTTCGCATTTTAAAATAAAATAAAATTTTGTGTTCAGCCAGACACATTCCCTCATCAGGTTCACCATGCAGCTACCCCTAGAGGAAAGAATATCTAAGGAAGGGGAGAAAAACTACCCCTCATGGCAGTGGCGTATTGTGAGATTGCATTAAGTGTCTGTGTAACAATAGCAGGAGGCACAAAGAGAAGCATCTGCCTACGCCATCCCAGCAAGGTAGGAGAAAGCAAACAGTAAAGCTCATAGATCACACCCGTCTTTCCCTCCCTGCTTAATCCACAAGCTTCAAAATAATTTCATTTCTTGGAGACAGAGACAAGAAAAATGACCACGTTCTGGGTATGCATCTGAGCAGGAGCAGACCTCAAGCTGAACTGCTGAAAGCAGAAGATGGCACTGAGCACCAGAGCAGAGGGGATAACACAGTAAGATGACTCATGTCACCACAAACTTTATGGGTGTTTGCTGATGCCTTTGCACCATGCCTTCCTCTCAGGAGCAGAGCATGCTAAAAGCTCAAGCTAAAAGTGAAGGGAAGAGTGGTCAAGTGACAAAATCTCTGCAGGCAACCACAGACAGACCCACGTTTTACCTAGTCCTTCTAATTTATCAGTGGCACATGGCTCCTGCCTGTCAGCAGGTGGCATTAGTGCCAGCGCTGCCCCACACTGCTGAACAGCCTCTGGACCAATCTGGACCATCACGAGCATGACCTGCATTGGCCAGCATGGGTTGACCACCACTGAAACTGCAGCTGTAGCAAGAGCAGACTTGCTTCCCAGTGGATTAAGTAAGGGCTCGCTGGCTCCAGTGCCATGCTGGGCAGCTCAGGCCCCTTGCCCTCCCTGCCATCCTGTGAGACATCCAAACACTTGCTGACAGTATTCTACGGATACAGCCAAAACAACAAAAAAAGTAGTGGAGAGAGGCAGTGCAAAGAATTGTTTCTGGATGACATTTTCAAAGGATTTTTTTAAAAGTCAAGGACAAGATACAGAGTATCTGTTCTATGAATCATTTCTTTTTATTTTCCTCTGCTGTTCCATAACTTTTCTAAATGTCACAGAATAACAACTGCTGTGTAGATCAGTATTGCTAAAGGCTGGAAAACAGCATACAAGAACAGCTGCACGTTTTTGTTTTATTTTATATTAAATGAAATGCCTAATCAGTTTTCTTGCATATTAACTTTTTCAAAATCCCTGAACTGTACTAGTCTAGCTTTTTTTAGAGCAAAATCCTGAAATGCTATCTCTCCCTTGTCTCCCCACTTCTTTGTCCAGGCTGCTACAAAAAAGAGAAATTGTGACGAAGGACTCAAAGCTTCCCACTGCCTCCACAGGGATGCGATCTGTTTCTTTATGTTTATTATACTATGCTAAAAATGTCAATGAATGGCACGTGCACATTAGCCTTTAAAGAGAACCAAGCCCTTAAAAGGAGAATGACTTGGAAATGAAGGTTGGTTTGAAATCTTCAAAGCAAACCAAGTGGTTTACATAGGAATCTTGAATAAACTCAACAGAAGCCCCCAAATCTTGTAGGAAAAAAATCTCAACAATAAAGTGGGGACACACTCTCTCTGCTCCCCAGCTCTACCCCTCACTTATGCATTTGCCAAAACAGGCCATCCTGCACCTTGAAACAGCAGGTGCCCATTGTAATTCCTACCCCATCCACCAGGTCACTGCTGGATTACAAAGTACCACAGGAACAGCTGAACCAAGTGGATCCCACCAACTCAAGCCCAGCAACCTGCTTCCACAGCAGTGCCCTTAGGCAGAGACCAGGAGTGGCATCTGTTTTTATTGGTATAATACCTGATCCATCCTCAGTTTGAAGCCTTTATATTAAACGGGATTGGAAGATGCACTAGGAGCTTGCTCCACACATCAAACTGGTGTTGTGCTTCCTCTAAGCACCCAAGCAGATGCCTAGAAAAAAAGTAACAATGGTGCAAGCATGTAGTAAATGAAAACAAGAGCTTTAAGATCCTCACCTCCCTTTCCAGAGTGCAGAGAAAACACCATCTACACAGTGTGTACACACACACCTATGCAAGTAAGAAATACTGGGACTTGCTGTGTCTGAAGACCACAGAGCCATGAAGCACCAGTGGTGGGTGTGAAGCACTCGTACTAACTCAAGACGACACAGTCCTTGCTAGCCAGAGACCTGGCTGGTGGGTGGTTATTTGAGCAAAGGACTGTTAGACCTCCGTTTCCTTTCCTTAGGAAATCATGCAGTGCTCTCACCAGGATGTTTTAATGCATGACATTTACAATAACTAAAGATTAGGACCTATGTTAGCACCTCAGGTTTTTTTTCCTTCCCTTCCTACTCAGAAGATCCCTGACCATCTTGGTCTCTTCTCCTTTCCCTCCCTGTTCTGTGCTGGCAAGATCAGGCACCCAAGTGCTTTATTCAGACAAAATGAGGAAAGACCACACAGAAATAGCTGTGATAAGAGAACAAGAAGATGCAGCCATGCAGCCCAATGGAAAACACAGTCCAATGTAAATCCAGTCTGGAAAGGATTATCTGAAAAATACCAACACCAAACTACATCCTGTGGTTTTTATTTGGGCAAGATATTTGGGGGCTTCAGATCAGAGCTTTCTCTGAGTTACACCAGCTACAGCCCAAGCGTTGCTGAAGAGCCAAACTGCACAGATAGAGAACTGGAAGATTCCCCTGGGAGTGATTCAGGATTGCTTAATGCATTGCACAGTAAATATAATCTAAGATATTTAGACAGTATCTCCAGCAGCAGGAATTAGTTGGCTCAGGGGACTCTCGATTGGATACAAGTGCAGATACAGATCCACAGTGCCAGAATATTAACAATGCAGCACTTTCAATTGCAGGCAAGTCAACGCTTCAATATTATTAGTATGGTATTAGCAGGGTACGTGCTTATTTAGAAAATCTGGCTACATACCAGTTTCAAACTGTTTGATGCTGATATTCTACATCTTGCGCCACTACAAACTCTACTTTGAGTGGGGTGTCTGTCTTCGGTATCTCCTGTATTTTTTTAATCACTGGAATGAAATTCCAAGGGATAATGATGAAAGGTTGTAAAATCCTGATTATCTCCTAATTAGACCGAAATTCACGGAGATACCACTGAGACTAAAGTACCTTTCCAGAGGGGAAGTCCCTAAAGAGATGAATCGACCAGAGAGCCTGACCACCAGCTGGAGCTGAGCAGGAGGCATTCTGACATGGCAACCAGAAGCCATGAAACAGAAAGGCTCTTGCCTCCTGGTGAAGATGATGAAAGGAAAAACAACCACAGGAGAGAACGCACAGACATGAGGTGAAAGTAGCAGGGATTTCCAAAGAGGCCTTTTGCGTAATCCCACAGAAAGGTCCAGAGAGGTAAGAAAACAAAAACTCACACCAGTTGTTATTTGGTTTTTGATCAATCCAGGCATTTCTTGTAATAGGTTTGGGGGAGGAGAAATTATTGTTATATTTTGTGCAATTCAGTATCCCAGGACAAGAAAGATATGAACCTGGTACGTCCATAAGAGCAAGGTTCTAGGAAAGCAAAGGCTGCTGCAGTGCAAGCCTGATTTTTTTCTGAAGTCTAACTAGCAGAAACCCTCTGTCAGAAATTGTCTTTGACCTTAAAGTTTTATTTCTGGCACTGAGATGCTTTTCATTAAACCTCCTCTGCTCTTGCCTCCTTGTGAGACTGCTGGTCCCAGGGATACCTCTCCCAAGGTTTCGATCCTGCAGAGGTTTCTCTCTTGTTTGGAGCCATCTGTTTTCTCACATCAGGTTGGTATTTAACAACTCTGAGACCTTCCACCTTGCCAACATGGATTACGAGCTATGGAAGGGCACAGCCCCCCCGACAGACAGCAGGCTATAAGGAATTATTAAGGCAGTACATACCACTGCCAGGATTTTTAAAGCATGGCAGTGTACTGGACTGGCAGATGTCATCAGCTGAATAGCTGAGCCATAGGCTGGCAAAGCACAAAATCAGCTTTTGACAAAAGTAGCCTTTTCTGTGAAAACGCAGAGTTTCCTATTCATCCTAACAAATTGAACCAGTTCATTCAAAGCCAAAACACAAACTGGGAGCTGTAAAAACAGGAAATCCAGTTTTTCCTCTTCAATCTATAAATGAAAAAGTAGATGTTGAAGAATGACGTGCTAATCCCACAACTCTGAAGAAACTGACAACTGAAAAAAAACCTACTGATGAATTCTTTTTCCTAAATGTGTCGTTTACATTTTTGAATGGCTAATGTTTTAAGTGACTGATATAGCAAGGAAAAAAAGATTCAGATTGTTTTAAACTTCAAAAATAAAAATGAAGACTCTGAGGCTCTAAATGCAGATTTATTTTCATTCAAATGCAAGCTGAAAAAATAAGTAAATAAAAAATCAGCTGTCTAATCAGACACAATTCGTAACAAATAAAAATTAAGAATCTGAACATTAAGTTTATAGAATAACATAAATATGTAAGAAGACCCTTCTGCTTACTGAATTTACCGTTATGGCTGCATGTAGTGACAGACCAACACGTTTTAATGCTTCCAATAAAAGAAAATGAACATTCCTTTGCGAATAAGAAAGTACAAGCATAGGAGATTAAAATTGATTTCAGTTAATAAGATTTTCTTCTTTTCAGCTTAAATAATTTTGAATTTCAAACACTGGAGTAAAATCGATTCACACAAAGGTACACTTTGAATCCTTGTTTCAAAGGCAACCTACACAACAGTGAATAGAAGCCACTGCCTCGCTGAAAACATCTGTGAGCGTTGCTTATCTCAGCTCTGTTCTTTGTGGATAGATTTTGTACAAGAAGGAGCTCCCCTCTATTGAATGCCAAGGAATGGATATCCCCTTTTCTCGCTTCCTTACTCTCCAGTCTTTGTGCTTTTCCCCTTTCTCCCCCAACCCATCAGTCATAGAACCTTAACTCATGTGTTCAGCCCCTTATTTATGGCAGTTCAATGGCTATTGAGAAATACCAAAACCCAAGCACTTTATCATGACAGGGAAGAAAAATCATTTGATAGTGCTCTCTGGGAAGAACACTGAAATCAAGAAAGTCATATGAGCAGAGAGGCCCACTGGATTTTCCTTGATGGCCTGCGGCTCAGTTGGGATGGCAGACAGGTTGGAATATGAAGATCTAGTTCACTAGCACAGATGAGTGCTTCTCCCTCGGATTAATTAATGATCACTCTGATACAGCCTGCCTAAGATATTTAGGGCAGCTAGAGACAGTTAATGGGGATCTGCAGCATCTCCAGATTGTGAAAGATAATTAAAAGGGGAAAAAAATATTCTTGCAGTGTCACCCACAGCATTTACGTTTCACGTCCAGAAAGTAATACCATGCTTTAAAATATTAGGGTATTCTGCAAACATCAACCCACCCGGAAGGCAACTTTGTCTAACAGTTGCCCCACCAGCCCAAGCCACCATGCAGAAATCCATTCCTGTCTTGTCACTCATTGCTGAATGAGTCTGGACACACTGTTAACTTCTCCATGCCTCCCCTTCCCTACACTTAAAAGGAGGGTATACAGCTTCCTTTGAAACACACTGGACTTGAGAGTAAAGATGTTATCCTACATTTTTCTCTGAATTAAAGTATAAAACCTTAGAACCTGTTTTGGAAAAAGTAAATAAATCCATTTAACAAATGAGAAAACCAAAACAGGGTCAATGATTCTCCCACTTTACTTATATGTGTCTCTTTAAAAAATTTTCTCCCTCTCTTCTCACATTAGCCATCTCCCCGAAGGCAAAAATAACAGGACCAAAACAGAAATATACTTTCAAGCATCTCTTCTATTGAAAAGGACAGAGGAGACGCCTGGAAAGATGCGGAACATGCACACACATGCACCTGGGCACATCAGTGCTCGTTAAAATCACCTGCAGCAGACAAAGATGCTCTGTCACTTCACTGTGGGATAGAAAGGAGAATAACGTTGGCTGCTCTTTGTGCCAACCAAATAATTAACACTGAGCTTACGGAGAGCGAAATTAAGTGAAAAAAACCCACCATAAAGCATTTTAGCACAAAATGGTTATGTTAGGGAGATGGTAAATGGTTATCACCTCAGCCTTCGTGCCCTCTTCCCGACAAAGTCCACGCCTGGAGAGTGGATTCTCCGTCGGCGGGTCCCTGGCAGGAGAAGCCCAGCAGCTTTCTCTGCTACGGGTGACACCTCCAGCGCATCACAGGGACTTCTCCTGGCTGGGGGCTCCGCTCCCCGCGCTCCTGAGGGCGCCTTCCCTCCGGAAGGTGACCCGAAACGCTACAGAAAAATACGGACACCCACCACCACCACCCCCCGCCTCTTTTTACAGCAGCCGAAACGGCAGATGGGGGCTAGGTGGGTTTGGTGCCAGGCTCCCGCAGGCAGAGGCCACCCCGAGGCACCGATCCCTCATCCTCCTCCTCCTCCTCCCAGGCGCTCAACCTGCGGCCACCGGTGCCTCCACCGCGGGGACAGACCCCCAGGCGTTACCCGCCGGTGGGTAACCGCCCCCCTCCCACCACCTTACCTGCCGCCCGCGGGGCCGTGCCGTGCCGTGCCGCAGGAGGCGGCACCGACCCGCCTTTGCTCGGGCACCGCCACCGCCGCCCGTTCGCCGTCCCCGGCACCGAGCCCCGGGGCGAGCGGGCGGGGCGGCGCGTCACGTGGCGGGGGCGGCCGCTCTGTGTGTGTGAGGGGAGGGGGGGAAGATGGCGGCGGCGCGCGGGCTGCTGGCGGCGGGGCTGTTCCGCGGGCGGGTGGCCATCGTCACCGGCGGCGGCACCGGCATCGGCAAGGCCATCGCCGCCGACTTGCTGGCGCTAGGTGGGCGCGGGGGGGTGGGGGTGGGCGAG
>JAOXNO010000078.1:16428202-16451660 GCA_028565335.1 Limnodromus scolopaceus | reverse complement strand
GGGGGTGGGCGAGCTCCGCAGGGAGACCCCGGGGGCGGAGTGGGGGGAGCGGGGCCGGGCCGGGCGTGAGGTGAAGGCGGGGAATGGAGTCTGAGGGGCCGGGTCAGGGAGCGCTCAGGTTGCGGCGCGTCGTGGGAGCGGGGCTGTGAGGCGGTGAGTGAGGGGGGCGTTGTGACAGGAGTCGGGGAGTAGCGGGAAGAACGGCGTGAGGTTGACGTTCCTTTTGACCCGGTGGCGCTTAAGAGATGCGCTATTTTAAATATAGCGGTCAAAGGGAAGTTATATTAAACCCGGGCCCTTTCTCTCGTGCTCCCTCTGAAGTTCTGGTGGTTGAGCCTCGCCTCGCAGAGCAGTGTGGTTTGGAGCCGTTGTCCCCCCAGGGAGCTGAGGGAAACGGTGCTTCTCTCCCGCCGCTTGTGACAGGAACGTCCTGAAGTTAAAGTGTTCCATCAGCCTCCGCTCTCTGGGTTTTCTTTCTGTGCTGATTACAGAAAAATGGTAAAATCTGGAGTGAAAGGCAGCCTTCCCAGTCATCCACCTTGCGACACCTTTTCGGCGGGTTTCAACATCAGCGCTAGGGATCATCGGCGTCAGACTGGTTTCGGATAATATTTATTATCCGGGTTGGATTTGCCGTTTTCAACTAGCATTAAGCCTCAGGCACCACACTCCCCCGGTTTGTGCTGTTGCGATGTGCACCCTGCAATGTTTCACGGCATAGCGAAAGGCTTTCTTTGTTAAGACCGTGTGCTGGGAGACATCTCTGCCTCTCCTGGCCTTTGTCCCCAGCTTCCCACTTGCTCTGTGGAGCTGAAGCAGGGGCTAGTTCTGCTGCTTTTGCATTACTGAGGAACAAAGCTTTTTTTTTTTTTTAAGGTGTCCTCACGTGCTGCCTTCAAGAGGTGCTTTTTAAGCACCATCACACTATTGATTCATGATGTTACCCAATTAACTTAAAACTGTACTTAATTTAATCTGCGTTATTTTTCTCAAGCAAAATACAAATAACAAAAGTGTGTGTCCATAACCTCCTAAATAGAAAACAAGGCTGCAAATCTCTACAAAGCGCATGTGAGAAAATGAAGAGAGAGCTATGGCTTAAGTCTGTCTGAGTAATGTTCCTTAACTGCAGACTCACTGGGCTACTCCTGATGAGAACATGACCAGGAACTATTTCCATACATACATTGCACTTTAAGCTGTATTTTTTTGGAGGGGGGCTGACTGGACAGAGGATGTCTGTAGGAGCAGTGACAGATAATGCCAGTCATGATGTACGTTGTTTTTATAACTAGTGTCCTTTGAAGCCCTCTGGACAGATTTAAACCTTTCATCTGGAAACTTGTGCCCTTTTCCCTCTGACCCTATCAGGAAATGGTCTAGTCTTTCTTTGTGAAGAAAAATAAGTGAAGTAGTGTCAGCTTGTACGGTGCAGCTTATTCCTCCATGAGTTAGAATCTTCCCTTCCCCCAATTAATGTATTTAGCAAAAATATAGTCTTTTACTGGACCTTATTCTGTATCAGTTTATGTATTAATAAGCACTTAAGTTGCCCAGAGAGGTGGTGGAGTCTCCATCTCTGGAGACATTCAAAACCCGCCTGGACACTATCCTGTGCAACCTGCTGCAGGTGAACCTGCTCTGGCACAGGGGTTGGACTAGATGATCTCCAGAGGTCCCTTCCAAGCCCTACCATTCTGTGATAAATACAACCATGCTACTGTAATTTAATATTTTGTATTAATAATTGTGTGTGCCATTTTGTGAACTCTGCATTAGTCAAGTTGTTGTCCAAGTGACTGGAGGTCTTAATTTAAAAAATCAGGAGATCTCGGAGACTAATATATTCACATATGTTGTTTTAAGATGGCCAGTGATTGAAGGTTAAATTCCTATTTCTAGGGAAATGTAATTGCAGCACTTCCTTCTGGAAGAATACAACTCTTCTATTTTTTTTTTAATTTTTTTTTTAAATTTTTTTTTAGTTTTATGTATAGTTTCACAAGACGGCCTGTGCCAAATGAACAGCTTGCTGCTCTTTACTCCCACTAGTTATTTTGAGTTGATTTTGGTGTTTGTTTGATCACATGAGAGGCCAAATTCCACTCAGTAAAATAGCAACAAAGAAAAAAAAACCAACCTGGCAAGATGTTAACTTTTTCTTTTTTTTTGCTGGATGAGGGTCTTGAATTGGTTTATGTTATAGCAGATGAGCCACAGAGCTGGTATGAGGAAGGGGCGGCTTCTGCTTGGATGCTGAGATTATGGAAGGGAGGAACTGGGAGCAAGACCTCCTCACTTGCTTGGGAGTGGGACCTACTAATTTGCTTATCCATAATATGAAAATGCATGCCTACTGGATTTGCACTAGGAATTAATTTGGTGTGGTCTATTTTAGTCTATGTAGTAGCAATTGCTGAAGCCTTAAAGATGTCCTGAGTCCACTGGTGTGACAGAAAAAACTAGGCTGGTTGTACTGTGAGTGCTTGCCATAAATTTGGCACCTGCTTTGTTTTTCTCTGTAGAACGAGTCCTTCTGCCTCCAAATGCTGAAAAAAAAAAACCCCACCCCAACACCAGAAGGCTCGAGTTCCCCCTGGTTTTTTCCTCTTTTCTGAGCTAGGATTCTACAGCTTGTGGCAGTGCCACAGGGAAGCCTCTGTTCCTGCTGTCTGTAGTCTGCAGATAGGAATTAATCTCGTGAGGTTATTATTCTTTCCTTCAGACTCTGTAGGGTTAAAAAGCAGAGCATTACATTTGCTTACCACTAGTCAAAATTACAGCCAGGCATACAGTAAGATTATTTTTGTGGTTTTAGAAGCAAGCATTGTTTTGTAATCGAGACCTGCTGAAACATCTTTAAATCAGGTAATTGATAAATGAGGCAGCAGATAAATGAGCTGTGAGCAGAGGCAGCAAAAGTGATGTCTGAAAGCTACTTTGCTGACTCTGCAACTCACAGTGTATCGTCCCTTCTGCAGGAAGGAGAGGGAACCTTGTGGGTGGTTTTTTTGATTGCTCTTTTCCTGGCACAGTGGGATCTTGTTGCTAAGAAGCATCTGACATCAGTCATTTCTCTCTCTTGCAAGAACTTCAACACTGTATCTTCTAGTGAGTGATTAATAAACGCATATCCTACAAGCTATCTCTATGATGTTATTAAAAAACTAGCATAACTGTAATGTTAACTACGTTAGCTGAGGAATGTTTCATTTTGTCTCTACAGGCTGCAATGTTGTTATTGCCTCTCGTAAATTTGACCGATTAAAAGCTGCTGCAGAAGAACTGAATAATTCATTTTCTTCCATGAGTCTTGCCAAAGTGACTCCCATACAGTGCAATATCCGCAACGAAGATGAGGTAAAGACTAGTGATGTTGTTCTGAGGCTTAACATGTCAAAAGCATATTGCGTATATAATTTCTCAGGTCTCCGAAGGTCTTCTCTCCTTTCTCAAAAGTGGCTTAGATCAAGGGGACAGGTGCACTAAGCACTGTTAAATTTATCTAGTTAAAAATGTGCTTTCCAAGGGAAGACCATTTGTTAGACACGTAAGCAAGAAACCATTTGTGATTGCAAATATTTTTCTGACCATGCAAAACTATTTCAGATATTTCTGGGAGAAAGAGGCCTTGGAACTGGCATGTTCTACAGCTGAACAGGAGCCCACTTAGCATGGTTCTGTGTCACATTTCTGTGACAGCAGCTAACTTGTTAAGATGGAGACTTTGGAATAGTTCCTTCAAACAGGAAGTCATAGCATGGAATCTCAACACTTGCGTTGTCGGTTTTGCTTGTATTAAAGCAAAAAAACCCCACCAATATTATTATTTTTAGCCATGTTTCAAATTTTGTTTACAATTTGAGGTCAGCCTCATTACAAACTCTATTACTATCCCAGTTGAGTTTTTTCTTTTTTCTTCATACTACAGAAAATGGAAGATCAAGAGCAAAAGTATTTAATCCAGGTTCTTCAGAAGTCTGCATTCACATGCTAATTTTTAATCTCTGTAATTAAAGATTTAAAAGTCCAGCATCAGGTTGGACTTTTAACATACTGAAGAGAACTAGAAAATATTCCAGTAACCACTGATTGCTACTTTTTTCTTAACCTTTCAAAGTCTCTGTTAAATTCTAGCATAACTTAAAGAAATACTAATGACCTTCAATAGCTATGTAGATTCTGGAAATATCCAAATATACAACCATAAAGCAAATAAAAAGTACAGTTCTTCCCTCATGGAACAGCTCGTGCCATAAGATATTTATAGTGATAGACTTAGACTTTCTCTCCTGAAGGATACGAACCCTGGGGCTGTGCAGTGCATCACTTCACCTACCAGTGAATTTTAGGTTTGTATTTACTAGCATCAGCAGTGTGATATAATAGGTTATGACAGATGTCAGAGGACAACTTACATGATTAAAGCTACAGGAAAGAAAAGGGGTAAAGAGAGAGAAAAGGCTTAAGCCTTCTTTCACATCACTATTCCTGCAGAAAGTACTCTGGCATGCTTAATAACCTTCTGCAGGTGAATCTTATTTCTGTGTCAGTTTGAAAATGATTTAGTGGGAACTGCAGTGTTGTGTGAGATGGTAAAGGGCTTGGATGGTGAAATGAGGCAATCTCCATTAAACAAACTACCATTCCTCCTTTGTTTCCTGTGTGTTAGGTGTGGCTAAATACGTATTTGACAAAACAGCCTCAGATGGCTTTGGAAACTTGAAGGTGCTTTTAAAGCCTTTTTTATAATGCTGTGTGAAGTGTTTATGCGTTATTCTGTGTTAGTGGTAGCCATGCTGATGCTTGGAGAAACTTCTCTCTTTGCTATTGCCCTGCAGTTTCATCATAGAATTGTCTCATTTCCGGTTTAGTTTTAAGCTCTACTCATTTACAGACACACCAGAGCTTTCTTAGAACTTTTCATGTGATATTGGAGAAGCCTCTATCATGTGTCTTCTGCCACTGGAAGTTCTCACAAACCATTGTCATTTCATATCCATATCTATTGAAGAGAGGGTTCAGAGGGATAAGGTAGATTAAACTTCAGCCTTGAATTTTTCAGGCATTGACTCAGTCTTACAGTATGGCTCACTTCAGTTCTCCAGCTGCTCTTCTTTCTGTTGAAATCCTATTTAGAAAAAAGTCACTATGAAAATTTGTAAGCCTTTTGTGGAAGTTTTGAATAAGAAGTGCAATGTCTGAGAGAATTTGAGTGTACTCACTAAACAAATATTTATCCATTCCAGGTGCCCATCTCCAAGACCAGATATTTTTACTGGTTACAGACATCCTGTGATTTTTGTTCTTTAGCTCGGCTTTCTTGATCTGTCCTCCATTAGTTCTTTAATGCTGAGATTCTCAAAGATTGCTAAATCTTTGCCACTCGTTACTTGATTTCTAAAATTACTATTGGATCACAAATGTGTGGATCATGTTTTCAGCTTTTAAATTTGTAGTGAGGATAGCACTTCCTTACGCTTAGGTGCTTAGTGTTTATAAGTTGAAGCTAGATAAACTCAATTAACAATGGGTAACTTACACTGCTAAAAACTGTCAGAACTTAGAACCGGGGATGTGGCAGACTTTCCACAACCCACTGCAATAGTGAATGCTTTTTTCTAATTTGCACTTGATTACCTGGTGGACACTAGAGGAAAAGTACCTTAGGGCTTTTATTTCTATACAAAGAGCATTGTACATCCCACTTTCAAAATCTATTCTGTTCTTAATCTAAAATTTAGTATCTGGGACTTCGAGTCTTAGGAACAGGAGTCAGTGAAAGATACAGTGAAGGATTTTTCTAGCCTGTGAGGTAAGTCTTGAACAGCAGCAACACAGCAATAAAACTCGCTTGAGCATTTTCACAAATACAGAACTACCTTCTGTTTACAGTTGAAGATGGGGTGAGAGGGCATTTAAACTTTTGGCTTCCATCCCGAAACCCTTGTACAACTGTGTTGGCTCCATGTGCTACTCATTAATAGCTCTACAACTCATTGCTTCCAGCTTAGTATGAGTGAAAAGTATTTACCTCAGAAATTCACAGAAGCGCACTGCTGACAGGACAGCCTCAACAAGTATTCCCTGTGAGTCATCACATCATCTTTCTCAGCTCTTATACCAGGTACCATAGCATGCGTGAAGGAGAAAGACCTTATAAATATTTCAACAAGGGAAAAAACTTTGGAGTTCAAGCCTCCTTAGATGTCGGAACTGATCCATCACAAGCTACAAAGCCCAAGAAGCTTCCTGAAGAACTACGTAATTCATTTAGTGCATCTTTCTCTTTGATATCTCTCTGCAACCTTTCTAAGAATAAATCTTTCTCTTGAAGGAAGCCACCGTGATCACCTGTAGGAATAAGCCATCTGTTCTTACTGTAGCATGTGGTTTTTGATTGGGTTTTTTTTTTATCCCTCCATCAGTTTTTCTGCATTTCTCTAAAGGCCCCCTATGAATTTTGTCCTGGTTTTAATTTTATAATCAGGCAAACTGGAAGGAGGGACTTTGAATAAAGGAGATCCAAGGAAGATGAAAGTGCTTTCAGAATTGCCAGGTGATTAGTTATTTTTTGCCTCCTATTGCAAATCTTAAAGTAACTTACCTGCTTTGAAGATGACATAGCTCATTCTTCTTGTGTGCCCTAGTTTGGATCTGTGAAATTCAAGCATTAGAAGATTCATCCCTCATAATGTAGTGCAATATGTCTGTTACAGCTCTTTCTGGCTTAGGAAGAGTCAAAGAAGGTGCAGTGAATTAATTGCTACAGGAGCTTGATGACAGTTATCATGGGAATAGCTTAACGAATTCACATTTTTAAGTCTCTTAATCTTCATCCCCAGAGACCCTCTTGCTTTCTAGAAAAGCTTACTTTTCATTTAATGTGCAAGAAATAATCTTGCTTGATGGAGGATTTTCAACCACTGTGTAACCTGTCAGGCTTATTTCTGTTACGCGTTTGCTGCTGCTGCTTTTGGCTAGTTTTCCATTGAGTGTTTTGTAAAGGGTAGCAAACCTGGTTTCGTTTTAAAGGTGGAACAGTAGAGGATTCTGGGATGCCTGTAAGAGAAGGCAGGGTTTCTATGTTCTGTCTGTGGGGGGCCTTATCCTGAAGCAGTTGGTTGCGCACCTGTGCTGTATCTTGTGATCTGGAGAGTATGTAGTGATCAATATTGCTTCTTAGCAATTATGAAGCTGAAGTGTTTTAATTATTTGGATATTTTCTATCACTGCCCACATCATTTGTTGAATATAACCAGAGCAGGTCAGTTTGCGCTTTCTGAGATGCAGGCGAGACAGCTCTGTGTGTGTCTTTTCAAACCAAGCTCTTTTTCCAAAATTCAAGGATCTAATTAATTAATTTCAGTGCCTCAGTATAATGGTGGACAGAGTGGAGGAGAGAAACCCAATTCTTTTTCCATTATGAAATTTTTTTTTTCATCTGTAGGTGTTGGGAATGGGAAGCGTGTGTTTGTGTGTCTTAAATGTTGAGCCACAGCAAATCTATTGATGGGGGAAAGAAAGACATGAAGAACTTTTTACCCTTGTAAAGCCTTTGTGCTACATGCTCTGGACAAACATTTCTTTAACAGGTATCTAGATAAGTAGAAAACATATCTAGGTAAGTGGAAGATAAAAAATTATCTTTCTAGTAGGCCACTGCTCTTCTTGAAAGCAGCAATTCAGAATTCTGTGCAGTGTCCCCTTTCCATACTTGAGCTCCAGCAATGAGTGCTGCTGGACCAGATACTGAGGTTAAAACCTATCACTTGAGTGTCTGACAAACACTGAGTCCTTCAGACAGACTCAATACACTAACACACTTGTGTCTGAGTTTACTAGTAGTTTTTCTTTTCCAATAAACTTTATAGCTTAGTATAGTCTCAATTGGTTTATAAATACTTATTGCCTGTCTGTGTGAAGCCTGTAGCGGAAGAGTGTGGCTTGGTGGGGAGCTGTGGATGAGAGATTCTTGTTGTTGTACTTTAAAATAACACAGCAATGATACAAAGTAAAAATACCTGTTATCACTGTGTAAGAATGCCTAATAGTTCTAGCCCCAGACGGCAAATCTCTAACTCTCTGCAGTGGGTAGTTTGCCTATTGAGTTTTACGCAAGGTGACCTGTGAATGCATGTGGACATTTGTCCCTTTTCTGGGCCAGCGAGTACTATCATCTCAGTTACCTGTGAAAGTGTGCTACTGCATAATACTTTTGAGTGTCAGTCACGCAAAAAGGGACCTTATTGAAGACCTCCAGTCTTCTGCTTACGTCTATAGTGCCTGATTTTGTTCTTTTCAGTCTTTTTCAGAAGAACATCCTAAACTGCTAATTATGGTTTCTGCAGTTTTGTTTTGCTTCCAGAGATGGTCTTTAGTAGCTTTTTTATTAAGTTCTTTCTGTGGGCATTTTGAATATTTAGGAAGAGAAAGGAATCTTATTTAGGTCTCACTGTCATTTAAATGTGTTCTACCAGATCCTCTTTCCCACTGTGCTGGTGGCTGCTGTCACCGTGTTTACTACAATAGGGAGAGGCACTGCAAGGATGCTTTCTTTACACTACAGAAGACATTGTGAAGATTGCTACAGTTGGAGCCATCTGAGCTGTCACTGGAGAGCTCGCCAGCCTTTGCTGGCTTTTGGAAAGCAGAACTGACATGCATTTGTGGGGTTTTTTTTATTGCCCTAAGAATATGATGCGACAAATAAGAACAACAACAGAGTTTCTTAAGATACAACATGAACCATTTTGAATTGATATGTCACAGCAGGTTTTGTTACCCTGTTGAAATCTTTCTTGTAATGTCTCAGTAGATTTTTCTTCTGGTTATTTTTTTTGGTTTGGTTTGGTTTGGTTTTTTGTTTTTTGTTTTTTTTAAGATTCTTATCATTCCCTTTTCTTTCTCTCCTTCTCTTCCCTGCTGCCCCAAGCCTGAATAGCCTTCAAACATTCCTTATACTGAAACCATTTCTCTCCCACAAATGAGTCCATATTTCAGTGGCTTATAGAGAACAATATTCAAAGCAAGATTCTCAGGCTGACAGGGAGAAGAGTTTGACATTGCTGAGCAAAGTATAACTTTTGCTACCTAGCAAGACATAACTTGCTTTTCTCTTGTTGTGAGAAAACCTAGAAGTCTTTGTGACAAGATGGTTCTCACAAGTTGTGGGTTTAGAACTGCTGTCACAGATGTTTTGGTTTTTTGGTGTTTTTTTTTTCCTCAGATCCCACAAGCTGCAGTGACCAATGTGAGAAATAAGATGCCATTTAGAACTTAAAGGTGGTGATTTAGGTATCAAAATTATTTCCTTAAGGCATTTTTTCTCAGCAGGCATTAGTTTTTCATTCAAGCTTCAGTCATTATATGTTTGTTTAGGTTTTCTTCTTCAGAGATGTGCATCTTTACAGGATCCATACTATCCTGTTAAACCATCTTGAACTGTTAGCAGCAAAAACTGTAAGGCAGCCCTGGTGAGATACATATGGTGCATTGCTTGTTCTTTTATTTCTGATGTTTTCTACTGCTAACTCAGTATATACTGAGGAAGGCTGATTGATATCCGTCCGCTAGTCAAATCTGTTTCAGCAGCAGCATTGCTCCTGCTGTTTGTTTTTTGGGGTTTTTTTGGTCTGTGTTTTCTTTGACCACAGATGCTAGATAAACTTTTTATATATGCTTGAATAGGAGTAACTGATGCATGTTATCTAGTTATGATAGATAATGTAAGCAGGAAACAGTCATGTTGTCCCATTTCCTCAATCTCTTGACATAAAGGTTAAATTATTAAGCAGTTGCTATAGAGTTCTTATTAGTATCTTCTAATAGGAAAAATACATCAGCTTTGGTATCTGTAAAATCTTTGAATGCTTTGAAATACATTCCCCTCCAGAAGTTCTCTTCTGTTTAATGTATGTGGTGAAACTGTTGTACTTCCCAAACAGAAGACAAACCAAAAGGCTTAGGTTACAGTCTGTAGCTCAGATTAGGTCAGTGTTAGAGCTAGGTTTAGATTCTGAAAATCTCTTTCCTTCCATATGAAATTAAGCAGCTCTTTTTCTGCTCTGACAGCTCTTTGAGTGAGTGAATAAAATGTCTATTGGTATTTGCTGTTAATACCTTTTCAGAATAAATAATGCCAGACAGTGCTCTTAATTGTAAGTTATTCATCCTGCTTGTAGACAAAAGGTACCTGCTTCGTCAAATATTCACCTTTACTTTGCTAAAGAAGACAACTTGTAGTATTTCCATCACTTTTTAGAGTTCTTGTTTTGTAGGGTAACAAACTAACCTTCTTGGTCTGTGTAAAAAGATTGACTGTTGCCAACTCATCTGTCAGAGCTGTAGTAACTGAAAAACTTCTAGATAAGAATGGTAAAACTTCACAAGATGACTTAAGTTTTCTATTTAAAACGCTAGGGTGTATGGGTCAGATGAAAATAAAGCCAAACCAGTAGTTACCTTACATGGAACTTTTCCAGGATCTGATGTGAACACCCCGACCCTTGTGAAACATGTTAGGAGATTCTTAGTAGGTCTTAAGTAGCAGGGTTTTGTGTATTTTTGTTTTTACAAACCTTCAGCGGCATTGATCCCCTTCTTCTTTCAGTGCTGGTATTTTCTATAGCACCTGCATTATACCAGGAGGATTTTCTAAGTAAACATGGACTCAGCTCAATCCTTCTTGGCTGACTAAACATGTCATACCAATCTTCCAGCCTCTATGAAAGCTGCTACCTCCTTTTTCTGTATACAAAGGACACAAGAGAGAAAATACTGTCTGAGAATGAAAGTAGATATATAGCTTAATCAGCATACTAACAAATACTGTTTCAGGTAGAAGCTTTGGTGAAGTCTACACTGAGTCTACATGGGAAGATTGACTTCCTGGTGAATAATGGAGGGGGCCAATTCGCAAGTACTTCTGAGGCCATCCGTGCAAAAGGCTGGAATGCTGTGATAGACACGAATCTGACAGGGACCTTCTACTGCTGCAAAGCAGGTAGGGACTGAACATTCAGCTTCTTTTGTTCATTTGTTTTGTTTTTGTCAGTGATACCAGAAGACAAGAAATGTAAAGTTTCCCTACCGTCTGTTTTCACACCCTTACCTGACAGTGGATATTTGTTTTCATGAATCTCATCCAAAGCTTTACATTAAACTGTACATTACATTTGTTCATATATACAAACATACATTTAGGCAAGTATAACCTTCTGGTTAAGGCCAGGTTTGGGGAGTCAACTGGCTTAGATACTCACTTAGAAGACAATAGGAAAGCCACTTAAATTCTGTGACCCGTATTCACTGTGTGTATTACAGGAGAAGATTTCTCTCCCATCAGGGATGTAAATTGAAAGTTAATTTTAAGTATGCTACATGATTCTCAGATAGCATTGGGAATGTGGAAATGAAGGTAATTTATGTGGAAGCACGAAATCTTGATTTCCACCAAAAGGCTTCCTGGCAAACATTGAGCCTTACCTGGACCATACTTGTTATCTCACCAATCCAGTGGTGAGGATATAGTACAAAGAGCAGATTGTTTATCTAAATCTGCACAGGAAATGTGTGATATAATTGGAGTTAAGACTCCAGATTTGGCTCCCACTTGGCAAGTTCATTTGTATGCATTTCTTCTGATATTTATAGGTTATCTTCCTCCTTCATACAGTGTACAATGCCTGGATGCAGGAACATGGAGGAGCCATTGTCAACATTACTGCTGCCGTGAGAAATGGGTTTCCCGGAATGTCGTAATATATATTTTATTTTTACATTTTCCTGTCTTTTTCCCCTAGAAGTACTAATTGCTCCTAAACACAAAATGTAGTTGCACTACGTTTTAGAAAGGCATGCACTGGACAGAAGCAGAGTATGGAAATACAGTAGTTAGGTCAAAAGAGAGCAATAGTACCACTTGGCTGTATGTGTGGGTATCTCTTATTAGTTCAGTAGGGACTACAGGAATAAATGATGTCTCTGGGCTGCAAGACTTGCCAGCGAAGCTCTCACTGGAAACAGTATGCTAGTGGGACTATTTGCACTGAAATGTGACCTTTACCTGTTCTCTGTCCAAATTTCTGGAGAGTTTGCACAAACTTGGCACCTCTTCTGCTGTCACTTTACAGGTCTTGATGGTATAATGAGTTATGGGAGTCAGACTGGGAGTAGGAAGAACATTCTAGTATAGTTAGCAGGTTTTGCCTTTGTCCTTTGGGTCACATAATGCCTACCTTTCCCATTTTCCTGTTTGCCCTTGCAAAGGAGATTTTGAAGTTGTGAAAATGCTGCATTTTGACAGTTTCTTGATTGGAAAAAATCTGAATTTCTTCTTTGAAACTACCTTTTCTTTTTTTAACTTTGAATTTCTACTGAAGAAAATATAAAAATATAATTTGAGTAAATGTTTCATTACCTCTCTTTGTCCTGATACAAGGTTGAAAGTTTTCGATGTTTTAAAATTTTAAGGAACATAAGAATATTTTCTCACTAACTTATTGACAGTACAAAATAAATTTAGAGATCCACAGGGTGGTGCTGAAGCTACAGTTATTTGATTTCTCCATTCTGGTTAAGTCTGGTTGAATTGTCACGGCAAATAGACTGATGCTATATTTGAGAGTTGAACCAAGAGATAAAAAAACTACTTCTGAATAACAGTGGAAAAAGTTTCCCAAATAACTCTTGTATGTGGATATAGACGGATAGACAAAACTACTTTCAAATTAAATTCCTGTTAAATTGATACTTGTTTTAGAAATGTACTATTGAAAAAGACTTGCCTTTACAAGTCCAGCTACTACTCATACCAAAAATCACCTCATACAGTTTTTCAAAAGTATTAATTTTGAACATAAAACTAGTCAAGTTTGCTTATAGCATGCCTGGAGGTTATTTATTTCTGCCCTAAACAGATGAATAAATTGGGTTTTCTTATGTTTTTCTTAAGTTTTTCTTATTCCTTTCCTGGTATTTGAGAAGCTCTTGTATCTATCTCTTAAATCTGTTTTGCTAGGCTAAACTAAACTCTTAATAGTTTTCTCTGAGTCTCACTGTCCGCCAGTCATCACTGCAGTAATTTTGTCTGCATTTGTTCAAGCTTGTGATCATTTCAGGCTTGTTTCCTACAGCAGCAGGTGAACGAGATCACCCTGTCTATGGTTGTCTCTGTCTCAATCCACCTATAGTAATTTTTGAATAGTGGCTTATTTTAATCATGTTTGTCAGAAGACCTAAACTGTTTTTCACACCACTGTTCTTCCAAGTGTTTCTTTACCTGTGCAGCCTATCTTTTTACAGAGTTTGAACTTTGCCTGCAGGGTTTTTTTTTTCCATTTTATAAGCCTGCTTCTGCAGTAGAATGTAGCTGACCTCATGTTGGGGAAGAAATAAGTATTTCCAGAAATTACAGGAAACTGTAGTTTAGCTTGTTTAAACTGTGAAGGTGTGATCATACTTAAAAACTAGAAAATATTTCTCTTTCTCTCAGATGGTTGGTCCAGCCGTAGAAAGCTACTCTGACTACCCTAGTGAGGCTGCGGTAGAATTAACATTGAGCACTGGTAGCTGAGGGAACTGATGCTTTTTTTTGCTTTCTTTTCTCAATAGGCACACAGGAGCTGCAAGAGCTGCAGTCAATAACCTAACCAAGACTTTAGCTTTAGAATGGGCCCACAGCGGAGTAAGAATTAACAGCGTTGCTCCTGTAAGTATTGGCAAATAACCTGATTAAACTTAGCCATCATACATGTTGATGGGTAAAACTTTGAGATCAAAAGGGATTTAAAAATCTGTAGCCTATAACTGCTTGTGGATTATTTATGTATATATTTATTCATAATTATCTCATATGCGTTCTTCAGGTCATTTGAGAGTGTTTTGTACTGCTTGGATGACAAGCCAGAGATGTGGGATAAAATTGCTTCTGCTTTCTGCGTTGACTTGGCGCTCTTGGGTTTTTTCTAGCTCCTGGGAGGAGTTGGTGACCTGTCTTACAAACCCTAAACATAAAATAACTGAATGCTTTGTGTTTCAATAGTGATTAAATTATTTCTGAGTTCACACAACTTTTTTTTATTTGAGGTTCAGGTATGCTGGTGGTTTCCACCTGTGTTTACAAAGTTATTTTGAACTCTGAATGTGTCACATAATGTCTTTATCTTTTACTTAGATTAGTTTTAGGCAAAAAAAGACTGTGTTTGGAGTGGACTTTCTCTCAAAGAAATTATATGCAAAAATGCATGTTCTGATTTTTTTCTTATCAAATATAAGCAGACAGGAAACCACTATACAGGCCAGCTAAAATATGCCTGCCGCATTTCTGAGGAAGTAGGTAGCAGTTGTTTTAAATAACTGTATGGAAAGAACAGCTGAATTTTCTAGTGCCATGGTGGTGCATTCACAGAGGTTATATAGAAGCCCTAGCTTTGAGATTTGAGATTGTGAGCTGTTGTGATTTTTGTAATCTTCTTAACCACAATTCATTTTGCACATTTACTCCCTTAAAATAAAAGAGGAAAGATAATCTTTGTCCAGCTACTTCTACATTTGGAATTTATCTTCTCTCACAGTAAAGTGTCAGATTTGTTTAACTGGTCCCTAGGAAGATCTTTGTACTGTCTTTGTAGGATGTAGTTCCTGTGGTGCCTCTTGTCCTAAAACATCTGGCTCGCTTTCTTTGGCATAGCACAGAATGCTTAATGGCAGGTGTGTGATGATCCTTCAGGTAGTGGCTCTTATGTAGCCTCTGTGAGGCCCAACTCATCTGGAGGCTTGTCAAATACTGAGATCTATGTGCTGGCTTGTTTCTTCTGCTTATTTGTTTTTTCTGATTTATCAAGTCTTGGGGAAATAAGTAATTAAGACAGCATTATTATGTGAGTATATTTTTCAGGCATGCTAATTACCTAATGAATCATACTAATTATACTTTATAGCATATGACAAAAAATTTTGACAAACAAACACTTCAGTGGTTTGGCTCTTTCGGAAGTATTTGCTAGCTTGGTTACTATGCTAGTAACAAAATTGCACGTTGTAGTTAGAGTAATACTTTTTATCCTTCTATCACCTTTATGGACCCACTAGGTCTGTGGTAACCATACAGACTGTTACTGCTTTACGGGAGCAGAGTAACGTGTAGGGAATGGGTACACAGAGAGGGAAACATGCATTCTAAAAAAAAATAGTTTCACGTATGAGATACTTCCTAGCTCCCAAAATGCAGTCTCTCACGTTTCACAGATATCTTAGAAGAGAAATCCTAGTGTGTACTCCATAGATGGATTCAAATGTTGTTATTTTACTTAAACTTGAGTCCCTAAGGTTCTATCATAACTGATGTATGTAACCCTGTGTTCCCATTGCTGTAGCCTTCATCTTCCCTCTCAAGTCTAAACTGGACTGTATAATCATCAGAGCAAAGAAAATCACCTTTTTCTATTTCTATAGCATCTAAGTAGGGACAGTCTGATTTCTGACTGTAAAATCTGTCTGCTTCAATAATTCACAATAAAATCGATCTAGTGTTCCTGCAGATTACAAGAAACTGTTGAGAACTTGTTTTTGGGGCTTTGTAGTTTTCTGCTGTAAGCTAATATGAAATGCTTCACATTTTGAGTTTCCTCTTTATACTCTCCACTTTATAGTTATTGAAGTGACAGTGGAGAATTGAAATAATCTGAATTATTTCACTTGAATAGAGATGTGACTAGCAGCCAAATTAATTTATTGTAAAAATTATACTGTTCCATTAAGTTTAAAAAACTTGCATTCAAGTGCTGTTTAGGTAGTTTCATACCACAGAAAATCCCAGTAATGACAACTTCACAATTTAACAATGATCATGGTTTAAACATATGCAAGAGAACTTAATTTTCACTATGCTCTTTTAAAACAGGGACTAGTATTTTCAGAAACTGCTGTTGCAAACTATGGAGAACAAGGTATAATGTTGTGGTTAAAGACCATACCAAAGATTCCTGCCAAGAGGTCAGCGGTTCCTGAGGAGGTAATGCATTTCAGAACATTTGTGATATTTCTACTTCTGTGTCTCTATTTTGAAGCCACTTTATTATTTGAAGAAAAATAAAGACTTCATTTTGCACTGTGATGGAATATTTAAAAAGAAAAAAAGCTTGTAGCTATGTCTAGTAGTGCCAAGTGGGAGACTTAACCAGTACTCACTATTACACTGAAAATTTAAGTTAGATGCCTCTTACAGCTGAAGTAGTGTATTTTCATAGTAGGCATTAGTTCTGAAAAGGTTGACTTCCAGCGGGGAGGACTGAAAGAATGTAGATTAATGTGAAAAAAAACTGTATCTTAAAAGTACTTAGTTCTCTTCCACCAAGAATATGCGTCTTTGATAAACTGGTCAACTTCTGTGTTTGTTTTTCAGCATCTGATGCTGATCTGAGAGCTTACTGTTTTTCATCTGTTCCGTGCTTGATGTTTGTGACTGGAAGGATGGCTTTAAGATGGTCGCAATGTTCATTACTGAGTAGAAAACATTGCTATGTCTTCCTTATAAAAGTTTTTACAAGCATCTTTGACACGAACAATTCCCAGCAGTTTAAGAAAGATTAAAATTGCCATTCTTTTGTTAGATCTCTCCTGCGGTGTGTTTTCTACTGTCTCCAGCTGCTTCTTTCATAACTGGGATAACCATGGTCGTGGATGGTGGCCAAAGTTTATACAGCCATGCCCTAGAAATACCTGGTAAGAAATGGGCTACAGAATAATACCCTTCAAGTGTTTGAAGCTGGGCAATGGGAGGACACAAAAGTAAAATGCCTGGTTTCTCAATTAGCTAAGTATGTTGTTTTATTTATTTTCCTCAGATCATGACAGATGGCCCTCACCACCAGAAGGAAAAAATTCTGAAATGCTTCAAAGGCTTCTTTCTGGCAAGTTCAAGCCAAAGCTGTAAAGAAATGAGATTTCACCTTATTCCCAGTTGCATGCTTGCTGATAATTTCGCTTTGTGATTTGGGCTTACTAATTTAAGTAATACATTTTTTTTGCTCATATGTAACTACCTTGAGTGCCTTGATTTTGTGTTGGTTTATACTTAAAACTTGAAAAGCTGTACATACTAAATTTCTTCTCTGAAAACACTCACTGCTCTGAAAACGTTCATTCTCTTGGGAAGGGAATGTGTAAAAGACAAATTCTTCATTTGCACAGGCGTTAAGTAATTAAGAATTTTAGAAGTGAATCAAAAGATACTTATTTTGAAGGGACAGAGGGAATGTTGTGAAATCCTTCTGTTCTGGATGAATTTGGGGAGAAGGTAGTTTAAATCTCCATCATTACTATTTGTTACATCAGTAACCCCTGAGGTAGCTTTTAGCTGTATACTGTTTCTGTTCAGCCACACACTGGGTGTTCAACAATGATTTTAAAGACTGACTAGGTATTTCTCTGAAAAGAATTAAAAGTAAGGCAGAATACTGTTATTAATGTTTGAAACTAATGATGCATATCATATCGGGAATGTTGTAAATTGTTTGCAGCTATAGCTACATAATGGAGTTAAACTGGCTGCAACTTAAATTTTATAATAGAATAATCAGGTAATAAGCTTTTACATACAGTGATGGAAAACGATATAGATTCAACAATTCAATATGCATAATCTTGAAGCAACAGCTGTGGTGTATATTGCAGTGCTTTCTGCAGTGTGATGTGCTGTTAAAGGAGAAACTTGGAATCCTTCATTTACCAGTTAAAACACCTTCTGTCCATACTGTGTTGTCTTATAATATTAACATGATTTTGTTCATCAGTGTCTCTAAAATAGGTGTGATTTTGTGATCAATACAAAGATTCCATTTAAAAAACAGAAATCTTGCAATATATCACTGGAAGAGGCTGTATTTGTTGTTACTCACTTTATTCACTTTAAGGCAAGGTGCTCCTGTGTCTGATAGTTTTTATATTTTGATTAAAGTTAAGTGATTACTATGTTCACTGTAACAACTGAAATTTGTGGAATCAAGTTGCTGCTATAGAATCAACCTTATTGATACTTTATTTTGGATTGACTGTAAAAGTCTCTATCAGTTTTTTGTTCTCTGCAAAGATGTTGGGCTTTTATGTCTTTCATTAAAATATGGGAATATGTAGATTGCTTTTTCATGAAAATCTGAATGCCAGTTTTGTGAGGGAGGAGGGATTTAAGCCAAAATGCTTTCAGCTGGTATATCTTCTTTCCTTAGTAGCTGGGTGGTCATTTACATGGTTGTGAGAAATTTGTACAGAGATAAAATCAGTGCTTTTTTCAAAATTCTTGTGCAAGGTCTATATTGATTATTGCAAATACTAGTTCAGAGTACACAGCAAGAAAATTCCTCAAAGAAAATGCACCTGTTAGACAACTAACTCTAGAAGTCTAGCCCATTGCATTTCAGTGAAATTATTTAATTTGTTAAGAGATTGTTTCTACGTTCTTAACATTTTTCTGTAAAAAACGGTTTAACGTGAACTGTTGAGACTTGTTGAATTTCTCTTCATGTTTGACTGTGAGCTTCTATGATATGTGTGACTGTAGATTTGATGTGAAATGGAAGTGATTTGATAAAACTAAATTACTTTTATCATACCCCAGAACTATTATAGGATTTGAGCATAAACTTGGAAATAATTATTTTATATTGTTGCGAATTTACTCTTTAACTTTGCTGGAGTCTGAATATTTATAAAGAGGGGAGGTTTATACATAACAATGGTGAAATGCAGCACTCATCTCAGTGAAATGGAACAGGTTCAGAAAGGTGAGTGTTCTCCTGTGTGGGAGACATGTTCAGTCTGCAATTAATAAACTCCTCCACAAGAAAGAATTATAACAAACCTTTCCGCTTGCAGCGAATACGAGGAACTTTTATTTGACCTTGCCTTCTTCAAATTCCAGCAAAGCAGTGGATGTGTTAAGAATATCTAAGCTAGTGCTTTAGAAGAGGCTTGTTCCTTCACTGGCAAGAAGTTGAAACAGCCAGCATTTGTGGAGCTGTGATGTGCTGCAGCTTTGTGAATAGGAGAATACACTCAAAATACTCTGGGAGTAAGTACAGTGTAAGAGTAATAGTACTAATGTCCCCCATCTGTTGAGGCTTACTGTGCACAATATTAAAATGCCTATCACATTATACTGGATATTAGGCTACTAACTCCTCTGCTGTAATGGTTTTGCAATGATCACAGCCTCTGGTTTTTTTTGTCTTTCTTTTCCATTTTTTTCTTCTTGCACCCGGGAGATCATGAAATGTTTAATCCTTGGAACAGAGGTTTTATTTTCATCCTTGCCTCTTTAGTCCCTTTTTACGCAGATTTAAATTATTTTAAAAGTTTTGCAGCGCCTTGCAGAAACCCAGTGTTGTGTCAGCTGGCAGCATAAATGTTTCAAGTTTCTGCTGTTACTGCTGCAGATAATATCAGCTGTAGCAAAGCTCTTCCTACGCTGCTGTAACAACAGCCTTTGATCAAAGGGCATTGAGAGGTTAAAAAAAAATGGGTGTGGTAACGAAAACATCCTTGACCTGTATAAGATTTGGGTATCTGAAGTTCAGGGAACAGGGCTTGATTTGATTTATTTATTTTACAAGGAGGGTGAAGGCAACTGTGGGAAAAGGCCTAAAGCACCTTAGGAGGAATCAAGGAGATTTATTGTCCAAATACTGGAACTTAAACATTTGCTGCAATGTACAGTTGTAATAAGCAAAGAGAAGAGTGTTAGAATGACAGTTACATTTACCATACTGTTAGAAATCTCTTTTCAGTTGCTTTAATATTTAGCTTTGGCTAAACCTGTACCTATTCTGCCTGCCTCCTTATCAGATACTCGATTGACTGATAAATGGATGCCTATTAACTATTACTTTGCTCCACTGTCTGGTGTTATATCTGAATACGTGTCACAGAACTTTACATTTATGAAAGCAGTGTAGTTCCATGAAAGGGAATTTCTGTCAGCTGTGCTTGCCTTATGTTTTACAGATACTCTTTGTGTTAAGCAAAATACTGGTTATTCAAGGTAGTTATCTAGCGTAAAATGAGGTTTGATTATTCAGTGGTTTTATGTCATGTAAAATTAAGTCTGTGTTGTAAAAATCTTCATTCTTTAAGGATTAACGTGTTTGCTAAAGGGAGTATAATCTGTCCAGTGTTATTCTGCAGTAAGGTCCATTGTCTACTTTAAAATGAAAATTAACAAATAAAAGCTTGTCACAAGCTTTTATGGATCAGTTTAGTCTTCTGCATAGTTGTATAGAATATCCCGTATAATCTTTAAGAAAGCAAGCTATTTGCCAGATAGTGTAATTTCATATACTTCTAATCAGCATCTCCTAGTTTACTCTTGCCATCTTGAATAGCAGACTTGTGTTAAATGGCTGAGTAATGTAGACATTAGGGGAATAATCTTATTAGTAAAGTCAACAGTGCCTGTGTCCTGGATTACCGAATATGGCTGAGTTCTAAGGGTAAATGAGTTGTTTCATAAGCCTCAAAGATGGGGTTGGAGCAGACAAACCTCTCTCTCCCCCTGCCCAGTCTCATAGTGTGCCTTTTCTAGAGAAGCGATTCCATCCCTGAATGACTCCCATACTTCTTTATCTTTCAAGTATTATAGACAAGTCAATAGTTGGCTGTTCTTTATTTATTTTGTTCTAGAGCGAAACTTAAACGTCTTGGGCAGCGCGAATGTGTCCTGAAATGCGAAATATGATGGGAGATTCCAGTCTGGGTAAGAAGCCTCTTATCAGAGAGATGTGACTGTTTGAAATAGAATTATGAATAGGATTGATGATATTTTTTTTTTTTGTCCCTTTATCGTTCTTTTTTATTTTAACCTAAGTCTCATGTTTGTAGGTAAAAGCTTACTTAGGTGTAATCTCTTAAAATGAAGTCTGTTTGGCTTCTTCACTTATATTCCTGTAGAAGTTTAATTTTTTCCTGCTTTGGGGTGAGAAAGGACTTGGTTGCTGTAACTGCTAACCATGTCTTTATGTACTCTGAAGAATCCACTTCTTGCTTCAGATCTGTAACTCTAGGGCTCTAGCTGGAAAGGTGTAATGAGTCTTCCAGCAGTGGTTCTGGACTGTCCTCCCCAGGCTATTTGCTTTCAGTCCCTTTTGGCATCAGCCTCACAGCGATGGTGCAGTGTGGTTCCAGAGGAACTGGACCTACTGAGATGCGGGCACGCCTCTCCTTCTGTCACGGAAAGGCAGAGGAGCATTGCAGTCAGGTAGGACTAGCAAAGGCTTCAAATAATACCGTTGTTTGCTCGATACATGCGAGCTGGATTTAGATTTATAAACAGAATGTAGGTCCTCCTGCTGGTGAAGAAAGACTCTCAATCACTTTATAGCATCCTGGCATCACAAACATGACGCTACTGCTGTTCCCAAAGGAAGCCATTTTGACTTGCCTTATCTGCTCTCTCTCCAGCAGCTTGTTCCTTTGCAAGTTAACCCCTCATTTGATTAAAAATATATCTGAAATTAATCTCTTCTTTAACTAGATCCTTTCCTGGATGTAGTTCAAAATGTGGTTAACATAAGTGGCAGCTATAGGAAGGAGTGGGGAGGCGAAGAAATTTGGGGAGGAAAAGGAGGAGGATGGCATGGCCACGAAAAAGGGCTCGTTTGTTGCCATTTAAAGTGCTTAGAAGCTATGGCTTCAGTGTTAACTAATACAGGCGCTCGTTAGCCTCGAGCAATACGTCGAGAAGGTGAGAACCTCTTATTGCAATGAGATATTGATCCTGGAATCCAGGGAGAGCCATACTGCCAGATTTCAGTCAATTGCTTGAGTAGACTATCCTAAGATGTGCTTACCCTATAATTTCCACCCCCGCTCCTCCCAGCTTCCATCGCCTGTCCAGGGCTTGTACTGAATGCATAAATAACTAATATGCTTCATTGCAACTTCGGTCATCTATTTTTATATTACTCTTTTCCATATCAGCAATTAACACTATTCCTATAAGCTTGATTTTGCTCCAGTAGCGTGACGCATGATGTCAGAACTGTGCCCCTGGATTTGAGCTCAGAGTGAGCCAGCGTCGCAAGTGCTGCTCCCTGGTGTCGATACGATTTTTTAAAATTTTTTTATTTATCTCAAAGTCAATATTTATCTGTTTATCCCGCTCCTGATAGCGAAGATGCTCTGTTTTAGGGCTTATGGCACAGAGGCGCTGATGCCTGTCGGGATGGACGTGACCTCCGCAAAGCGCTCTTGGGAGGGTGCTGGTGGGGCAGGGAGGGCGCTCAGCGCTGTGTGGGCTTTGGGCAGAAACACAGGAGCGCCTGGGCAGAGGAACGCGGGCGGGATGACCTTCTTCAACCTTTGCTTGCTCCTCCTGTAGTGAAGGAACTCAGACTTCAGAACCTGCCATTCACTAAGCCTTTCTCCATCAGTGAAACCCCTTTGCAAACCTGACAAACGGCCATGAACGGGGACGCTACGGCAAAGGAAGCCCTGGATGTGTTTCCAAAGCTGTGTAAGCAGCTGTGGCTCATTGATCTCGCTTGATGGTGCAGGACCATCACACAACGTCAGCGTTTTTCTAGGCTCTTTCCCTAGCATTTAGCAGAAAAGGTCACCTTAACTTTCTAGCTGAAGACTCTCCATCATGACAGGTGTCTCACAAACACGGCTGACAATTTTGCCAAGTGTGGAACAAAGTGTCTTAGCTTTGAGGGAATGACTACGACCCCCGCGTGTTGGCTCTGGAGTTCTTATCCATCGGCGTGATTCAGAGCCTCGTGCCTTTCTTGGATGTGCTTCATCAGCCGCTCCTCCTCTAGCACTGGCCTCTCCCATCCAGTCTTATTTTCTTTAAATGCTGATTGTTTTTATCACTTTTCTGCAGCCTGTTTCAGTGGAAGATCTCAAAATACTCACGTTGTGGGCCTTGATGTGCAAAGTTTTTAAAAAGTTCCGTACGTGGTTTGCCCTGGAATTTCACTCTCCGGGGTGCGCAGCCTGGGGTCTTGTCCCTCTGGAGACTGGGCTAATTGGGAGAGCTCAGCAGCGTAATTATACCTTCTCGTGATAACGACGAGTCCTGAACTTCCGTTCAAGTAGCTTTTCCCAGGTTTGTTTAGAGCGGATTTCGGGGCTTTGTACAGGCTTTAATAAAAAACCTAATTGTCTTGTAGGCTACCTGCCGCCGGCCACAGGGCTCCCGCGCATGCGCCGCCGCGGCCCCTCGGTGCGGGCTTCCCTCCGCCGCCTCCCCTTCCCGCGCCTGCGCAGAGGCGGGCCGTGGTGACGCCGGCCGGCGGTGACGTCCCGCGCTCCCTCCCCCGCCTCCCGCCGCTGCCGGCGGCGCGTCCGACGTCACGAGTTTCGGCGGAGCGGGAGGCGGAGCTTTCGGTTGGCAGCAGAAGCGGCGGCGCCCGCCGGCGCCTCACGCCTGAGGGGATCCCCCCCACTCCCCCCCCAGCTC
>JAOXNO010000078.1:16355789-16427946 GCA_028565335.1 Limnodromus scolopaceus | reverse complement strand
GGCGGCCGCCCGGCCTCCGCTGTGACACAGGTCGGTGCCGGCGGGGGGTGAGCGGTGGTGGTGGTGGTGGGCTTTGGGAAAGGCCGGGCGGGGGGCGGCCCTCGGTGGCCCGGATGCCTCTGCGTTTGGCGGGGAGGGTTTGTCGGTGCGCCTTGGAGGGGGGGCCTCGCCGGTGCGGGGGAGGCGCGGGGCAGCTTCGGCATCCAGGAGGTGGCCGGGCTGGGGGCCGCGGGGGCAGCCTCCCTCTTGCGGGTAGAGGGACGCGGCGGTGTGGTTATTTGAGGTGCTGGGGGGGTGGTGGGCATACGTGTTAGTTATTGACGTTACAACCGCAGAATCATCAGGATTTTCCGAGCTCTGCAAATATTTATATGTCACCGTAAACCTTCCCGCGATTGCCTACCGGTGCTCTCCTCTCTTGTCTCGAAAACGCTCTGCAGTGGCAGCCGTGAATTGGGTATGTAGGTCAGATTCTGCCAGATATTTTTTTGTCGGAGGGAAAAAGTGAATGCTTAGTTATTTTTTTCCCTTATTGCTTTTGAGGTGCATTGCAGCACCCACGAGGTTTGGTTTAGCTTGTATTTTGGATTTTTTGTGTGTGTGTTTTTCCTGGCTTCCTTTCTTGCTCCATAAATCTGGTTTTAGTTTTTGGCTGTGGAATTACTGAAGATCAAAGCATTAAATAAGCTGAGCACTTCTAAGCTGTATTGTGTCGTGAAGTGTCCTCTAAAAGGGTGGTAAAAAATAATAGAAGCATGTCTTGAAACGAGTGGGATTTCTACTCCATGTGGAAGATGTTTCTCAGCTATAACATTTCTTTAAACAATGCAGCACGTTGCAGATTGTAAGGGGCCTTCAGAAATGTGTTGCTATGTATATGGCAAAGATGTCGTATTTGCAGAATGAATGTCTACATGCTTGTCTTGCACAGCATCTTGGATTCTCTTGTGGCATAGCGCTTATTAGCAGAATATCCTAGAAACTGCTCTTTCCCATGAAATTCTCTTAGGGATAGTTTTAAGGGAATGGACAGCAATGAGTTAGTACTTAGGCTACACTGAAAAACCTTAGAAGAATTTTCTTGGTTATTTAGGTGTTTTTTTTCCCTACCCTATGACTAAACCCTTCACTGTCATTTGAAAATAACAGAAATACACGAAAGTAGAATTTCCTTATAGAGTATGCCTTTGCTTACAGTGGCTTTTAAAATAACTGCCTTCCTCAGAAATACATTAAAAAATGAGAACTTGCTATAATTCCTGTTTTCTTTACACTTTGTGTTCTGTCATGATTGACACTGAAATGTATTGAACCCAAATATTGATTCAGATAATGAGGCTGCATGTAATCAATTTGGGTTTTTTTTTTCCAAGGTTTTATTGTATTTTGATAAAGCAGAATAGCAAGGTAACGCTTGTCAAATTGACTCATTGCTGGAGAAAAATCTGTGTACAGTTTGTCTTGATGAACTGTGTCAGTGCTTTACCTGACACTAATGGAAGACTACGGTGAAGAAAACAGATGGTTCTGAATTGCTTGTCTTGGCTTGCTGAGATTTCTAAACTGTCAGGGGAAACTTTTTCTAAGATAGCTGTGGCATTTGGTAATCTCGAGAGCGTTTATAGTATATGTGAGTAAGCAGATATCTGTGACAGGTAGACTTTATTCACGTAGTACAATAAGAGTATTATCTTATTGTTTAATATCATGGTAGGGAAGCTCTTGTGGGGTTTTCTTGGTTAGATTTTTTTTTTTTTGGCTTTATGTTGATAAAACTATAGATAATTTATGGTGAAAATAAATAGCCTTTCAAATTGGTCACAGACCTGACAGTGGTTCTTTGCTGTGGCTCTTAGGAGAACTAGTCAATGCACAGACTTGTAGAATCTAAAGCCAATTGAGGCTAAATGCAGAAGACTTACTGTTTTATTATAAAGATACAATTTTATTCTGGAGAAAGCAAGAAAATTGGCCATGCTGTAAATTTAATTTGTGTTCATAGCTTTTACTGTACTTTTTTTTCTTACAGTTTTCTAAAATATAGTGTTAATATTTAGATATAAATTGGAATTACTGTTTTTTAAAACCATGTCATTGTTATTAAGTATTTGTGGAGAAATTACTCAAAAAAGCTTTGCATATTAGCAATCTTAAGTTCCACTTTTTGTCTTTCATCTATATTATCTTTACTGCAGGCTGACTTTTTACATCAGCAAAGTAAGTCCAAAGTAATGAATAACACGTAATTTATTTTTGTGACAGATTGTTCAGTGGGTCTCTAACTGAGCATTCTCTGAACTGAAAATATTTGCTTCTAAAAGGCAACCTGAGAATAATAATAGAGTGATTTCCTTGATTGATTTCCTGTCTGCCACCAAACACACAGCCAAAGGTGTTCTGATCTACTGAGAGGTACACATTTGAATGTGTTTTCTAATAATTTATTTTTAGATCTTTGTTGTTAACGTTATGCTCTGTTTAGATTACTATTTGGAGAAAAATAAATGAATGATGAAAATGTCACTGATCAGTGTAATTCAGTACATCTTGTTACTTTAGCAGAGCTTATTTTCAGACGTATGACAAGCTAATGTAGACATATATATTGACTAGTGGCTCCACCTAGGTTTATCTAATTAGCAAACAATTAAGTTTGCTGTCCTGAAAGCTTGATTTCTAAATTTAAGCTTTTAAAATTCTGAAGTGGAACTGGCACAGTATTAAATGAAAAAAATATTTAAAAAATCAGTGAATTCTATTAAGCACACTCATTTTCCTGTGGGAGAGAAGAAAAAAATTTTAAAGAATAAACTGCATTTGCTATTTTCCTGGTATTTTCTAGTACTAAGGAATAGGTCAACATAGATCATGCGTGCTATAATTGCACATATCTTGCAAAATAACATTGCAAACATATAATTGGGCAGTGGGAACATGTTCAGAATGCAGTGCGTTAGTCATGATTCTCACTTCTGGATCTTAGCATGAGATCTGGATATAGTAATAACAGTGATAGCGACACATGCAGCTTATGGCTCCGTTAACCTAATTTCGTAGACTAAACATGCTTGTTTGCAGGTTTTTTTCTGAGATGTTTCTTAATATATTCACCTTAAGTACATTTTTTGAGAAGCTGCAGAAGGTTTGGTGACAACGAGTGAGGGAAAAATGGAGCTCTGTGTCAGGATATTGCACTGATTTCCATCTGTGGGAACCACTGCTCTAGAGACACTTGACCCACAAATGCACATATGGCATAGTTTAGAGCCCAGCTTAATGAGGTCATTTGAAGTTGGACTTACTTGAGCAAGGCCAAAGCAGGGGTATCTGCAGTGTGCTTTAAAAACTGAGAGTTGGGAATTGGTAATGTAGGGAGGCCTGTAGAGATGTGACTTTTTCCTGTCCATTTGCAAAGTCTTTTATTTATATTTACTTCTATATCTCAAATTGTTGCATATTTCTGAAATTATACCAGCAAACTGCAACTTAGTTTTTCATGAGAGGAAAATAATTTTCTTTAGGACAAAGTTTTTTCTTTGCTCTAGCTTTGTTTTCAGCCATTTTTTCTTTGAGTCCTTTGCTATTTTTTCCTCACTTGCTTCTCTTCCTTTATTTCCTTTCAGTCATTTGTCCACTTCAGTGGATTATCTGCAGTTGTAAAAGATGCCACTTTTGTGTACCTCGGATGTTTTGTGCTACCTACACTAACAGTTTGACAGCAGCAATGTGATAAAATACAAATATTTCAGGTGTTGATGCTGCAAAGACTGTACTTTGGAAGCTCGGGTACGATGACGCTGATAAATGGTTCTCATTTTGATAAATTAAGAAATTATAGGTGTGTAAGAAGGAAAGGGATTTCATGAGATCAATCCCTACTCTGAGGTAGAAGCAAATACACTGAAATTATGTGACAGACGTTTGTCTGATCTGTTCTTAAAAACCCCCAAAGAGGGGAATACCACACCTCTTCACTGGTCTATTTATAGCTAGTACATAACTATCATTATAGTTATGAGGCTTTTCTTAATATTTAACTAAAGTCTCTGTCTTGGTGCTAGTTCAGCCAGTTAGTTCTTGTCCAACTATTATTACTCATGCCGGATAATGATTTCTGTACTCTTTGCACCAGCCGTTGGCGTATGTGAAGACTGTTGCTCTGTCTCCTTTTATTTCAGCCTTCTCTTTGCTAAACTGGGGAAACAGGCCTTTTCTTCACAGGTCATGTTTTGTCAGGATTTCTGCCGCTGTTGCTAACTCTCATCGGACTCTGATTTGTCTAGATCTTTTTCAGAGTTCCCCAAATTCTTCCAGCAACAGAATAACTAACTTACTCTAAAAAGTTGCAGCAGAGGTAACATGACAGCCTTATTAAAATGTCATTCTAGGGTGTGTGTGCACGCACGTATGGTTGGTTTTTGTTTTGGTTTGGGGTTTTTTTCCAAACAACATCAGGTTCTTGGCTCCTGCATTTGTTAACACAGGAGCTTGTGTTATTATTTGTTAAGTCAGGTAACACTTCATATATGTGAATTTGAGTTATCTTTCTGAAGAATAGAGCCTTATATTTTATTTAATTCGGTCTTTATTTCAGCTTAGCGTTCTAATATTAAGCATCTCTACATTCAACAGGATCACTGTTCAGTATGTTATTCTGCAGGAAAATGTGCAGTTTCTGCTCTTCCACATCTATTTCCCACCGCATACAATCCCTGTGGCTTTTGAACGTAAGCCTGCTCTACAACAGGAAACTTAGTTGAAAACAGGTTATCCTAGGGTGAGGCACAGCTTCTATTGGCAAAAATGTGTCTTTAGTGGTCTCTTTTATACATGTGCTGTCTTTGAAGTAAGTTGTATTGCTAAGATAAACTTCTGTCAGTGTAACTGTACCTGAACAAGGCTTTTGTCATTTTGAGGTGTCATACAGTCCGATGACATAGAAGAAATTTTTATCCTGTGGGCATGCTTTATTGGAAGAATTGCAGAACCAGCTATGAAACAGATGTGTTCAACATGTTTCCCTGGCTTTACTCCATTTTATCTGACTTATGTAAATGATTTTATCCATAATTTTTGAGGCCGGATCACAGATGGGACAAATTGTGCGATTCTTTCAGTGTTGCTGCTTACACAAAAACAAAGCAGACACCAATAACGATTGTTAAAGAAGGCCTTTAGTTTCTTGCAGTAAGAAGTATTCCAGTAGTCAGTGTTGATTACCTCTTACCTATCCTCAAAATTATTCTAAAATAATTTAGATGAGTTCTGTAAATGCCAACAGTTTAAATGCCATCTTACTAAAACAATAACAATGGGAACTATAGTCTCACCTTTGAACACAGATTTGAAAATCAAAAAACATCTGGATCAAGCTGTTTGAATTAAAAAAAAGGAAAATAGAATTAAAATATTGACACAAGCAATAATTTAATTTCTAAAGAAAATCTAAAGAAAATAAGACATTCTATTGAAGAACATGAGAATTGTCACCCTAAATATTTTTTTGAATCCAATTGCTGAAAACTGATTGGTAAAGATCAACCTGTATTTACACTCTATGTTTATTTTTAGCAGTGCTGCAATTATTTTAACTCCAGCATGAGATTTTTAATATTTTTTTTAATAAAAATCAATTGGAGAGGCAAACCTTCAAGCGTTCTTTTGTTTTTTCCATAATAGCTTGATGATAACTGAATGGGTATAAAGTAGTAGTTAGAAAAGTGTTCCTTGCACGGCTGGTAACAGTAAGCACGTTAACTTCAGTGTGATGAGTGACTTTTTAAGCTGCTGCAGCAAGTTCCTCTAGAGAGTATCTATTAAGGCTCTGTGTCTGTGATATTGGCACTGTCATGAATACCAAATAAGAGACTCAAATGAAAATTTAAACGTCACTGGTGAAGTGGCTGACAAGTTTTAGGTAAATCTTGATCTGTAATGATATCAGGCAAAAGATAATTCTGTATTCTTCTTCCAATGGTGAGCCTGAATGAATGCTTAAGGAAGAGTGACAACAGGGTAAGCATATATAATACTTAGCTTGAATATTCTTTAAACCACTAACTGGTTTCAGTAGAGGTTTATTCAAAATCTGATGTGGTTTTTGTGTAGCTAGCAACCTTTCGATTCTTATCCTCAGACTTGGCCAGTCCTGTTTTTTGCTTGCAGCTAAAAGTCTGGCATCAAAATATCCTTTGGTAAGAAATTCTACAGGTATTCTATTTGTTATGTTAAATCTACCTTTTTCTTTTTTTTTTTTTTTAAGTACAACTTAGCTGTTGTACTGGTTTCTTCTGGTGACACGTTTCTTTTGGAAGAGAGTGAGCAGTCCGTCTCTGTCCAATATAACAACCTGTCTCTGTTCCTCATATGATTTTGTAACACTTTATGGCTTTCTCCCTCTATTTGAATATTTCTGAAACCAGAGAGTCCTAACTTCCCCATTTGTTTTCCCCATTAGAGCCCATTCTGTGCCTTCTATTGTACCTTTTGCTCTTCTCTGAAGCTACTGTTCTCTGCTACATCCTCCTCTGGAGCTGAAGGCCCCAGGGCTGCTAATGATATTCAAGGTGGGCAGAGAATGATCTGGTTTGGACTGATGTTTTTCATAATAATTCCTCACATTGGCTTTCATTTCTGAGTGCTGCCAGTATTCAGCGTAAAGCCCGTTGGTTTGTTATGTGCAAACTTAGAACTGCTTCTGTCCCTCTGCCCCCCAGCTTGCATCACTTCCATTCATCCGTGCTGGCTGTCTTCTGGTCCCCTTGTCTGATAAAGACCACCTCCTCTGCTGTAGGCAGCCCTTTCCTTGCGCTCCCCAATAACGTAATATTGATAGGCATAGTAGCGTCGGAAAACTTTGCACCTTGTTCTTGTTCCTGTTTATTGGATAATTTAGCACGTGTTGGAACAACCATATCTACTCTTCCCTGCTCTATCATAATTATCCATATGTTCATTATTTCTAGTTTATTTGTTATAGGTCACACGTAACTGTTTGTAGTTCCCTGGAATTACACGTGCCATCTTTTAAAAGATCTTTTGAAAAGATCCGAATCTGTGCAGTAGCCAAGAAGATTGGTTCCAGCGCGAATTCTTGCTCCTGTCTTTGTGGTGATATCAGTGCTGTAGAAGCGTGAGATGGGTTAGATGGGCTGATGGTTAATTAAAATGTAAAATAAATCTTTTTCAGCTGGGTCATCTGTTTGCTCTAGAACTCCTGCTTGTCACTGAGGTTCAGCTGGAAAGCAGCAGTATCTGTAGACAACCAGGAGTGCCCCCTTGGCAGAAATGTAACCTCAGCAGTGGAACTGTAATCTTATAGATGATGATATGTGGGCATGTACCTAGGAATCCTTCTGGTCGTATATACTCCCAACTTTTGAGTCTGTAGTTAATTTACATTATTAATGGTACTTATTAGGGTTCTTACATTTTTATAAGTTGAGGAAAATGTAGCATCATAGGTGTCATTGTAATGATTTGGTACCTGCTGCTAAGGGGTGTGCTACAAAGATAGGTTTTTATTGTTACATTTTGATTTAAATGTTATGATGAGGCATTGAGTTGAATTTCTTTTTTTATGGTTCACAGAACAAAGCACAAAGTGAAAAAGAGCTTGTGTACTTGGTAGCTTAGCAATATCTTAATGTGTTGGCCTATGTGGGTCATCCAGTTTAAAAACATTGCCTACTGAATGGATATGGATAAAATGGAATGGATAAAAACTTAAAGTTCATCCATTTAGACCTGCTCAGTGAGACCTGCAGTCTACAAAAATGGTGCACGGTCATATTATACGTGTGATAAAAAAATCTTTGGTTTTTGCATAGTATGTGCTACCTATGCATGTGTGCAAGGCTCCCGTGGTTTACATTAATGTATATTAAGTACACACTTGTGTGTCCTCTCAGTGGTGTTATTGGTCCCTCTGTTTGTGCAGTTCCAAGCGTGAGAGGTCTGAGTCTATCCACACCTGTGGCTCCATTTTCAAATTTATTGTGCTTTGTTTTTGTTGTTGTTAAATGTTTTAATCTTGGAGACTGATTCAGGAGTGTTTTTTCTGTGCTGTGTTGGAAATCTGTATGGTTCATGAATGTTTTATCTTACTTAAAATATTCCACGTTAGTGTACTATGAAACTCTTTTGCATTTTATGTTCTTATTATTGGTGATAGGAATAATGAAAGAAATGTCTGAGAATATACAGAATTAATTTGAGTTAGAAGGGGGAGAAAGCACATGGGCTGTTGAACTAGGAAGACTGGAGTGTGAGCCATGAGAGGCATTTTAGGCAGAAGCTCTAGGAGATGATATGTTAATGTGGTAGAAAAGCTTGGTAGCAGAAGTTAAGAAAAATCATAGTTTTCTTACCATACTCTGGATTTCCTCATTGTATCACTGCCTTATGTAGCGTACAGGAAGAACTGTGCTTTGAGGGATGAGTAAGATAGTATGTAACGAAGACTGTTCACTGAGGACTCTTCCTTGATTTGTTGCAAAATTTGGAAGATGTACAGCAAATGAGACTGAGATGTCCTCACAATGAAGACATTAAAATGCCCTTAGAGAATTAGATTCTGTCCTTGCTGGTGTCATAGCAAGTTACCAGGTAGGTCATGTTAATCGGAAAGGTTTCGCATGTGTTGTTGCGTTCAGGTTTTTTGGTACTTGATTTGTAATTATAGTAGTGTGATTTGCAGTCATGACTGAAACAGCTAGAACTGGGAAATCGGTGAGTTTTGCTCTGAATGGAAGCTGCTGTCAAATGTGATGGTTATAATGAAGAAAAACAAAGTTTCTCAGTTCTAGCCCCTGAAGATAGATATTAAAACTATCTGTAGAAATGGAGAATGGGTTTATTTCTCTGGTTTATTTCCTGACATAAATGTCTTTCAACCCATTATTGTCACAGAACTGGAAGATGAACTGAAAAGGACAGAACTGGTTACTGAAGTTTAAGGATATGCTTTCTTCTGAATGCTCTCAAAAGCAAAATCTGACTGACGATTTCTGTGCAATCAAAATAAATCAAAATGCTCCATTTGTTTACAATATTCAGTTTCTGCTGGAAGCCTGCTTTTTGTCTCATGTTTTTGCTTAAAGAATAATGTTCATAGATCATAGCGTGCACACACAGACACGAAAAAGTTAAAAACGTCCCAGGAGTATTTTGCTCAGTGTATTTGTGGGCACTGTAATGTTATCTGAATGTACTAAGTAAGCCTTAAATGTTTTTATGATGTGAATAATATTAAGCCATTTATGTAACATATAGCTTAGCTAATGGTAAGGAATTTGTTCTTAATGTTGTGATGCTCTAAGACTTTTCGCCATGATGGTGGTGATAGATTTCCAAGACACCAGAGTGATTTGGAGGCAGCGATGCAGTTATTTGTAGCTCAGTGAACTGTGTCTATTACTTTTTAACATACTTTTGTGAGAAAATCTGGTCTCGGATAAGAGGAGTATGAGCAGTCGATCTCTCATCAGTATGTTCTGTTGCAAAATTGGCAACACTGAAATATTTTGCAAGGTGTCACTGTGGCATCTGCCCTCAAGTTTCAGCTGCTGTGACCCTTCCTCAATTTAAAATGCTTATGTTTGTTTCATAATAGGATTTTTTTTCCTTGAAATCAGGAACGGGTCTTAAGAAAGTATCACGACTTTGAAGGCAGATTTGCTTGAGGTATTGGCAAAGTCATTGTTCAGTTAGGTCAAGAAATGAGCTGTCAGAGGGGGTGCTTTGGCTGCTGCTGAGGCAACAGCAGATACAGGAAATGGAGAAGTTCTCTAAAACTTGAATTAGGTGAAGAAAGAGGTCTTGTTGAGGAAAGTAGATGCTTTTCTGTTTGAGGCCAATTACAGTCTTATCTCCTTTGTGTACTTGAAGTGGAGTGGGTTTATGAAGGGTTAGCCAGTAGAGGCTCTTAATGGCATTTGGAAAGAAGAGGTTCATTCAAAGCAGGAAACTTATATTTAAGTGCCTTGAAACTCTCTAAATATGCTTATCTCTGCCTATCAACTGTAAAGGAAGTGTAGTGAGATTAGCTTTCCTAGACTACAGTTACTCTTTGTGAATATTGCTGTAAGTGTTAAGATATTTATCTCAACAGCATAATTTTGCTATAAACTCATCTTGAACTAAATTATCTCCTACTTTGCATTTTTATGAGAAAAATCATTAAAAACCGTGTCCTTACATTCTCAAACCTTCCAGCACATTTTAACTTTTTCAAGTCAAGATCATTGTTCATCAAGCTGTTAAGTGTTATATGAATATGTCAAATTACAGTTTATAGAACAGCAGAAACTGGAGATTTAATCTGAGGAGGATGAAGTTTTACGTTTGTCCCTGGGCATGGTGGATCCTTCAGTTCATTCTGAAGTCTGTGTCTCAAAGTACTTTGAGAGATGAGCTGCATTTATGGTGTTGGAACTGACAGCACTGCTTTTTGAGGTTTTATCCTCCCTGTAACTGGGAGGGCACCATCCATAATTAGAAGTTGTATTTTATGCAAGTCTGGTTTGTTTTTTTTTACATTGAGCTCTGGAAGGAGTACAGCTAGTAACCATTCTTTTCAGAAAATAAACAAATGCCAAATCATATCTGTAGCTGTACAGATGAGGTAAGTCTGCGTGGTCTTGTGTGCTAAATTAGACGTAAATTAACTTTTTTGGCTTGTCAGGAAGATTTTAAGTCTTCAGTTTAAGAAATTTCAAGTCTGCACATTGTAGAGATACCTGATACATCTCTAACAGCAGTAAAGGTACTGGTTCTTCAGCCATCCCACACTTGCTGTCTGCAGTCTTTCTGATATTCTGCAGTAAACAGTGTATCTGTAGGTTGTGTACAGAAGCAAGATGGCTTCTGCATATACTGCATTTTTATACACACAAGGATTGCATTGTCTCTCTTTAATTTTGTATTGCACTTCTGTTAGGTAATTATACATTGTGATTTAATAAGTCTTCTGAATTGTCTTTTGCTAAGACTGTCCAGTCTTCCAGCTGCAACTTTTTTCCAGTTTCTTAAATGATTGTCTCTATGTCAAAATGCATTAAATGCAAAACCATTATTCAATAAACATAATAAACCACAGTATTTAGATTTACATAAAATACAGCTTCTAATTATGGGTGGTGCCCTCCCAGTTGCAGGGAGGAGAAAAGTTCAAAAAGCAGTCCTGTCAGTTTTAGCACCATAAATGCAGCTCATCTCTTAAAAAAACAATTATTAAACACAATAAAAATTAATATTAAATGGGGAAAAATCACAATAAATTATTACATGCATTTAAAGTATTTAACTGTATTTAAATACATTTTGTTCAACTATGACTGGTTTTAAACATGATTCAGGTCATTTGCTTAAGCCATTATTTGTATATCTCTTTGTGCCTACCTGATCATTGCTGGTCTGTAGGGGCTTGCAGTAGGAATCATGTTCATTGATGTTTTTTGCTAAATAGGGATATGAATCTCAAAATAATTTATTTTAGTCCGTCAGCTGAGTTTCCTGTTAGTTAATTGAGACTTTAAAACAAATAATTAAAATGTTATGTGATATTTAGCCAAATATGTTGGAAAAACCTAAGTAGGGTAGTTGCTGTAGTTAGTTCTGTTAACTAATCTGTAATCGTTTCAAGAAGCCATATATTGCTTGGCAGTAATAATAATCTTTGAAATCAAGGTATTTATTGCGGTTTTGCTTTTTAATTCCATGGTAGAAAACAAGCTAATTATTATATTATTTTACTTTGAATTTATGTGGAGTTAGATAATCAGCAGCTCTTGGACCCTTTCCTTTATCCTTCTCAATTATTTATACAATATTTACAATCCACTAGAATCTTCTTGTTTTCCAGGTATTCACAAAAATTGCAAGGATGGTCCAGAAAACTGAACCATTAATTTTTTGAAGAGTCTTAGACTCTCGCAAGTCTCTGGATCTTTAATTTAAACTATTTGATCTGAAGTATATTACAAATAGTGCATCATGTCTCTCTGTTGTTGTGTAGATGGTGAAATTTCTATTCCAGTAACACTATGCTGTGGTTTGGATACATCCTCTTGGTATTTTTTTTTTCAAAACCAGAACAAAAAATGGATGCTGGCTCTTTCTTCCTGTTTTTTATCACCACTTGCTATTTCACCATCTGAATTCAGTAAAATACATATCTGAGGGCTTTTTTTCCCTTAATGTATTTTTATTTAAAAAAAATAGTCTGTTAGCTTTGAATGAGTTGGGTGCTATTGTTTTATGAAGCCCTTTGTGCTGATAGAGGTAGCTGGCTCATGGTACTATGTGCTTAAAGGTGCTTGGTCTCTGTAAAATAGGTTAAAATAGCTTGGGGCTCTGAATAAACTGGTTTAATTACAAGAGAGTGATAAATTCAGGGCAAAGTATAGAAGTATACTGACTAAGCTACATACAATCGGAACAAGACTTAAAATATTTTGAAAAATAAACCCAAGTACTTTCGCAGGAAATGAACCAGAAATGCTCTTTTCTGCAAAGGACTATTTGCTGTGTTTATGTTCCTTCCTCTGTCAAACTGCCATTCTCCTGGTGGAAGGGTTTAGTTTGGCTCTTCAGGATAGAACTGTTGAATGACGGTGACTATGGAAAAGCAAGCAGTAAGGGGAAAAATAGAGGGGAATACATTTTCTGTCTCATACTGTGTGAAGCCAGGGCAGGGAGTCAGTCCTGAATTACTGCCCTGGTTGTAAGAGATGCTGCTCTAGACTGTGTCTTTTCCTTGCTCTGGGTCATCATCTGGCAGAGCCTGATGGGTTCTGCTGTTTTGCAGGTCTTTCCTGGCACAGCAGAACTAGGTGGACCTTCTCAGTGTATCCTGTCCCGTGCAAGTAATCTCACTATTGGGATAAATTAGAGGGGGAAGAAAGTGCTTCAGAATAGAAGGGGGCACATGGCTGAAGAAGAGCTAAGGAGGAGAGTATTACTGCTCTGTGGCTCACGTCCTTACTGTACTGGCATGCTGTTGATAGGCAAGATCCCTCCTTCCCAGATTTCAGACCTTAAGATTGCTTGAGGTGTACAAAGAAGGCCGTGATTAAATGTTCTAACAGCTTTTTTCCAAGAGAGATGTATCCATTCATTCCCCTCCAATATCTGTTAATTTTAAAAGATTCTGTGGTGCTGTTACAAGAAGAATATTTCTGTTATATTATTCACCAGTTAAACTTAATTTCCAATGTTCCGAATTTGACCCACTGAGTCCTATTTTGTTTTGGTTTGTTTTTCAAGTGTTACCTTAATTTTTCAATGTGTCATCAATTTTTGATTTGTATTAATTTTTCAATGTGTCATCAATTTTTGATTTGTATTAATTTTCTTTTCTACCTTACTTGTGAGCACCTTTTCATATGTATTATCATATGTTAATAATACATATAATATCATTATGCATATGTTAAACGTCTGAATTTTTCTGAAACTAAATTCACATCTAATGTTTTATTGTTAGGCTTCAATTAAGAGACCTTTCTGTTACCTGCTTAAATATTCTTGCTACTGCTCTTTCCTACTCTTTTTTCTATTCTTCATGATTTTGTGTTACTGCTGCTGCTTTCACGCTCTTTGAAAAGTGCGGGGGTTTTGTCCAGTGTACATATGTGTTTATATCCATATAAAATCTCCTCCTTTACTCTCATTTCTATGGAGTTACCTTCTTTTAAGTATCAGAATTTTCTTCTATGCTTGCCACACTATGTAAGTTCCCATCATTTGTGCCAACACACAGCTTTGAGCTGTGAAAAATTCTTCTATAAAAGTTCAGATTTAGGTACTACTGTTTGCTCTCTTGTTCCCAGACGCTATTTTTATTTGATTTTAAATAAATAAAAAAAAAAAAGCAATGATGAGCAGTGCTGCACATTAGTTTGGTTAAAGGTTAAGTAGGTGTATTTGACTAGGTGATCACTTGAGGTTTTGTTAGCCGTGCTTACTGGGATTCGTAAGAGGTTAGTTGTGTGAGACCAAGCACTTGATCATTTAAAAGCAATGTTTCAGTGGTAAAACACTTTTAGAATCATAGAATCATAGTCTGGCTTTTGTCTTTTGTCTGGCTCATTCTTCTTGTCATAAAGTAAGATTATAAAAATTTGTTTCATGTTCTGATTATCCATGCTCCATATGAAAACTTACCTGTGAACACACACTCTTAACAATTACCTGGCTGTTTGTATCATCTGTTTGTTTATAGACAAGCATGTCTCTGAATAGCAGCGCTAAGCAAATCTTGATTTCTTGTCATTTTGGTTTAACATGCTTATGCCTAATACAATATAATCTCCAGTTTCATCTTTACCTGTGATTGGAAGTAATTATAGTGCATCTTTCTTCTTTCAAGTTCACACTGTGTCGTTTTGCTTTGGTGTAAGGAACTATGTGTCCTTGGACTGATTTATTTTAGTGAAAATTTGTAGGGAATTGATATCCTTGAGATTCCTGCCCCGCTATTGGAACCGGTTTTGTCTCCAAAGATGCAAGGCACCTTTCTATCTTTCTACCTACCTTTCAGTAGGTAAAGTGTTACTGTGTAAGTCTGAATTCCTAACAAAATCAGGCTAAAATGGATTGCTTGCTTCACTGTGGTTTTTTTTCTTGTTTTGTAACATAGGAGGCAGCATGAAAGCTGGCTTATGTTCTTAAGTGCTTATATACTACCTTTACTGTTCTCATGTGATTAGTTTATGGCTCTCATTGTAGCCATAGCTAATTTTACTATTTATAAATTGTACTTCTGTTATGAAATTGGATGCTGTGGAAGCCATTTCATTTATGCACAGGCTAGGTATCTCCATAGCCGACAGAACTAAAACGCCCTTTCTAGCTCACTTAATAAATATTCAGCCCATACAGCATCTGCTTCCTTTCTTACTCTACTGTCAGAGGGTAAAGCTTTTTTTTTCTCTAGCCTGCAATTTTTGAATGTGACCAAGTCAGGAGAGACGGTGCAATACGTGTGCTGGTGTTTGTGTACTTTTGTCTCTCAGTAACCAAGAGGCAGCTTAACCCTGTTGCATTTGTTATAGGAAAAGTATATGCATATGGACAATTAGCACAGAACAGCTAGAGTATCGTCCACATGACTTATTTGCCCTTAGGCTTTGTTTCATTTGCCGTGAGAAACCTGAAAACAATTTTCAAGAATCACCTGGATGTTTTCTTCCTTCAGTGGCTTTGTCAGATCCTGCAAGACTTCCAGGCTCTGTGGAAGGTGGCTGATGGGAAACGAATCATGAATATGAATCAGCATCTCTCCGCCCTTATATCCAAAATGCTGTTGCTAGGATATTCTTCTTTGTTTGCTACTCTTATCACATCATCACCTTTTTGAAATTCACTCTCTGTCATCCTTTCTTTAATTACATTCAAATTCAAGCTGCTTGTGTTTCTCTGCAAGACCTTGACATAATCTTATTCTACCTTTGCATCTGCCCTTGTGTTTTGCTGCCTTTGCTTCTTCTCAATCTTTCTCTGAGTTCCAGATTTCTCTGTTTCACTCCCTTTCTGTCCTGGATTGTCACCTGCTCTCTGTTTGTGTGCGTTTTGCTAATGCTACTTTGTAACCATGGACTAGGGTATGGTTTGTTTTTTTTCCATTTCTACTGAATGTATGCTTTTTTGTTTAAAAAAGGTTGATTTTTGTCAGCTTGTTTTTACTCTCTCCCATCACCACCCTGTTGTTATAGTCCATTGCAAAAATGAGCAGTTAAAAACAGAAGTGTTTTTTCAAGTCACAAAGGTGAAGTCTTCATAAAGTTTGATCTGGGTCACCTTTTTAATTGAAATTTTAGTGTTGTTAGCTTATTTTTGAAGTGACGCTAAGTGCTAACAAAAAGATTGTTAAGACGTTTAGTTGGCAATTAATTATACTTTATATTTGTACAGAAAAAATTATGGTTAAAAAGGATGATAAAGTGAGAAGTCCCGAAGTTATTCGAAGAAGTTTAATTTTTCTAGGTGGTTTTTTTTTCTTTGAATTAAAAAGAAGGAAGTGGAAAGGAAAAGAAATGGATGCTTACTCATTAGCTTATGCTCTTCTAATGAGAGATGCCACAACTTAATACTAAAGAATGAATTCTGGTAGTTGGAGAAACTTGCAGAAGATGTTTCCTAAGGTGTTTCTTCTTCTTCAGCTTCCTGCCATATATGAGCCCTGTAGCTCAAATACTTCGAGCTCCCAAATTTGGTTATTTCAGCGAGGTTGAGGAAGAATATCTGGGGTATTTTTGTTTGGAGATATAACTTGCTCTTGTTTTCTTGAAGCGTGGCAGAAGATTTAAAATGTTCCACGGGATTTTTGTGTTTCTTAGAAACGCTTACAAGGAAGTATTACAGAAGTACTTAATCCAAAGTCATAAAACACATTTTTAGTTTAATGTATTAAGACAGCTAATTAAATCAAACCTTTCATGAAAATTACACCAGCTCTCATTTTAAGGCAGTTGGATCAAATAGAGAATTTAAAAAAAAATGTTTTATAAGGACTTTAGTGAAATGCTTTGGAAAATCCCCGAAGACTATTGCTCATACAAAAACTGTAGCTTAGGAAATAATTGAATATATGTTCTGTTTTGCTTTTTTAACTCTTAGAGATGCAAAAGATGCAAAGAATCAGACATGGACAAAAAAAGTTGTAATATTTAAGGCTATAAAGGTAAACCTACTTCACTAGGTAAGTCAGATATCCTGGCATTTTGTGTGAGAGCAAGGCCGAAAGATTCTGTCCCTATTTTGAGTGATGTTGGCTACTCTCATTCTGCAAATAACTGAAAATTCAGTCCCTTTTTTTCCCTCTCTGGAGATTAGTACAAATCCCTTTATTTTGTATCTTCATGGTTTTCCCTTTCTGTGATGGAGACACAGAAGCTTTTTCTTCTTTAATTTTTTTGAAACAAATTTTTCTGTCTCTTGCTGTGGTGGCATCAAGAGGTTGGAGACCATGTTAGTAGTAAAAGTTGTCTCTTGAGACTGTGGGCAGCTGAGGCCAGATATACTTCTCACACTTTTGTGGGTTTTAATACTTTACAAAGCATTAGACAGGAGGTTTTTTTCCCACAACACTTGGAAACTATTTCAGGGACTGACTGAGGCTGTCCACAGACTTGGACTTGTATCTCTGGATACGCTTGAATCATATTTTCAGCTTTATTTTAGTTCTAATGTGTTCTCTCAACTGATTTCTGATTGCAGAGTGGGACCTCTGGATCTTCTTTAAAAGCCTGATATCTTCTTGAATATTATGGAGCTTGAAATAGACAATAGTAGATGAGTCATCTGATATGTAGGTAAAAGGCAGTATACAGCAGAGACCTTTAGATGGCTTTCAAGTCCAAATTTCTTTCTGAAAAATATGCCAGAAGTATGTGAAGCTTTCTAGTTCCACTGGTGAAATGAACGTTGCTTAAAAAGGCTGGTTTCATGAAATGAGTAAGAGATACAGTGCCAGAAACTTTTAGATGCTGAACTGAAGATGCTCAGAAATCCTTTGGAAAATTGTAATTAATTTGTCATTAGCTAGAAAATTGGCAGAATACTCAAGCCAAAAAGCCTGACTGGCTGGTGCTGAAAGAGCTGGCTCACCTCCCCTCTCTTCTCAGCCATGTGCTCCCACAGGTGGCCCCATGCTGGCATCAGGGGTCATTTGACAATGGCAAGGAGCTAAACCATGAGAAAACAAATTCTGCTTAAGAAAGAGGGGGAAACAAAAAAAAAAGTCATAGTCTGTTGCTGTAGTTCCTTGAATGAACTTCCAGGGAATTCATCTGTTCTGTCAGAGTAGGGTAGATCTTTCAGCTCTGGGTCAGAAGGATGGATGGTCCCCTGCAGCCAGGAAAAGGGAGGAGGGAATAGTCTCTTCCTACTTGGTCTCAGTAACTGCTTAAGAAATTAGAGAGTTTTCTTCTGTGATCTTGCATTAAAAACTCTGAATTCTTCCTGTGGTAGCCCGCATTACAACAAATCTCGTTGTCTGTTTAGGGACATGTCTTTAGTTTTTTGCTAACAGCAAAAGCTCCATAATAGCATCTCATAGATTATTTTAATTGGTCCTTACCTGTTGTTTTTTAAAATTGGCCAATGTTCGAGATATTGTGATGACAGGATTTGTTCAGAAATGTGCCCCGTGTGTTTCTGCTTTTCTGGATAACTTGTATTTGTATATTAAAAGTTAGCACCTGCTGTCTTCCAGAAGCATTTGCTTTCAGGGGAGTTGGACTGTCTGTATAATACTCTTGAATTACGATGAAAAAACCCCTGCTAATTGAAGTTTTCTAATTTATATAATCAATAGGTGTTGGTGCCTCTTGATTTGTGCTGTGAGTTTCATATGTATTTGTATATATGAACTATATATATGCAGTTCTGAACACAGAACTTTGAACACCAGATATGGGAACCTGTAGAAAAAGAATCAGTTCTTAATAATCTGGAGTAGTAGGTATCATTGTAGCAGAGTCTTATGGCTACTTAAGCTACTAATCATCATTTGGGGGTGTAGATAGAGACTAAAATCAGCTAAATCTAGAAGAATATTTACTTCAGGCCTTGTGTCTTCTGAAAGTCTGTGTATGTTGTTCAGAGCCCAGTAGTGCTTTGGGGACAATATCTGTTTTCTCCACATGTCATATCTACATATGCAATCTCATTTGTATTTTATATGAGTATTCGATATGTAGAATATTAGAAAAACTACCCATAAACAATGAAGAGTTGACTGTTTTATGTGGTTTTGACGACTTGAATAATAATTCTGTATATTCGGTTTTGCGTTTTAGGAAATAAAATAATGCTAATGAAGCAACCATTTCCCTGAAGTTCAAGTTTTCAGGCTCACTGCCATTATGGGTAAGTCTTGTGTGTAATGTATATAAAAATTTAATTTGAATACTTTTCATTTCTGTTGAAGCGCAGAAACATTAATGTAATACTATTCCTAGGAAATGTGTGCTTTGGCTGTGTAACTCAATGTAATGTCTACATGAAAGGCAGTCTTCAGCTGCTTTGCTAATATTCAAAATACTTCTGGGGTTTTTTTTTTTCCATTGGAATATAGCACTTTTCCCCGACTATGTGGCAATTTAGAAATTGAAGCGTAGGAAATTGAGATTCAAGGTATTAGGGTACTGCGCAATATTTACTGTGGTTTAAATGGTAATGGCTATTGAGGAAAAAAGATCCCACAAAGTCTATATCTATATGACTCTTATCATATTGTTCTGTGTCATTGCAGTGCAAAGCCAGGACTGTATAGGTGGTCTATGTTTTTCTAAATATTTAGCACATTTGTGTTACTTTAAATTTGAGGTTGATTTTTCAAGTTGTACATCCGTTTGAATAAGTTGAGCATGTTGTTACTGTGATCACTTATTGGTGCTTACTCTCAAAAAAAAATCCCAACAAAGCAACCAACCAAAGCACACACATTGGTTTTTATTGCTTTTGTTTATTTTTTATTGTTACTCTATTTTTTTCCTAACCTCATGCTAAATAATAAAGCAGCTGAATGTAAGAATACAGCACTCTTTGGTTTTCTGATATTCTCCAATGTTTTGTGTGAGCGAAACTACAATTGAGTCATATTGGATATTCAGTAAACTTTAGGTGCTTTACCTTCATGCTTTGGTTTCCTTTGTTTCAAATGCGCTACCTAGTGACCACTGGGAATTAAACCTCCCCCAAGCAACTGCTAAAAGAACATTTTTTTTAATTTTTTTTTGAATGGCTGAGCTCTAGAAGAGGCTATAACAAAATAAAATAGTTTAATTTTTTAATTGCAGCAAGTTTTGAAGTGTCTTTTAGGATGAGAAAGGAATAACTGAGCTGCAAGAATGCCTTCAGTTCTGCCATTAAATATTGCTAGTAAAACTTGATTTGTAGATTTGCATATCTTGGTAAAGTTACGAGTAATGACAGTATGAGTGATGATCAAAGTTACTAATTTTCAGACCAGGTTTCTGGTCTGTTAAGAATCTGTTAAATTAGAGCACTGAAATCCCACAACTTCCTGACACGACAACTATATTTGGTTATATTTGAATAGGGTGTGAAGGAATTCTCATCATTGCTGAATACCTGGAATGCTTGCTTGCTGATTTTAATGCTGAGTTTTTCTCAGATCCATGTTTGAAAAATATTGTTCTTTGTAAATCTCAGCACTTAGCAATGAGTTCTTCAACAAACATATCCATTGTGAAGTAGCGTGAAGGCACACAATCAACACCTTGGTAGATAAATTTTGTTATCTTGTGTTCTAGATGCATTTCAAGTATAGTACTGTTGCTGTGGCAAGGAATTAATACAAAATATTAGTGACAAATAAATTTCCATTAGTGATGGATGTATGGGTTTTTTGGCTTCTAAGTGCTTCTCAGTCTAAAGGAACATCCCAGTTTCAGGGCAAGCCTTGTCTAGCATGGTCTCAGGCCATCACAGCTGCAGCAAATCATCAGGATTTAGAATTTTCTGTGAATTTAAAATCTAAGCTCCTGCCCCTAAATTGTCCCTAGGTTCAGTGCTTCTGTTCATCCTTGTTAATGATTCCTGTAAGCCCTAAAAAGCCCTATATTTGCAATCCTGGAAAAGTTCTGTGGTGTTTTGTGGTTGTGGGTTTCTTTGTTGTTGTGGGGGTTTTTTTGTGGTTTTGTTTGTTTTGGGGTTTTTTTTGTTTGTTTTTTAAAATTACTCTGTGGGCCATCAGCAGATGCTCAAACAGTGGAGGTGTTCCTCTGGGAGTCTCTGTGTGCTTCCTCTGTGCATGACCGTACCTGTTCAGGGCAGAGGAAGTACTTGCTTTTCTTTTTCTTTATTTTATGAATTGGGCACAGATATATGATTTCTAGTTAACACCTCATCCATGGACATTATTTGAAACAGAGGAGATAAACCTTTTTTTTTTCCCCACCCTTCTCTTACTAATACAGCCTGCAGGTCTGTAGAGTTGTCAATCTCTGTTACGACTTGAGTTTTTCAGACCTGCCATTTAAGTGTGTTTACTGATTAAGCTGTTTATTTCCTTAAGCACTGTTAATGATAATAGAATAAAAATGTTTGCAGCATGGCAGCAATGCTTTTTTAATTTGGCAATTATGTATTGAAATGTAATATGGACTTTTAGGTTTTAGAATAATGCCTGCCTATTTGTGAAATGAGGCAGTAACCCGCTTCAAATGTAACAGTCATTTATATTCCTCTTATCTGGTCTTTTTTTCTGAGCAGATGAGCAGCAAGCTTTGAATTCAATCATGCAGGATTTGGCTGTGCTTCATAAGGCCAGTCGTCCTGTATTGCCCCAGCAAGAAACAGGAAAACCAAAGTCATCCTCACCTAAAAAACAGGTAATCTTTAATATCCTTACTAGCCTATTGAACATGGGATGTCCTGCTGTGACTTCTATAATTATTTTTCTTGCCAGACCAGTGAGCATACCAGAATGAGCTATTAGTCTCCCACATGTGCTGCCATTTTCTTTGTTCATGTTCTTAAATTATCGGCAAAATGAAATGGTGGCATTTTAAACCAGAACATAGTGTATGCTTAAATGACTCCAATCATGATAAATTGAAGATTGTAGGGGTATTTTGACACTGTATGTAGATTGATATTTTTTTTATTATTATCATTTGATTGGTACTGGACTATTTTAAAATATCAAGGTGTGCTAGTATCTCTTATTTAGAGTGCTTCTTTAGAATTTTATAGGTATATTAGATTGCCCAGTTGTCAGCTGTATCGTACTAAAGGATGTCAGTACAGCAGCAGAAACATACTCCTTCACTACAGCTTTGACCTCAATTTTCTTGTTTGTTCATACGCTGGAAATATGAGTTCTTTTCGGCTGTATTTTTTTTCTGCACATACTGAACACAGATGGAAAACTAGTGAATGCTTAGTAGTTCAAACCTATCAACTGTATGGAGAGATTAGGAGAGGATGTAGATTTTTGTCTCTTATTATGCCTATTATTGCCTATTATTTTGTAATAGCCCTATTGAGTTAAATGTATGTATATTTGATTGGATCCTTAATTGGCAGTCCAATATTTAATGAAACTTCAGTTTGTACAGTCTTGTTTTAACCTGTTAAAGGTCAAAGTATGAGAATATTTTTGGCTCTTAAACTATCAGAAACCAAGGGCTACATCTTTTTCATTCTGTGCTGTAAAAGCTGTAAGAGTTCAGTATATAACACGATGGTGCTTTGCTAATGTCATATGACTTGCTTCTGAGCTGTGGCTTTAGACATTGTAGTAAAGTACATTATTCAAATAATTTTGGATCATATAATACATATTTAGAAAGTTAAAAGAAAAATAGTTGGCCCATTTCTGAATTTAAATGTAGTAGTGGTGATTTAAACAGAATTGCATGTTCTTCATTCTGTTTAAATTTGTGAATCTTGAAATTAATCACTTGTGAATCAAGTAAGTTTTTGGAAGATACAACATTGTTATTTGGATATAATCCCTGTGTTTGAATGCATTTTTTTTCCTGCAATAGTTGCTGATACAATTTGATTCCTAAATTTATGATTTTGCAAAACAGTTTTACTTCCATGTAACTGCAGATATTTACTGGTATCTTTGGTATTGGGAAATTGATTGCATGAATGCTGGTTTAATTACATGTGTGGGTTTCTGTAGTAATGCTTATGAAACAAGATATGTTTCTTAAGCCTGGAACTAAATCTACCTGCCTGCTCCTGATAAAGAATTCTTTGATAATCAGTTCCACACTGAATTTGAAATTATGAATCTGTTATAATATTAAAATATATTGATAGAAAAATGATGTGTTTACTTAAAGAAACATTTATTGTACTTCAGAATATTTTTTGGTATTTTTTTTATATGTAAAGGCTTTAAGCCTCTATCAGATAACTCAGCAGAAGTAGCTTGTTAACATGCTTGGTTAACAGAAAATGAATATGGACTGTTAAAGGATTTTAATTCTGGTGTAGGATTATTGAATGGGATGTCATGGCCTCATTAAAGGAGGTAGTAACATACTAATAGTGGTTCCTTTATCTCTTTTCTTACAGAATGATGTTAGAGTCAAATTTGAACATCGAGGTGAAAAAAGGTAAGATGGGAACACAGGAAACGATCTTGATTTTTAATTATTTATAGAATTTTATTGGGCTCCTATCATAAAGTTTCAAATAAACTCTTCAAAAGTGTTTCAGATATCTGAACTATCTGAGCTTCAATTTAATTTTGATATGAACACAATTTAAGGAGAATTAATCTGTTTAAAATGTGTGCTCTAAGTAGTATCTTACCCTAGCTATGTCCCATGGAATATCCTTCATTTGTTTACACTTCAGATAGATGTTTGTAGCCTAGAACAATTACTTAAATCTTTAGCATAGATCTCAAATATGAGTAGACTAGCAAATAATTTTTTTGCTGCATCACGTACTTAATAAATCTATGATAATATATTATTGCTGTGATACCCAGAGGGAGAAGCCTAGATCTTAAAGCTCAATATTGGATTATACTTTGAAGGAGCCAATCTGAGAACTGTAATAGGAAAGTTTATTAGTAAATAACATCCTGGTCATGCTATTTGTCAGTAGAAATGATAAATTCCTTAAGTAAAGATTGCTTCAGAATGAAACCTGTGCTACTTCTGGGCAGTGTGATGTGCAATAGATCAGTGTGTGTCCATGCTGGATATGACATGTGCCTGCTCTTGTCAGGGGTAATAAAATAGCAGTAAGTTTCGTAGTTTCTCACCTTATTTCCGTCACTATTTTGCACATTCCATGTAGCAGTGCATCGGTAATGGTTGAGTGCTATAAGTAATTTGGAAGAAATAAGTCTCTGCAAAAGCTTTGAAAATTGAGGACCTACCATTTTCTTGTGAAATAAATGAAAGCATGAATTTAAAACAGAGAACTGTTTACTCACAGACAGTGCATTTTTGCAGTTTATCTTAATTCACTTTCACAGTGGACTAAGTTAATCAATTCAATATGAACACAAGTATAAAGTAAGTGTGTAGAAAGATACCTTTCCCAAGCTTTTATACTGATGAGCCTAGTTCTGTTTTGGACTGGGGTACAGGGCAGCCCAGGCTCATTGCTCAGCAGGAGCTGCAATACTTCTGTTGCCTGAGCATGTAGATCTGAAGACAAAATAATGAATTTATGCAAGAAAAATAAATTGTGCAATGGCTTTCTCACTACTTTTTAAAAAGGGAAGTGGAAAAGAGAAGTGATTCCAGAGTTCCTTTCAGCGGTGAATGTGACACTCTGTACCTAGGAGTGTGCAGTGCAATGGGCAGAGTTCCAGGCTTGCTAGATTGTTAATTACAGTGAGAATTGGTGGGTTTTCTTTTAAAATTTTATTTTTCAAAATAATTTTTAGTTGGAAGCAGCCTGGCTTCTAGCCTCATTTCAGTGAGAAATATTGTTCCCTAAGCAGTGTACCAACTGAAACACTGGTAAAAGGGACAGTTACCATTTGCTTTTGGATTTCCAAAGAAATGGGGATTGTAGGAGTAATTCCTTTCTGATGCTTACACTTATCAGCCTGTGGTACTACATTGTCTTGGTTTTCTGAAGCAGAAAATTTTAGCAGTTTCTAAGAATTTGCCTTTGCAATGGAGGCGTGCAAAGGTTTAAGTTAAGAGAGAAGCCATATGCAAGCAAGTAAAATAGTCATAATGAGATCTAATTTTATGCATGATTATCCAGTATAACTTTTTCACTGCTCTTCTCTGTTTTTCTAATGACTCAAAATATATGCTTTATTCAGTGTTGCCTAGCCTCTTACGGTATTTTTAGTAATAAATTTAATTCTAAGATCGTTCTTAAGTAATGAATTGCCAGATTTTCAGATGTAATGGATAAAAGTTCTTTATAACTTAAATTGTGTTTCAGGATCCTGCAATTACCAAGGCCTGTTAAACTTGAAGATCTTGCAGCTAAAGCTAAAGTTGCTTTTGGACAGACTATGGATTTACATTACAGCAATAATGAGGTAGTATTCTGTGTCTTCTAAATTCTCAGTGACTTGTACATTCATTATTTTAAGGCTGAAATCTGCTTTTGTAATAAAATTTACTCTGTGACAAAACCTCAGATTTCTAATGTGTGCTCAAATATGCAAGGCTTGTCTAAATTAGGATAGGCAGGAGATGCATGAAATGTTTTATGGTGAGAGTCATATCTTAAAGAATTATGTCTCAGACTTGATTGGGAATGGATAAATTGTCTTCCTGCTCTGCCACAGTCCTGTTGCGTGACATTGGAAAAGTCTTTGCCTCTTTGAACTTTGTCACATTTGTAAATTTGGAATAACATTTATCCTTTCTTGTACACTTTCTTTTCTTTAAGGATTAATCTCGTTAGGTAGTTGCTAGAATGCTGCATTTAGTTATGTTTAGTTTAGAGAACTAGGCTTAACTCTTGCTCCTCTTTAAGTGGCTGGATCACAAAGATTTCTTGGGAACAGTGATGGTGCTGTCAAGCCTGATAAATATTACTTCCAGCTTTCCTTTAGAAGTAGAGACGGAATTATTAATAGGAAATATATTTACAGATGCAGGATCCATTCTTAGGAGTTACTTCTGGTTTTTGCCTTCAGTCAGTCAAGTGCGTGGATGACTATTCACGTGCTTGGTTATGCACGATGTCATTGCTGTATCTAATCTGCATCTTTGCAGAAGAAAATGCCTGTAATTGCTGTTGGTTACTCCCAACTTACCAGGCACTTCCACGAAACTCATCCTTAAAATGAAAAATTCCAACAGGTGGCTTTTGGAGATTAGCAAAGTCAGAAGAAATGTCCATTCATGATGCTTTAGCCTCAGCTCCTTCCTCCGATAGATTTAGATTTTTAGGCATTTGAGCAGGTTTTCTTCTTGCCAACTTCTGCACTAGTTGGCAAATCATCCTGTCACCTTTCCAAAATGTGATGGTAATAACCTGTCAGTAGCATTAAAATGGCAACTTAAAATGAAGAGTATGCTCATTTGTTATCAAGACCTTCCTCTCTCGTTTCCATTTCTTTTTATATAAGAGTAGTGTGTTTCAACTGATGTTGTATGTGGGCGTCACTGACCAAGACTGTTTACAAGTAGAATAGATTTTTAAAAATCTATATTGCATTGTTCTTTTGTTACAAGCAGAAGGTGTAATTTACACTCCTGAAACATAAACCCAATTTTAATTGTTGTGGAACTCAGATCTCAAGTGCACTTTAATGGCGTAACGTTTTCTGTTCTAAAGATACATTTATGCCAAGTTAATTCCAATTCATTAGATCCAAGTAAGATTCTAGTGAGGACTAAAATCCTAGGACTATTTGATCCATGTGGATCACATCATACCTGATACACTTACTTAACAAATTCTGTTTTTCAAAGGAGAAGTTCTGTTAGTGATGCAACTTCAAACTAATACAGGTGTAATATTGCGCAATAAAAAAATGTGCTTTATGCTTTATAACATAGCACTTATTTTTATTTATCTGATAGACTTGCATTAATTTAGGTGCTGGCAAATACATGGCCACTGTTATGCGTGTTTCTCTGAAACTTGTAGGGTATTAAGCTGTACATGTGCAAAATGGTTGCTTCTTCATCGTCAAGACTTGTCCCACCAATGTTGTACCTATTGAAGGCATCTGAAGGAAGAGTTAAGGTTGAACTTCAGACATTTTGGTGCTAACTTGAGGCATCATTTAATAAATTTTATTTTCAAGTTGTTTGGAATGAAAGGAAAGATAGCATCAGTTATTTGTTTCTCTGCATTTGAGTTCTTAATTTCTTTCTTGTGTCCTGTTTAAGACATGTTTTTTTAATTTTTTTTTTTCTTCCATTTTTGTAGCTTGTAATTCCATTAACCACACAGGATGACCTGGACAAAGCTATTGAACTGCTTGACCGTAGTGTTCATATGAAGAGTCTCAAGATATTGCTTGTAATACATGGAAATACACAGGTATGAGTTTACATGCTAAATGTCTCTTTCCTCATTTTTCATATTGAAGTATAATTTGTATCTTTTCTTAAAGATGACATTTTTCCAGTTGAAAATATTACTGATTGCTTCTTCAGTTCACTTTAAGCATCTGTTAGCATTTCGTATTGACTCGTGTTTAACTTTTTCCTAGATCCCATTCCTCTGTCTTTGCCTTCCCTATAGTGGTAGCAAAACATTCCTTAACTGGATGATGATGCCATACAAATTTGAGAAGCGCACAGAATTTAAGTAACTCTAGTTATTTGAAACTGCTCTTTAAGTATATGTTGGTGACACATCTTTGCGACAAGTTAAATGTTGTAGCAAACAGTAGCAGCGGACTATAGGCTAAATACTGAGTTATTTTGGTATCATCTAATGCATTATGGCCATGATATTGATAGGATTTGTATACTAGTACATATTAAAAATTATTTTTAAATACTGAGCTGCTAAAATGGATGAATTTTGATATAAATTGGTGAACTTCTTTTCAACTGAAAACTTGAAACTTGAAAAAGGGAATGTGCTGCACAAGGCCTATAAAGTTTGTGAAATATTTTCATTGTCAGAAGTATAAAGTAATAACTGCAGTTTGTAATATGTTTGCATTTTCAGTCACCCAGTGTAAATAACGTGGAACCCCTGCCCTCACTGGAAGATTTAGATAATACAGTGTTTGGTGTGACAGACAGAAAAAGGCGACTCTCTGTAATAGGTAAGCTACGTATTCCAATAGCTTTAGTTGTGAAAACTTTTATTTTGCAATATTCTCTTCATGAAGATCTTGCTCTCAACTGTTTCAGTTTATCTTACTCATCAATGACTCTAACATGAGTTTGCGCCCAGGGGAGTAGATTTTGAATTTTAAGTCAAAGGTGACTTAATTTTCTGTATTATATATATTTAACCCCGAAAAAATCACAGGTAAATAAATCTGTGTAGCATTACTTGAGGTAACTGATTGGTATCCTAAAAAGTTGGAAGTTAGTTCTCTCCTTTATTTTCAGATACAGGAATGAGTTACTGAAAAGTCCATTTTCTTATGTGGCAATACATTTCCATGTTCAATTTAGGATTCCCATATTTCTTTAATCTTAATGTGTCAACATTTGTTCACAATACATATTTTGGTATTGATATAACCTTTTCCCTTATGCATGTTTTAAAATTGCTGTGATGTTAAATTCCAAATTTAGTTATGGAACTAGAGAGTTTAATGAATAATTTTTCAGACAATTTAATTATTTTATTATGCTTTTATTATAAATAGAGGTATTCATGTTCTTGCAGACATAATATCATAAAAATAAAAATGAAAATTCTTAGAGTTGAAGAGGATTAGTTGACATGGATGGAAGGATTTGGATTTTTATTTTGTTTCAAAAGGAGATGTTTACCCAAGTAGATGTGTAGGCAAATTTTATTTCTGTTCGTGTATGATGAAAATTCTTTTTAATGCAACTGAGGCAACCCTGCTCCAAATTTCTCATAATTCCTGAATTACAGATTTTTAAATGCCATACATAAGTCTTGTGTTGCATAGGCATGTGGGATTTTTCTAAAGCAAGAAGTGATCTAGGCAGGCTCAGCGCCTATGAAGCATTTGAATAAAGCCCCTGGATTCTGGGTTAGTGTAAGAGACTCTAAGAGACTCTGACTAGGCCTTTTTTTTTTTTTTTTTCTTTCAATAGGTTCTAATACTCGTGATAGGAGTTCACCTCCCCCAGGATACATTCCAGATGAGCTGCATCAGGTGGCCCGAAATGGGTCCTTCACCAGTATCAATAGCGAGGGTGAATTCATTCCAGAAAGTATGGATCAGGTACGTGTGTAATTGATTAAAATTAAAGTTTTTGTTAGGTTGATTTATGAAAGAAGGATACGGAACTGTTAGAAAGAACAGCTAAAAAGAAGACAACTCTAGAACACAATCTGTGAGAGAAGGTTAAAATAATTGTGGTTGATTAGTCTTGTAGAGCTAAACAAGTTCTACAAAAAAAACTTGTTTTTTCTCTGTAAGTCTCTTCAATTATTTAAATATGTTGCTACAAGGAGAAAGATAATATTCTTAATTTCCATGATAGTTGAGTGAGGTAGTGATAGATATAAACTACAGCAAGAGATGTCTACGTTAGAAAGCACAAACCCCTTTATTTTAATGAGAAGAATATGTAAGCAAGACCAGTTCTACAACTTTCCCAGGTAATTAAAGGAGGTTTTAAAGAAGAGTTTGGATCTGTCAGAATTATTTGGACTCGGTTGATACTGTATTGGGGTAGAGGCAAGGGGACAGCAATAGGCCTGGTATAAATAGGCTCTGAAATACTTTCCACAGTCACATTTCTGTCTGAGGTTCACAAATGTATGGTATTTTATTCTCCTTATTCACCTTGCATTATTGGTGTGGGATATCAGCACACTTAGCATGAATAAAAATCCTGCTGTCTGACTATCAAGATTACCCTTAAAAACAGCAGAGAAGATGGAGGAATGTAATGGCTCACAGAATTGGCAATGGAGAAAGAGATATTTTAAGGAGGAAGGAAATAAATAATGCTGTATACCCGAATCACTTCGAGTTCTTGTTGACATTGGCACTGTATTCACAAATGGCAAGAGGCAATGGTTTTATGAGCTGACTAAATGAGAGACAGATGATAGAATAAAAATAGAGGCAAAGAGATTGTGCAATTTGTTGCACAATTTTAATGACTGAGCTGGGAATAGAGACTGAATCTCCTAATTTCCAGACCAGGGTGCTATTCATTATCACAGCCACGTGCTCAGATCCAGCCCAGGCCTGGGTTCATTCAGTGAAATGATTACTTTTGGCCTGGGCAAAGTCATTTTTGGTCACTGACTGGGCAGACAGGCACTTGATCTCTGAGGCCCAGCATGTCCTTTCATTCCAGAGTATTTAAGAAACATCTAACCTGTCAGGTACACGTTGTTGTATAAGATGTCAGCAGGCTTTAAATACAGGAATTTTACTTTCAGAGAAAGTCAGGTTAGTTCAACCTAAGCAGCCTCAAGCACCACACTGGGGTCTTGGGAACTCACAACCTCAGTTTGCTCCCTTCCCCCTAAGTTATCACGTCACCTTGGCATGTTGACTGTGCTGCCTACATCTGTCAGAGCCTGCCCCACAAAGACAGGAAGGGAATTTGGGAGTGGAGGGCTTTGTTCTGCTCTCCCGTTGATCTGCCTGAGCACAGCTATTCACGCTCTGCAGCAGACCCCACGCTTTCGCTACAGAAGAGCTCATGGCTTGGATAGAAGTGGCCCGTGGTCTGCCAGTTGGATCATGCTGCATTAAGTTATAGAGGTTATTAGTATGGCAGCAGATGGGCTTTTTTCCCTTTCAGGACCCACTGTTCAGCATGAGAAAAGAGGAATATAATTGCTGAACCTAAGGTAAATGTTGTGCTCCCCGATGCAGAGTTTAAGTGAATTTAGTTTTCAGAGTGTAAACGCACTTTCTGGACACTATCTCTTAAGTAAGTCCTTGAATGGTGCTTGGCAAAATACGTGCTCAGGACCTTTGAGATGCATCACAGACCATAAAAATCAGAAGGGTAACTGCTTCATTTACAGCAAAAAAATGGTGTCCAATTCATGGAAAATAACAGAAGTTTTATAATATACCAAAAAGCCTCTTCATTTTAGGAAGGAGTTCATTTTAAGAAAACAGATGAGCTTTCCACTCTGGTTTTGAGAGGCAACCTGGTAAAATTGTCACATTCAATAATTCAACATTTAGATTCTGTTTCCACTACTTCTGAAAAATAAATCTGTAAAAGATTCCAGATTGTTCGACTGCAAAAGAGAAGGGAGTGATGTTTGCCTGTCATTAAACTTTGGACTTTTAAGGGTGGTAGCACAAGATAAACAAAATGAGTGTCAGCCAACAGAAATAGCTGGTAATCAAGAGGATGCTCTTGATTATCAATCTTTTTCTCCAGATTAGAATTTGAGAAACAGAGAAAGTGTTGATGACTGTTTTCGTTATGTAACTGATCTGGCCTAGAAAGTCAGCTTTATGACTTCTTCAGACTGATATGTGGCAGATTTCACACAGCTCATGAGCATCAATTACTAGGTCGTCATGACTGTTTCAGGAAAAAAAAAATAGGTCTTTGGTGTTTTTGTAAACTCCAGTTTCACATGAAAATTTATTTTATTTGAAACAGGATTTTGGTTTGGATGAAAAGGGAGAGTGTTTATAAATTTTATGCTTTCTCCCACTTTCTCCTTCCATTTTCTTTTCACGTCTATTTAAAAATCTGCGTAAAAATCTTGCTTGGAGTCCTAACTAGAGGTAAATGTTTAAAAGCTTTTTACAGTATTTGATTTCAGCTAGTTTCTGTGACTGCTCGTTGGCCAATGTTGAGCCACTACAGTGATTATATAAATTGTATTCATTAAAATCTGTCATATTTGAATTATTTTTTTCTTCAGTGATGACAACAAAATCCACTTTTTTTTTTTAAACTGTCTCAGCTTTTTATCCTTTAGAGGCTTTATTTTTGTTATTCTCTTAAGCTATTCTCATGCAGATATTGCTATAATATTAAGAGACAATGGCACGTAAAGGAAGAATGTAGCAGTACAACTTCTTATGTACGAAGCGTGATAGAGATTAAATACCTTAACTGTATTCTAGTTAGATGTGAGAAAATGATGGAGTCCTTTCAGGATTGCAGAATGCAATGCAGGTTCAATTATGGCAGCTAACTTTTCCTCTAGTAATTAATATTTCTGGTTTGGTTTTAGTTTTTTATTAGGTGTTTCAAAGCAGAATCTTTCAAGTATTTAAAAAAAACCAACAACAAAACAACCAAAAAAAGATCCAAAAACTTGAACTTGTTGGTCTTTCTCTTTGTTATTTATTAGATGCTGGATCCATTGTCTCTGAGCAGTCCTGAAAACTCTGGCTCGGGAAGCTGTCCCTCACTTGACAGCCCTTTAGATGGGTAAAAATTACTAACATTGATTATTTGTCTTTACTAGATTGTATAGTATGTCAGTTGTAACATATAATAACTCCAGCAACAGCCATTTCTGAACTTCTTCCAGAAATTCCTTTGTAGGTTATCGAACATTTATAAAAGCTTATTGAAACTTAATTGCTTACTAATGCATGGAAAAACAAAGTAAACTTTTTTTTTAATAATTTGCGTTTGAAACACAAAAATTTAGACTTCAAATCCTACAAAAACAGACAAGTTTTTTCCTAAATTTTGCCAGTCTTAGACATGTGTGAAGTATATTCCTTGGCAGTGAGCTGTCCCATCAAATTTCTTTGGTACTGCTATATGAAGCAAGCTTCTCTTTTTTCCAAAGTAGGGGGTACCCAATTCAAGAAAGAGGGTAGAATCATTAGAGGACTTCAACAGACAATCCCCTCCTTTTCTTTGTTGCTACTCTCCGTTCCTCTCCCCTTTTTCCCATTACAGACTTCCCACTTATTTTTCTTTGTTTAACCCTCTCCGTTAGCAAGAGGCAGTGTGTCCTGTGGTGGGTCTGGAGATATGTTCTGATTGACCTGGTAGGAGATTCATGTGTTTTGAGAGCGTCACTGCCCACAGTTTCTCAGCCACCGGGTAAACCAGAGCACGCTCCCTTTTGGCACATGGTTGTTAAGGCAAATAACCTTGGGTCTCATGTTGTGCAGATTGGCTACTTGTTTATTTGGAACTGCTATACAAATAATGCTGCTAACTGAATATTTCATCTAATTGATAGAAAGGTAAAAAGTTGGAAATCATTGCCTGTGTTAATTAATCGGAGCTATCATATTCCATACTACTATTTCATTTGAGGAGGCAAATACATTTGGTCTAACAAATTTCTGAGTTAAATTTCACAAGCAAGAAAACAACAGACATGAAAAGTATTCTGTGGTTGGACTGTGATTAGGTTATACACACAGACTGGTTAATGTAGCTGCATAGGATAGATATTTATATACTATATAAATATATATATATATATATATATAAAAGATATACTATTTATTTATATACCTAATTTTAGTATATACCTAATTCTACCAAACTGCCGAATTTCTAGGGTTTTGTGGGGTAGGGTTGAGTGTAAGAAGAGGAAACAAAGCAATCTTAATTTGACTCATAATTTTTCTTCAAAACTTCTTTGGCTTGTTTTTAAGTTTTTTTTCCCTTTTTTTTTTTTTTTTTTTTCATTCAAGTATTTCCTACAAAGATGTAGGTTTTGTGTCTCCATTTAGCTTCTGTTACCCATTAGAGAAATTCTTACCAGAAAAAGGAGGACATTGTTTTGGTATGTTTATGGAAATATTCTGTAATCGGTTGCTCTGACTGGCAATCCCATCCATTCCTTTTGGTGGCTGGGAGTTACATACCAACTGTAGGTAAGAAACAACATGGTCGTATAAGAACCAAAAAATTCTTCATCATTCTATAACTCAATAAAATTACTCTCTTAATCCTATGACTTTCACGGAGAGAAGGGGAAATATTTTGAGACCTTAAAAGGTTCTGCGTTTCTTTGGTTAAATTTCCTCAAGAGTTTTGTAGGCTGTGTAAGATATTTTGCCAGTCTATTAACATTTGTGTTTAGCCATAAAGGTGGTAAACATAACAGTGTTCCTTTGTGGCTTTACTTGTGATAATTCATGTTTTTACTAATCTAAATGCTCGTTAACAGAGTCTGTTGCTTTCTTACTACATTAACCTCAATAAGTAAGCTTTTCTGTTGTTACTGATCTTGAATTCTTATTGATAACTATTAGATTTGATTTTCAAAATTAGGTTCCACATAACAGGTGCAGCAACTTGTATAGCAATAAATTTTCGTCAGTCATAAAGAATTGTGAGACAGATGAAACGTTTAAGTACAAGATTAACAGCAGTTTTTAGATGCTATATGTTTTTACACTTCCAGAGACAACTATCCCAGATCTCGGATGCCAAGAGCACAGAGCTATCCAGATAATCATCAGGAGTTCTCAGGTAGGCAAAATTGCTGGACATACTAGCAATACTCCTCCTCTTGTAAATAATAGGGCTTAGGAGGGAAGTTCACATGAAGAGGTGTTGTATGACACAAACTTAATGTGGTAGGAGAAGGCAAACCAATGAAATCCAATCCAAATGCACACAGTAAGAAATACATTGAAATATAAGGTCTTCCAAATGCTTTTTTCTAGATTATTGTGTGTAACACCATTGATAGTCTGTGTAGTATAACACATCTGCTTCTCTGAAAAAAAGTAGATGATGCAGTGGATAGGGGCACACAACAGTTTGTTAAACTGGGCTGTAATGACCATTTAAGTTGGCACATAGCCTTGGTTAATTTATTTAATGTTGGAGTGTTGTGGTTTAACTCCAGCAGGCAGCTAAGCACCACACAGCTGCTTAGTCCCTCCCCCACAGTGGGATGGGGGAAAGAATCAGAATGGTGAAAGTGAGAAAACTCAGGAGCTGAGCTAAAGGCAATTTAATAGGTAAAGCAAAAGCTTCCCATGCAAGCAAAGCAAAGTAAGGGATTTGTTCAGTACTTCCTGTCAGCAGGCAGAGGTTTAGCCGCTTCGGGAAAGGAGGACTTCATCACACCTAATGATTACCTGGGAAGCTAAATGCTGTAACTCTGAACATCCTGCCTTCCTCCTCCTTTCTTGTAGCTTTATTGCTGAGCAGAACCTCTTATGGTATGGGATATCCCTGCGGTCAGTTGGGTTCAGCTGTCCCAGCTGTGTCCCTTCCCAACTTCTTGTGCACCCCCAGCCTACTCGCTGGTGGGGCAGTGTGAGAAACAATAAAAGTCTTGATGAAGTGTAAACACTGTTCAGCAATAACTAAAACATCCCTATGTTATCAACACTGGTTTGATCACAAATCCAAAACATAGCACCATAGGAGCTATTATGAAGAAAATTAACTCTATCCCAGCCAAAACCAGTATACGGAGCCTTCGTTTTCTCCTATGTGAAATGAGGATCACTTTGAAGTGCTCATGACTTCTGTAATTGAAAGCAGTGCAAAGTGAAAGGATGAAGGAGAACTGTGTGCTGTGCCTATAAATTAATCATCACCACTAATGTTGTTTTCATATAATACTCTGGCTTGAATCCAAATTGTTGTGCTCGCTTCAGGATACGAAGTGCAACGGGTAACATTGAAAGTGCTTTGAGGTCTCTCTCATGGACATGCCTCACTACAGAATTTTACTGTTGAAGAATAATTAAGCTTCCAGTGAATCTGGGATGTTTTGTGGGTTTTGTCTATTATATACTTTAAGGCTGCTTCTTATTTTGTTTATGAAGCTTTATCCAGATAACTGTGATGGTGTGTTTTTAAGGATTCTAGAGTGCTTGATAGATTGCACCACTTCTAAATGAAAATAAAGCTAACACTATGTCTAGGAAGCATTTAGGTGGCAGTGATAAATACCAAAAACATTGGAAATGTCAGAATTTAGTTTGCCTTTGGTAATCTTAATCTAGTTTAGTTGTGCTTGTTGATTACAATTACTTTTCTGATAAGATGATTTTGCAATATTTTTTCTCTTTTTTTCCTCTGGAATATTCTGGTACTTTAATAATGGGATAGACAAAAATCATTAATTCCATATTCAATCTTTATTCTCATAATCTGATGTTTAACAAAACCAGAATGGTATATAGAGTCAGAAAAAACGTCCATCTGGCCTAGTCTTTTCTCCTGCCAAAACCAGTACCCTGCTCCTGTAGAGGAGTGTGTAGATTCCTTCCTCAGAATATATTCCTAGTCGTGTATGGCTTAAAGGTTCTGCAAATGCAAAATGCTTTTCTGTGATTTGATGGATTATATCTGTTCTTTCCACAAATTTTTCTAGTTTGTATTTTAACTTGTATAAACTTTTTCAATATCAACAGTATGTTTTGACAAGAAGTTGTGTAGCTTACTGTGTTTTATGAAGTATGCCCTTTGTGATTTATTTTTTTAGGTTTTTTTTTTCATAGGCCTCTGTCTCTCTTTGAGCTGTTGCTTTTCTAGTGTATAGAGGCCTGTGTTCCTTACGGAGAAGCAATTTTGTATCTTTGATCATCTCTCTACTTCTAAATCTTTTCCAGTTTCCAATCCTTGCAAATGGAGTAGACCAAAACTTTGTTCGATGTATCGCAATGATTTATAGCATTTAATTTGCTTCTTAGCCAATACAGAGAGTTCAGCTGCTGCTTTATTAGAACTCTCTATCACAGTCCTTTACGGTAGCCTACATTGAATTTCATCTGCCATTTTAACATCCAGTCACGTAGACTCTTAATGGCTTTCTGTAATTCTTCTGTTGGCTTTATTTCTCCAAATGATTTTGTCACCTCACTATTCATTGTTCTGTCCAGAGAATTCATGCATAATTAAACTGCATGAGTTATAGCCCAGATTCCCGTGGAACTGTTGACCGTTTACTCTGATCTTACGTACTTATCTTCTATCCAATTATTTATGCATGAGGGACTTTTCCCTTTATCTTAAGAATACTTTTCTCCTTTAATAATTTTTAAAAGAGGACCTATCGAATGTGTTTTAGTAATTCAGGCTGTGTTGACTCATTTGCCAATTTTTCATATTTATGCATCTTTACGTTTTATTTTTTGTAATAGTTTCTCCCAATTTGCCTGGTGAACTGTAGTTTCCCAGAATTCCTCTAGAACCTGTTTTTAAAACTGGAGTAATCAGACATGGTGCAGTCCTCTGACATTCTTTTAAGCAAGAGGTTACAAACCACTTGAGCTATTGAATTCTTGATCCTTTGGAATTTTTGTCTGAATGTCCTTTTAGTTCTTGTGATTTGTTAGATTTGTGGCTTTTGCTCTATTAACATTTTTTGCTCTATTAAATTTTTCGCTCTGATGTCTCAACTTGAAGCATATCCACTGATACATTCCCCTGTGTTTGAGTTTATAGTACTAAACTGATTAATTAAATATGCTTTTGTCACATTTTAAATTTTGAAATGTATACTTTTATTTTCTAGTAGAGTATGATATCCCAATATTTGAGAAATTTGGAAAGGGGGGGACTTATCCCCGAAGATACCATATTTCATATCATCAACAAGACTACAATGATGGTAAGTGTGAATACTGCAAGAGTTTGGCTTTATCAATATATTTTTCTCTTTGTTAAAAAGTGAAGAAGAAAATTTAGATTGTGAAATGTTTATGAATTAAAATATTGAAGAAATTGAAAGCTTAATTTTTTTCCCCAAACTCAATTGCTAAATTTCTAATGATTGATAGAGCTGCTGAGCAGCCTTACCTCTGGTATGGTTATGGATTACAGAATTCATGACTCATGAGCCCAGCTCTGAAATTGTTCTCTGTCTTTGTGACTGGCCACGCATGAGTCATCCAGTGTAATCTTTTGACCTTTGTGACCCTTTTCTATCCAAAGTAGGTATGTCAGTTTGTAATTTTTTGTTTTGCTTAAAAAAACCCCAAATAGAGTGGAGTTCCTAAGAACAGTTTCTCAGATTAAAAGAGTAAGTAAAATTGAAAAGCAGTGATTTAAACTGAGAATTAACAATTAGCTGGTCAAGTCAATTCTTGGAATGCAAGACAGCACCTGCTGATGTGGACACAAAACAGATTTGCACAGTAATAACATTGATGTAAATTAAACACATTAAATTTCCAAAGGAAGGAAAGAAGAGCAGCTTGAAGCATTGTCTGACTTGAGGGTGTGTCAAGCACTGGTTGAGAAGCGTTAGGAAGAAACTTCTCCAAAGACCAGGTGGCTTCATTTGCACTATGGAATGAGCACAGCAATGATTCTGTTACAGAAATCACAGAAATACCAAATTGAAGGATTGCAAGGCAGCTTCAGTTCCTTGCTTTAAGGCAAGATTAAAGAGGCAAAGATCTGTCCCACAGAATTTTAAGTAAACTCTAAATTGACTTTAAGAGAAGAGATACTCCTTTTCTTTACGTAACGAACTTCAAAAATAGTTTATATTCCAACTTACCTTTCTTTCTCTTCTAAACAATTTTTTCCTGCAAATGAAACTACTAATTAATTACTCCATTTTAACAAAGTGAAAAATTAGTCACTGTCCACATAAACCAGCTTGTGTCTGATGTAGTGTTATATCTCTTTAATTTTTTTCTTTCAAGCCATAAGCCTTACCTCAGATATTTTTGCAAGTCTCGGGTTTTTTTGTGGTTTTTTTTTCCTGGTCTCTTCTCCATTCTTATAGTGGCCAAAACTTGGTAGAGTAGCCTAGCTAAGGCTTTTCCCATGGCCACTTTATAGGATAACATAACATAGGATATAACCACAGCTCAGTATGTAGTAGTCTTGTTAATAGATTCCAGAATGACACTTATTTTCATAGGCACCGTGCTAACTGCTGTTCAGTCTGTGGTCTGTTACAGTTCCTATATCCTTTTCTACACAACTTTTAGCCAACCAGTTACTTTACACTTTGTGGTTTCTGCATTTGATTTCCCTTTAAGTATGTACATTTTACTTCCTTGCTGAATTTCATCTTTCTGACTTCTGAATCATCTCCAACTTAATAATATCATTGTGAATTTTGAGTTTTATCTTTAAGTGGACTTCCAGCCCCACTTGACTTGATGTCATCTGCAATATTTCAGTGTATTATGTTCATATGATCAGTTAAAATAGTGTATGGAAGTGGACTGAAGGTGAACTGCTGTGGGTGTCCACTTAAATTATCCTCCCCTTTGATGAGAAATCACTGATAACTGCTCTGAATCTGTCTTGGGCTTACTCTACATAGTAAGCTGACGTACGCAACACTCCACTAGTTACCTTATGGGATGAAATGAAGAATTTGAATTAGCTCCGTGTGGCAAACCAGTTTTGGCTGGTTTATCACCTTATCTTCTCAGTGGTTTTTAAAACTGCTTAATATTTTCTTTGCGTGTCTTCCTTGGAATTTAAATTGGCCAGACTAGTATACAAATCTGAGTCCACTTTTTCCAAGATATTTGATTTACCTGCTTCAGTACCCTGGGAGCCCCTTCTCCAGTGTAACACCTAATGAACTGGAGGCTCCTTCAGCTATTTCTATGAGTTCTGTAGGATGAAACTTCATCAAGCTGTGCTGACATAAAAATGTTCTGTGTTATCTAAATATGTTAACATGATGTGTGGTAGTCATCTGCTTGTAATTAAACTTTTTGAAGATCAGTGCTTTTTTTTTTTTTTTCAGTCTAAGCTGTAGCCATCTGAATTATGCATTTTTATTTTTTTTCCATATTTTCTGTGGTCTTCGTGTTGATTCCATGTGTAGGTCTTTCTCTGCATTCAGGTCTTATTAGTTTACAGGATGAAGATGTCAGTCTAATCCTTAGGTACATCTGTGATGAATATTTGTTTTCTTCTCTGTGGAAAATTAAACCAGTAAATTTCATGATTGTTATATCATATGATACACTGTGGAAGATTTAAACTACATTATGTGGAATTCATAAAGTATTTGCGTACGCACATTGCATAGCAGTATTTTTTGTAGTGTAACATAGTATTCTTTGTATATCATTGAAGGTCGTAAAACGTTTCCAAGAGCCAGAAGGACTCAGGGGAACAGCTTCCGATCACCAGTTAGTTTCAGTCCCACCGATCACTCGCTGAGCACCAGCAGTGGAAGCAGCGTCTTTACGCCAGAATATGAAGACAACCGAATGAGGAGGAGGGGAAGTGACATAGACAATCCTACCTTGTCAGTCATGGACATCAGCCCACCCAGTCGCTGTAAGTTCAAGCGTTTTGTGAAGTCCACTTTAAAATTCTCTTACCTTTCTAGTATATCATGTCAAAACTGAGTGTGTCACCAAAATACATGCAACTGAATAATATGGTTTTTGTGTCTCTAATAGGAAAAAGTCAAGACTGTATGCTCATCAGTTTTTTCATTGCTTACGGTGCCAACCTTCATGTAGATTTTCACATGGAATTTGCATCTGTGATTACAAAACACTGTAAAAATATTTTTGATGATTTGTTAGACTCTTAAGGACCTGAATAGGGTTATGTAGGTTGTATTTAATATTTATTTTTGCAGGTGGTGGTCAAGTTTTCTGATAAATTGTAGGTCTCAAGTGGTACTGTTTCATATGTGTGATGGCATTTCAGGAGCAAATACACTTTGTGAGGATTTCAGTAGCTTCAATTTGAATTATGCCTCAATTTTTAAAAAAATGTTACTAAGGTTGTTTAACATGCTTTTTCTGCTTTTCAGATTAGCTCTTGCTAGTTGTTTCAATTATGTCTACCTCTACCACAAATTATTTTGTGAATAAAATTATGTAGTTCACATTTTTGTCTTTTTGTCAGGAAGTGTAGTGAAAGGACAAGGGGCAACGATTTTAAATTGGAAGAAGGGAGGTTTAGATTAGATACTAGAAAGAAATTCTTTAGTGTGAGGGTGGTGAGACACTGGAACAGGTTGCCCAGGGAAGTTGTGGATGCCCCATCCCTGGAAGTGTTCAAGGCCAGGCTGGATGGAGCTTTGAGCAGCCTGGTCTAGTGGGAGGTGTCCCTGCCCATGGCAGGAGGGTTGGAACTAGATGATCTCTAAGGTCCCTTCCAACCCAAGCGATTCTATGATTCTGTGATTTTCCATTTTACAGGAAGTGTCATTGATCTTTGTAACTGATATGGGGAGGTTTAGGACACACAATCTCTGTTGTTGAAAAATGTAGTCTTTAAAAAATTATTTTCTGTGTATTCCAGTTTTTCCTCAATCAGCTGAATAACAAGCTCATTTGAAAACCAAAACATACTTGTATTTTCAGCACCACGAGCTCCAACTAACTGGAGGCTTGGTAAACTGCTGGGTCAAGGTGCATTTGGCAGAGTATATCTGTGTTACGACGCTGATACCGGAAGAGAACTGGCTGTTAAACAAGTTCAGTTTGATCCCGATAGTCCAGAAACCAGCAAGGTAAGTGGTACCAAAGAGAGACTTTGTAAAGGGCTTCTGCTGAAGTGGTGTGTTCTAGACTAGACTAATGTTGCTTTACTTAACAAGGATGATGTTTTAAAACATGTTGTGGTTTATGTTCTTGTTAGGAATACTGTTTTGTTAGTACTTCAGAATTAGCTTGGATACCTAAATTTAATGCTACATCCCATTTTTTAATTTTCAGACGTACCCTTATGCAGTGAACATACATAACTTAATTTGGTCCAGTTTCAGCCTCTGAAATTAAACAATCCATTATCAAGTGTGCTCTGAAATAGATAATTATTTATACTTACAGGAGTTAGAACGAGTTCCATTTATAAACAGAAAATTCTATACTAATTTAAGTGTTCCTGAAAATAAATTCTCAAAGCTATTTTGTTTGTCTATGAAGACAGTTTGAGATTCCTATCTATCTTTATCTTTTCTGGGGATTTTTTTTTTTTTTTAAATTTAGGCATCAGAGCTAGCTACTGTTATTCACTGTATTTATCTCTGAAGAGCAAAAGTTAATTGTCAGTTTATTCTGTCTCTAAAATTGAACTTGTCCTTCTTTAAATACTGGACACTTGAGGAGATAAACTATTTAAAACCAGGAGAACGTGGGTATAAGCATGATTGCAGAATTGAGTGGCTACCTGTTGCTGCTGCTGCTACTAGTCATGTAGGATCAAGGAAAAAAGCTGTAGATTTCTAGTGTAGTGGTTGTTGCTACTTCTTTAAATCGTAACAGAACACCTGATGTTGGAAATGTTAAATACGAAATACTGCAGTTTCACCTGTAGCAATGGTTTTGTGGCCTCAATTGACATAGCATTTTCTAATGTGTTCCTCTCAGTGTCAAAAAAAAATCTGTTTTCCTTCTGAATTCAGGAGTGTGAGGGTATCAGTAATTGTCTGTAATGGGTAAAAAGTAAGTTCTGATGAAAGGTGAAATTTGGAATCCAGTCAAGTCTGAATTCATGGATTAGTATTTTTCCAGCATCTTACTGAACAGTCCGTTTCAAAATATCTGACTTGCTGTTTGCAAAATTTTTAGTATTTCAGATCACTCTAAAGCACCATATGTTTTAATGATTTTCTTTGTTGTATTCCATTATTACAATATTAAGCGGTCCTTAAAGGCGTTTTTAAAGTATAGTCTGTCATCCTAGAAAAGTTAAGAATTAATGGTAATTGTTCCACTACAAAGATTTAAAGATTTTTTTATTTTTCTTTTTTACCCAACTGGAGGCTTGTGACATGTTGCATAATCACTGGCTTCATACACATATGTCATATCGGCTGTTCTCCGAAACAAATGTAACTTCAAATAAGAGAAACAATGAAATAACAGCAAAATCATCTCAAAGTCAATTTATAGAAAAGCCGTGGTTTTACTTTACTTCCCTCAATTTAATGGGGATATTTTCTTGTATGAAAAAGCATCAACTTTACATAAGCTACAAGAATATTGTGTTACTTAGTTTGCATAACCCTTCAGCATGTACGTACTCTCCTGCTTTAAAAAAATTCAAAACGTTGTTATTACTACATGAAGCATGGTAAATCCTGTCTGTTTTTTTCCTCTTAGGAAGTAAATGCACTTGAATGTGAGATTCAGTTGCTGAAAAACCTGCTGCATGAAAGAATTGTTCAGTATTATGGCTTCTTGAGAGATCCTCCAGAAAGAACACTCTCTATATTCATGGAATACATGCCTGGGGTAAGTGAGAGAGCCGGTCCGCTTCAACCATCGTTTCTATACAACGTGACAAGCACCCAAGTAGATGGCTTTTGCAGAAGTGTGCACAGATATTAAAGACATGTCCAAGTTAAAAACAGCGGCCAAAGATGGCTACTGACAAGTGCTTACAGGAGCCTGTCTTCTCCGTTGCTTATTTGGGTTTTCAGAATTACAGTGGTGTATACCCAAGTTGTTTGCATTTGGTTTTGACATAAGAAGTGCCTGGCAATGTCTTTGAAAAGACAATGTTATCATTAAGAAACTCTTGAATCTTTCTGAATTTTAACGTTTCTTTTTGCTGTGCTTCAGCTTGTGCTGTTGTGTAGTCACTATCTCAACTGCTCCATTACTTTGGGAAAACAGAAAATAGCTAAGATGGTTGTGAGACTAAGTGCATACAGAAGATAATCTTGGTGCTTGGTGGGGCGCTTAGGTACATGCTGAACTGTTCTTCTGCTCCTGCTGTTTTGTTAAGAAATATTGTAAGGTCAGAAAACTGTAGATTTTCATTTTCTCACCAATTGGGGTCAGCAGAGCTAAATAAAATATGCTTGTATAAAAACATAGGCTCTGTATTTCTGAATAGTTACAGTATTCTACTTTACTGTGAGACTCCAAAGAAAAGCGGTCGGAGGGGCGTCTTGATGGTGGTCACTTTTTGCTTTGTTTGTTTGTGGTTTTTCATTTGGTTTTGGTTTGGATATTTTTTTTTTTTTTTCTGGGCTTTGTTTTGGGGGCCTTGTTGAATCTTTCTGAGATTTGGAGAACAGTGTCACAGAAGTAATCTTAGCAGTTTGTAATTCTGTGTGACGAAGCCTGGTCACACAGAACAAAACCATGCATTTTTCATTTTATGTCATTATAAGCCTTGCTTAACTTGTTTACCTCTTAATTTTTACGTAAAGTACCATCCTTCAGAATTTGGTGGGGTTTTTTTGCCAACCTATTGTTTTTCCCCGAGTATAAACTAACCAGGGTAAAAGGCATGTGTTTTGTCCAAGTTGAGTATTGCCATTTAACCATCAAAAAAGTTGAGAGTGGTGTTTGAGTGAAAATACTACTGTTCTCTTTTTCTGGACATCAGACGGGAACTATTCAGCTGCTTGGCAGTTGTAAAGTTAATCACTTAACTTTTCAGTATATGACTTCTCTGTCCTGTCTCTTTTTTATCAAGGTTTGTATTTTTCCTCACTGGAGGTAAAATGATATCTGTGCTTTTAAGTTAATCTAGAAAAGTATTGCAGCTTTAAATGTCTACATTTCGGGCATAAATTGCACTGAAGTTCAACTGTATTATTAGCCCCCTTGTGATTCTAGAAACCTTACAGTGTTTTATACTTTCTGTTTGCAATAGGGTTCCATCAAAGACCAATTGAAATCATATGGAGCACTCACAGAGAACGTGACTCGTAAATACACGCGGCAGATTTTGGAAGGAGTTCACTATTTGCACAGTAACATGATTGTCCATCGAGATATTAAAGGTAATGATAGCTCTGTGCACGGTTCAGTGCTCTTTACTACAAATTCTTTTCTAGTCTTGTGTGAAGTGGTAAAATGTAATTAAGTTGGCTTTCTGTCATTTATTTCTGTCACTGACGTAACTGGAGGGAGGAAAAATAAGCATCACACTTCCGAAAATGTTTCCGTAGTCTCTGTCTGCAAAAACAATCATGATAAATTTCTTTCTGACTTTGTATTAGGATTAATAGTTTTGAATATATCAAAGGATGATGTCATTACAAATAGATGTGCAGAGGAAAGCATCATGACTCTAAAGTTTATTTTTACAGAGTTTTATTTCCATCAATTACATAAAAAAAATTATAGCACTTCACTGGTAGAAGAAACAACTGGCAGAGGTGACTTGCCTGATCAAATGACTTGGAATTCTTCCGTTTTACTGTCAGGAAACCTGAGTAAATGGACATATTTGCTTTTTGCAGATAGATAGATGTGACTTGCAAATGCTGCATAAGCAAGTTATGAATATGTAGGAAGATGGTGATGTGCAAAACAGGTTTGTTGAACACAACAATTTTCCTGCTGCTTTGTATCAACAGTGTTTTGTTCCAAAAAAATTGAGATACCATGGTCAATTTGTACCTGCTTATGCAGATAAGTGTTTTGAACAAATCTAACACAGTTTCAGATTTTGCTTTAATACAATATGAAGACATTTCCAGTTGTGGGGAAGCTTCTTTCCCATTTCTTTTTATTTCCTTTGTATGGCACATTCTTTATTTTGTCAGGAAGGTTTTACAGAGTGTCTGGGACTTCCCAGAAAAGGCTTAGGATCCAAACTAGTGTGTTCAATTCATTATTTTCTGAACATCGGAATAAAGTACAGGAATGAGCAGAGAAAGTAAGTTCCCTGGCTTAAAACACTAGACTGATCTTGCATTGTATCACTGAATGCAAACTTTTGTTACCATTTTCCATCCCAAAATGTTAAGAGACCTTTCATAAATTTAACGTTATGTTCCCTTCCTTCCAGGAGCAAATATTCTGCGAGACTCGGCAGGCAATGTGAAGCTCGGTGACTTTGGTGCCAGCAAACGACTGCAGACGATATGTCTCTCTGGAACAGGAATGAAGTCTGTCACAGGAACTCCGTACTGGATGAGTCCAGAAGTTATTAGTGGGGAAGGGTACGGCAGAAAAGCAGATATCTGGTATGTTAAAAAAAACCCCCAGCTTCTCTGCTGAAAGGTGTTATGTGAGAATGGGCTTTTCAACAGTGTGGTGTTGTCTGAAGTTGGAGAGATTAATTCTGGGGTTTAAGCCAAAGAAGGTGGCAGGAGTGAGCACTGACAGTCGTATTTGGAGAGTGTAACACTGAAATTGGGGAATCTTTCATTTGACAATTCCTCAGCCCGTTGATTTAGTGATCGTGAGAATATCCTTTGAAACTGGCCTTACGTGAAGTTAGGATTACCAGACTCTTTGTAGATCCTGGAGAGGTACTGGGTGAAAGCAACATGGAAAGCTTTGAAGTGTCAGTTTAAGTCAATGTCCTGTAACGAAAATCTATCACTGAAATGCCTTTGATATAAGGCAAAAAATTAAATGCTGGTCTTAGAAAAGATGAGCACATAAGAGTGAATTAGCCAGATTTAAACGGGAGGTATAAAACAATAATTTGGTTTGTTGTTATTAAATATTTAAGAATTAAGAGGGGAAGGTAAATTTCAAAAATGAATGTTTGTGTTACGTTGTTTAATATGACATAGTCTAACACAGCTCCAGCCCAATGCACAGATGATTTTAGTGATTGGACTCCTTTCACTGCAGGTGATCTGTGAGCACAGAATAACAGGGTAGGCAACAGTAGGTGTGCAGGAGTAGTAACACTTTCTGGGTTTAAAAAGGAGCCACGTTACATCCAACCAATGGCAATACTTCTAATGTTGGGGAAATTGTTTTAGGTTACTTCAGGTCACTTGGTAATTATTCTGCTATATTTGAATAATAGAACAGCCTTACAGATTTCAGGCAGTTTACTTATTCAACTTGGAAGTATTTGTTCCAAGGCTAATACGTGTTTTTTGATGGAGAAAATCATGTTTAAAACTAAGGAAAAATTACTGAAGTTTGACTTATGTCAGTCAGTAATCTTTATTGTGTAAAGAAGTGTGCCTCTGTCTAACCCTAAAACTTCTTGCAAGCATTTTGAAAAACCATAAAACTTCCTGAAAATTGGGAAATTTTTCTAGTCTGTCCATTTTATTGGAAGGCTTGTTATTGGAAGAGGCTGATCTTGCAAGACTTACAGAACAAGGTTTTTCTGGCCATACGTATGCCCTTCTGCCTTCTTAAATCCTTTAAACATAAGCTTTATCTACAAAGATTGTTTAGTATCTTGAAATTTTGTTTGGCAATCTAAGTATATTTTTAGAGGAAGATGAGAGGAAAGTGCCACTGAAGTATGGTTTTAAATGTTTCAGCTGCTGTGTTATGTTTGCACATCATTCACTGACGATAACTTGTGCATTTCTAACGAGCTGGCAATACTGCAGCGGCCTCAGAGCATCCCTGGTGCTTTGCCTTTCCGTTAGGCCTTCATGAGCAAGAAATCTTTCAAGGGCATCGACATCCTGCCAGTGTCTGAAGAGCTGGGGTTCGGGGCTTGTGCAGCGCTCGGGGTCTGTGTCAATCCTGAGCGCTGAATCATGGCACGGCCATGACGCAGCCGGTGTTGCCTGGATAAATACCTAATTAGCTCCTCGCTGAGGTTGTAGCTCTTGCCCCGGTGAAGTAATACATTGATGATGCAGGCAGTGATTTGTGTAACTTTGAGCTAAAGCGTGGAGCTGTACGTGCAATTCTTTAAACACGTTTTCCGCTGAAGTTTCTCTGTAGAGTTAAGCGGACGCTGCTTATCTGTGGTATTTCGGTCGCTCTCTGCTATTTCTTGTTTTCCTGGAAGGGCATGACTCGGTTGTAACCTGCTGTTTCACTTCTGCCTCTGTTTCAGGAGCGTAGGTTGTACAGTGGTAGAAATGCTCACTGAGAAGCCCCCCTGGGCAGAGTTCGAAGCAATGGCTGCCATCTTTAAAATTGCCACTCAGCCAACCAACCCCCAGCTACCACCTCATGTCTCCGACCATGCTCGGGATTTCTTGAAACGGATTTTTATCGAGGCCAAGCTGCGACCATTTGCAGATGAACTGCTAAGACACACGTTTGCACACTATCACTAACAGCCTGCCTCAACTCAGCTTGCGTCTACTGCATTTATTTTCTATTTGACTGCACTTTTATTTTTATTTTTTACAAAAAAGGAGAAAAAAAGACAAGAGAGAGAATATTCTCTTGAATATTTGTTTCACTTAGATTGTAAACAATCTAAATTTTGTATCTAAAATGAGAATCTTCTCTCCCCTGCTCCCACCAGGACTAGAATTTTTTGTTTCTATAATGTACTGATGTGGTTCATGTAGATAAAGCACTTTAGTACATATTTGTTCCTTATTTAAAGGGGAAAAAAAAAAAAAAAGACAAATGCTTGGACAGTCAGGAACTGTGTGACTTTTTCTGACACCGCTGACTGACTCAGGGTGCAGGGAAAAATAGACATGCAGCTAAAGGACAAGAAGGTTACTTCTTTGTGATTCTTCTTTATATTGTAGGTACTTGCAGCAGAGAGTTCTAAGTTCTTATTACATATTAGGGTTTTAATCAGTTTCTGGATTTTACAGTTTAAGCTGGAACACGCAGTTCTGAGAGTTAACGGTAAAGCTGGAAGAACTTGGAACTCTTTGTATAGCAGCGCATCTAACCGGTACTTCTATGTGACCAAAAGAAAAAACAAAAACAAAAAAGAACTCAACACTGATGTACTAGTTAGAGGTTTTTGGTGTAGAATTATTGTATTATCTTAATAGGAAAATAATTACAGGTAAACAGATTATGGACCCAGACTCCTAGGAACTACTATACTGCAAGGGGAAAATTTCCATACTAGACAAGGGTCAGCTGATGGATGTAAATAGTTAGGAGAACGCCTCCTGCTGTATCTGCCAAAGAGAACCTCTGTTGCACAAGCTTGGAGGAAGACGGTTATCTTAGATAAGGGGAAAAAAAAAGTGATGTTGAGAGTCAATTCTCCTCCACAATCCCAGGAATGGCTGGAGGGGAAGGGAAGCGACTAATTCCTGTGCAGTATACAAGTTACTTGATTCAGAATGAGCTATAAGAAATGCTTTCAAAGCTGTCGAGAGGCGCTAGGATGGAATGTATGTCAACATCAAGTGCCTGAATAATATAAAATTCTTCCCATTATGCACCCCAAAAAAAATTTACTAACACAGTTCAGTCATCTAGGATGTGTTGAAAATTCCTGAAATAAAGTTAAACATCTTTTAACACCAGGAATAAGTCACTGGGAAAGATAAGACTCCACTTATATTTTTAATAAGGTAGCGATGATGAATCTGCGTGAACAAGGAGGCACAGCACAAAAGATTGTATAGAATAGGCCAAAAGCGCAAAGACAGCCAGATATCAGATAACATGAGCATGATTACTCCAGCCTGATAATCCAGATGATTGGTGTTCGTCAGATTTCCAACTGTCATAAAACGTACATTAATCACTTTTTCCATTTCTGAGAGAGTATAATAAAAGAACAAAAGTAAAACTCTGCAATACTGCTTCTCAGTTGAGAAGTCCAGGTACTGATCAGGTGTAGGGAATAACTGACTTTTCACAACAGAAAAGTCAAACTTTCATATTTTTGTAGAAGAACACAACGTAAATAATTTAAAAGGGCATTTGGAAATAAACTATTGGACTACAGAACTGAAATAATGTATGCTGGTTTGGATGATTCATTGCTTGCTTTTGTTGTTTTGGAAAGGCAGAGCGGGCTGGTACAGAGAACCTTGTCCGCTCTGACACGGATGTTTTTGCATCTTAAGAGGACTATCAAAATTACAAAGTGCATGGAGATAGAACAATAAGCGTACCCCTTCCCATGGCAACTCGCTCGTGAGATGTCTGCATTTATTCCGCTAACTTCCAAATTTTGTACAAGAGCATAAGCAGGAGCATGGATCTATCCTAATCACTTTACCTGTAGTGGGGCAAGAATGATTTTTTTTTTGAGGCCATCTCTCCCGAGACTGTGAGCGGTGGCTTCTTCGGTTTACGTGAGTATTTCACCCAGCTTATAATTTGCTCAGTCAGGGTACACAACTGTGCAAGGTTTTCTGAGCACGGGAAGAACTAGTCAGACCAGGGAAAGTTTGGAAGGCTGGAAGGAAAGTCAGCTTCTACTGACTTTTTTTTTTTTTTGTTCTTTGTCACTGGAAAAAAGTTATGAAAGCAGCCTTTTAAGAAGAATTGGTACGTACTCTGCTATAAAGGACCTTTGCTTTATAAGCAAAATTTAGTGACAGCAGGGATGGGGAGTTTAATGTAAAGCCTAATAGTTTCCTTAAGTAATTTAAAGATCATATAATTGAAATTATTGGTTTCAAACAGATTAAGAAGGTACTAAAACCAAGGTGAAAATGTATATAAAAATCAGTAGTGGACACTGATATCTGAAAAGGTAAGGAAATTTTATATTACCAAAAAAGGACATTAAAGGGAAAATGTAAGCAGGTTTATCTGTAGCATTCCTAACACTTCAATATAATATTCTAAAAAGAAACTGCACTCTCTGAAGCTTGAAAATTTTCAGAATCTAGTTTTCTTATAATGTGTCCTTTTTGGGAGACAGTGCTGGCTCATGTATATTGCAATAGCACTTACTCATTGTGATTTCTAATTACTGAATAATCAAGTTTGCTGCTTTTGTGCCTTTTCTAAAAAAAAAAAAAACGGCATTCAGTCATGACAACGGTGAGCATTTTGGAGCCAGGATAAGAATTTGCAGAATGCATTTTCCTTAATCTCCTGGACATATCAGAAAGCTGCCAATGTAAAGACAGTGATTTTTAAATGAAAATAACATTTGCCAGTTCAAGCGATTCTAGTAAAATTTTATTAATTTAATCAAGATTAAGCTTGAGCTGGTTGGTTGGGGTTTTTTCACCCTATGGAGAATTTGCCTACTGACTTAGGAGTAAATTAGGTGCTTATTAGCATAAATGTTTTGAGCTAGAAAGATTGCGGCGCTAAATCAGGCTTTTACCAAAAGGTTAGTTAATGCTTATCCCCTATTGGGGTGGTGCAGTAAAAGAAAGCGCAGTAAATAGCGCAGTACCCCTGTATACAGCATCTGTGAAACACTGGCATTGACAGCTGGAGGGATAACGAACAAACCCCAGGTCTAGGACTTGAGGGGGCACATGGAATTGCACGTTTAAAACTCCATCGGTTGCAGAGCCGAGATCCCTGCTGGCGGCTTCTCGTATCTTACTGACAGAGATGCCAGCACTGCAGAATCATGAATTAGTCTTAATTGTTGAATAATCCAATTACTAGAAAACGCCAAGGAAAACAATACTGTTGCGGGGTTCTTTTGGTTTTCTGTAAATGCCCCGATGAAGCTCTGCTCTCAAAAAAATAAAGATTGAGATTCACAGTGAGTATGCGTATTTTCAAGACTTACCGCTAGTGATTTTTATTACTTTGCAACGTCTGTTGCACATATTAAGTAACAAAAATTAAGCTACTTCTGTCGTATGGTTTTGCTGGTGTAATTAACAGTCCCATTGGAGCACGACTGGAAGTTTCAGTTGTGTTACAGCAAGTTGTTGGCTTTTAATTTAGGTGATAGAAATACCCATGCAAGGACTTAAAAAGGTATGAATCTAATCATCGCAAACCAAAATCTACATAGATTTTTTTTTTCTTGACCGTTTAAATATAGTCTTAAAATTTTAATTTGCTTTGCAATTTGATTTGTAGCATCCTTTCAGTATGACAAAATGAAAAGTTGGGTTTTTTTAGCTAGTGCCTTCTTATCTGTATGCCTTAATTTTATTCATATTTGAACACCCTGTTGAAATACGTCATACAATTCCATGTCACCTGAACAGTCGTAGAGTATGGGCGTTTTTTTTCAGTGCCCAAACCAGAATTTGCCCAACTGCATTTAATTATAACCTGCAGCAGGCGTTTAAATTCAGAATTTTAAAAAGTGATTTTTGGAGCACTTCCTGAGGGTTTCCTCTGCTAATACAGGTGTAGTATTTGTGGTTTGGAGGTTGTACGCTGATGCATGTACTAGAAAAAGGACTCTTCTGCACTCACAGAAAATAAAGCTGACTGTTAGAGTTGAGCTGCAGCCTCCTGGCTCCGGGTGCTGGCCTCTGCGTCCACCGTGGAGACCGCAGCAGAGTTCTTAACACACTGGCAGTGGGAGTTGGTACCCTTATGAACACGGTACCATATGAAAAGCTGTTCACTTCCAGTACAGAGGAAGGCGTGATGTGTCTGAGCAAATGAAGAGATTTCTCAGTGAAGCATCAGTTCTTGCCCTTCAGTTCTTTCCTGTGCCTTTTGGATAATCCTGACCCCGCCGTTGTCCTGACCGAGAGCCCCGTAGCGCCCGTGGGTGCAGCGCAGTGCAGCAGCCCTTTCCTTTGGCAGCACAGAGCAATGTCGAGCTGCGGCTTCAGAGACGTGAGCAAATTGGTCAGATCTACACTTATTTGTAACCGATTTCTTTTTTTATTTATTTTTTTTTTTTTAGTCTTGAAAGTCTTCTATAAGTCCCGCTTATAGAAAGGCATAATCTGTGTGCTTGAATGTAAGTCCCTACGGTGTTTCTGGAGAAGCAGAAGTATTGCCGCCAGTATCGTTTTTCTTCTTGCCTGGTAACTTGCTGTCTTGTGTTAATGGCAAGTCTGCAGTGTGAAATCACATACAATTACCAAAGCTTTTCTATCCCCATATATGTATAGCCAAAAGTGACGTTTCATGGATTAGTACTGTTACTTCTAGATGCATATATACCCATCAGTAAGCTATCGCTAACCGAGCAAAGCAGGTACTAGTGAAAAATGATAGGAACTGCCCATAGCTAAGAGATTTGGGTGTTGATAGTTGCTGTTTTGGTGTGCAAAAATTCATGCCAGCATTAAAATGAAGAGTTTGCTTTTTAAAACTCTTTTTAACTTAATCTTACTGTTGTCATTCTAAAATCAATGCGTAAGCTTGGTGACCGAACCTGGTGACTTTTACAGCCTGGTTTGAGCTTTGGGACATGTAAGGAACGCCACAGAGGACAAGTAGATTTGTGACCAGATCTGCTCTGTGTCCCACAGTAGGAGCATTTCAAAGCTGCTGGGCATCGGTGACGTGACAGCCAAATGTCACCCGCAGTGACAGGGGTGTCGAGGAGCCACGAAGGCGCACCAAAGGGGGCAGGCAGAGTTGCTACCGAATCGTTGCTTCTGAATCGAAACCCTCGATCAGAAACGAAGGAGCAGCCCCTTTCTCTTTCCATTTCCCCCACTTGGCCTGCAGGTTTTATTTTTGTTCTTTCTAGTGGGCATAACTTAAACACTGTTAAATACTATCGGTGGTGGCCACCCATAGCTCCCATATAAGGTAGGGGGTTCACGTACAGCTTTATACAGGGGCCCTGTGGGTTGAACCCAGGGCAGCGCAGGTCCCCGCTGGCCGGTGCAGCCCCTGGGCTCTCCCTAGCAATGACGTACAAGGACCTGTTTGAGGGGCAGGTGGGATGGGGGGAATGAAGTTTCTCACATTTCGAAGCCACCGATGCTTTGGCTCGGTCTTAGTTTTCATAGACTTAACTTTAAAAAGGGAGAGGAACTGGATTAAAACACACGGAAAAATTGTATCTCGTGGTTCAACCTTTACATGGAGTCCCCCGATGGGGCCTGGAGCTCAGGGGCTTCCGTCCAGAGAGAAGGAAAAGGACACGCGCCCTCTGCAGTGGATATTCATGGGAAATATTTCAGAGGGTTTTCATGTTTTTTGCCCCAAAACCAGGCGATCCTTTTCCCCAGCGGTTGTACAATGTGGATTTAAAACCAAGGATTGCATTTTCTTTTCCGATCCGGCGTTAGACGGCGGGCTCCCTAGTCTTTGTTTCTCGTTAATGGCAGTGAAAAAAAAAAAAAACCCAAGGTGGTGTCACCCCAAAATGGGAGCGGTTCAGGAAAGCATCGTGTCTGTCATCTCAGAGCTGGCAGGAGTCGTACCATGGAGCATCCCTGTAAATACGTGGAGGAGACTTAGGTGAATCGGAACGTAGGCTTTTAGTTTTCATGAAGCTATGAATAAAAATTTGTAAATTTACTCTTGATCTAATGTACATTTTTACGTAGCCATTAAATTCTCTATTTAATCTATCAGTTTCTCACTGTAAATGTTTTTACTCTCAGTTGAATGCTGGGCACAGTTTGTAATGTATGTACACAAAGGTGTTTTTTTCTATCAACGTTGACTTTTTTGCACATTTTTTGGAACTATTTAATTTGTACACTGATTTACTACTCTGACCAATTGTCGATGGGTGTGTGAGAATCACGTGCGTGTGCAATGTACTACTGTCTGGATGTGGGGGGGGGGGGGGGGAAGGGAAGGGTTTTATTACTTTTTGAGATGTTGCTACCGGTAACTGCACTGCTGTTGCTGCTTTACACGGAATACCTTCTGTATTAAAAAAAAAAAAAAAAATTAAAAAAAATTCACCTACGGTTATCTTGGTGGAGGAACGGGGGCGCTGAGCCTGGCTTCCCCCTTCCCCTCGCCCTAACAACCTTCCAAACTTCAAACCAAACCAAACCGCCCCCCCCCCCTTGTAATTCTGTGTATGCATTGAATGTGTGTGTGTATATAGATATATCTCTTATCTCCCAGTAATCTTATTCCACAATTTCATTTCTACATTTTTATGAACTTGTTTTTTAAGGGTACTATGTTTAGTTAGAATAATTAAATATATAAAAGCTTTGAGAGATGATTTACTAGATGAATATATTTTCAGCTGGCTGATGTTCAAAATATTTTTTTAATTTTTTGTTTTTAACCATTCGAAATGTATTTGTATTTCCAAAATCAGACACGAATTGTACTTAGAAATATATTAAAACACTCTGTAGGGACAACGGTGTCATTTCTCTTCTCAGAATTTCGCGCTTCAGAACCACGCGGAACGTCCACTCTCGTGCCCCCATTTCCAATGGCCTCCTTTTATTATTTAAAATGCCCTTGGCGGAAGCCCCCATTTTTAATTATTTTAATTTTTTTCAAACCCCAATTTCTCTGCCGTTCCCCCTTCCCTTTCCTCCCTGTAACCGAGGCCCCGCTCCCTTGCCCGCCCGCGCCTTTCCCCGCGGCGGCGGCAGCCCCGGGATCAAAAAATCGACGGCCTCGCCCGCTTCCCGCCCCCTCCTCTTCCGCGCGGCGGAAGTGACGCACCGGCCGGGCGCCGGCCTCCGTCGGTCGCGGCGGCCATGGGCAGGAAGGAGCGGGGTGAGCTGTGGCGGCGGCGGCGGTCTGGGGCGGGCGGGAGGAGCCCGGCGGCGGGGAGCGGGGCCTCGGGAAGAGCCGGGGGAAGACAGGAGGGAGGGTGGGTCCCCTCCGGGTTGCCGCGGCGCCGCCTCCTCCTCCTCACGGCTTGCGGCTTTGCTCCCAGAGAAGAAGAAGTCCAAGAAGCGCCATCACGATGAGGACGAGGAGGATGAAGATGAAGGGCCCGGCAAGGAGTCGCAGGAGGCCGTGCCCTCGGCGGCGGGGAAGCAGGTGGAGGACAGCGGCACCAAATTGGACGAGTACGGGGCCAAGGACTACCGGCACCAGATGCCCCTGAAGGCCGACCACCCCTCGCGGCCTCTCTGGGTGGTACGTGGGGTAGGGAGGGGGGGCCCACACGCCGCCCGTGGGGCCGGCGGCTCCACTCGGCCAGGGTGGGCGTGGAGGATCGGGCGTCGGTGGGGACCCAGGCGCCTCCCGTGGAGTTGGTGGCTCCCCTCGGCCGGGGTTGGCACGGAGTAAAGGGCACTGTGGGCCCGGGTGGGCGAGCTGGCTGCTGTGAGGGGTCCCTCATGCATGGGGTCTGTAAGGGAAGCTGGAGGGGTACACGTTTGTGGGTTCCTTGCAGCCTCTTGGCAGGTCCCCCCTCCGTCCCTTGGTGCGCCAGTGACCCGACTGGGCAGTGGAGCAGCTTAAGCCAGATGTTTCTGGGAGGAAGGTAAAATGGTTTGTGGCAGTGACTGCGATGGCACAAGCGGGATCTGTCGTGGCAGTGACACAGCAACGGGGTTTGCCTGTTGGGATGGAACAGCCTTAGGACTCCTCATCTTCTGTAACTGGTGCCATACCTGCCCTGAAAGGGACCTCACTAAACCTCTCCAAGACATGGCTGGTGGTACAGGCATACAGAGAAGAGGGGCTGCCCGGCCAGCCTCTGCAGGGCGTCTTACTGAATGACGTGACACACAAGTGCCATCTTTCCTCTCTCTTCACTCTAAAATGAGTGAGGAATTTCATTTTGTTTGAGGGGAACAGGGCTGGAAGCTTGTCTCTGCTCAAGCAGTCTGCTTAGCATTAAAAGAGGAAAAAATTACCGCAATGTGTCAGTCTGGAAAAGCTTAATCGATCTGGGTGTGGTCTATTCTTAATGCTATAGAAGGGATGCAGACAAATCAATGCCTGCAGCCCAGACAAAATTTGTATGTGCCTGTGTTTACTTTATTCTTTTTCTTGTAACTTCATTGTTGGGGCACTTTTTTTGAAACCCTGTGATGCGTTACTACCTAAATAGTGGACCGTCTCTGTATCATAACAGCTGCTTTGTAGGAAATTCCCAGTTCTGTTCAACTAACGCTATCGTGCCTTCAGCATTTCTTTCTATTTCTGTAGGCTCCTGATGGCCATATTTTTCTGGAAGCCTTTTCTCCGGTTTACAAATACGCACAGGATTTTTTGGTTGCCATTGCTGAGCCCGTGTGCAGACCGACCCACATTCACGAGTACAAGCTGACGGCTTACTCCCTCTACGCTGCTGTTAGCGTTGGCTTACAAACGAGCGACATCACAGAGTATTTACAAAAACTGAGCAAGACTGGTGTCCCAGATGGAATAATTCAGTTTATCAAGGTAAGACTATTCTATTGGCATTGAAAATAGGTCTGCTGCTACTGGTGAAGTGTTTTCCTGCTGCCTCTGCTTAATTGATTTATTTTTAATCATTCATTGATTTTACCATTATGTTCTATTCTGTCACTGTTTCAAGAGATCAGAGGCTTTATCTTACTTTTTTTTGTCTTTTTCTATATTATATTGTTGCACACATACTGTTTTCGCAGTATATCCTGTGTGGAGTTTATACCTTTTTTTAAAAAAAATGTACGCCCAGGCATCTGTGTGCACACTTTGAGGCAGTAGAAATTATACATGGGGAGAGTTTCCTCAGATTTCCTCTGGAAGAAGACTACGAATGTGGAAAGCCATCTTGAATAGCTGGGCACTCTCAAACGCAGCCTGCCTTATCCTGCAAGTGTGTTCTTGCAGTCTTGGAAGCAGATTGAAATTGGGTATCAAAACTTGAGTATCTGTGACTGGTCTCCTGCGTGAGATGATGTGTGCATCTTTTGAAAATACCTTTTCAGGTGTGTCCCATAACCGTAGCAACATTGTGAGTGAGTGTTTTATGATGCTGTGCCTCTCCACAAGGACCTACACTGCATTGCAGCATTTGGTCCCAAACGCAGAATCACAGAATGATACGGAGTTGCAAGAGACCTCTGGAGATTATTTAGTCTAAACCCCTGCCAAAGCAAGTCCACCCAGAGCAGGTTGCACAGGAACATGTCCAGGCAGGTTTTGAATGTCTCCAGTGATGGAGACTTCACCACCTCCCTGGGCAACCTGTTCAGTGCTCTGCCACCCTCAAAGTAAAGAAGTTCCTCCTCATGTTTAGATGGAACTTCCTATGTTCAAGTTTGTGCCCATTTCCTCTTGTCCTGTCACTGGGCACCACTGAAAAAAGACTGGCCCCATCCTCCTGGCACCCACCCTTTAAGTATTTATAGGCTTTGATCAGATCCCCCCTCAGTCTTCTCTTCTCCAAACTAAAAAGACCAAGTCCCTCTGCCTTTCCTTGTAAGGGAGATGCTCCAGGCCCTCCTTTGTAGCCCTCTGGTGTAGCCTCTCTAGCAGTTCCCTGTCCTTCTTGAATTGGGGAGCACAGAACTGGACACAGTACTCCAGATAGGGCCTCACCAGGGCAGAGTGGAGGGGGAGGATAACCTCTCTTGACCTGCTGGTCACACTCTTCTTCATGCCCTTCAGGGTGCCATTGGCCTTCTTGCCACAAGGGCACATTGCTGGCTCATGGTCATTCTGTTATCCACCGGGACTCCTAGGTCTTTCTCCTCAGAGCTGCTCTCCAGCAGGTCAGCCCCCAAGCTGTACTGGTTATTCCTCCCCAGCTGCAGCACCCTACGCTTGCCCTTGTAGAATTTCATCAGGTTCCTCTCTGCCCTACTCTCCAGGCTGTCCAGGAATCGCTCTTTTGTGTATTCCTAATGACTGCTGTTGTTTGTTTGCAGCTGTGTACTGTCAGCTATGGGAAGGTGAAGCTGGTACTGAAACATAACAGGTAAGTGGCTTCTTCCTTAACTATGCTGGCAGAGAAAGTCCTCTGTATGGACAGCTCTGCATAAGTGCGTGGTCTCAGTAGCTGTTGAGTTTTGCAGCTCCCAGCTGAGTTTAGCATCTGTCAATACACGGTCACTTTTTCAGTTGTTCAAAGTGTTTAATATGTTGGTCAGTGAATTCAGGGGGGCTGCCCTGAGCTGCTAGTGGTTCACGTTGGACTTGCAACGTTTCCTTGAAGTTTTCAGATAGTTGTTTCGTTCATTTCTTTCTAATTGATGTGAGCCAGGTGAGACAAGATTTTCTACAGTCTCCTGTGTTCTGACTTCTAATCCATTACTCGGGAAGGATAAGCAAATCCATTGGCAAGAGGTGTGTGTTTGTTGCTGGGTTCAATCTGATTTGTTTTAAACCTAGAAGGTAACGTTGGAAGGGACCCGTAGAGCTCAGCCAGTTTGGAGCTGACCATTTTTATCTAAACCTGTGATTCTCTGGTAGGGAGAAGGAAAGGAAGGAGACAGCAGAAACCTGAAGCCTACGTCTATACCTCTCCTGTGTTTTCTCTTTCTCCTTTTATTTTTTTTGCAAAGTTCTCTGTTGTCCGACAGCCATAGATAAGCCCTGGGGCTATAATACAATGCTCTCCTTGTGCTGCTGCTTTTTTGAACCTGCTGTTTTGGGTAGAACTAACGCTAATATTACTAACAGGTTTTTGTCCTCTTCCTAGGTGTTTCTGAGAAAAAGATTTCTCCTGTGCCACTTAAGGCTTAAGTCTCTCGGCTCATATTTTAACTGTGGTTTCCAACCAGCATCATTATTGATGAATCTCCAGGGAGAGAAGCAATTTCAGGATGTGCTAATTTAAATTTTTAGATGGTTTGTGTTTTGGATATTTTGGATTTTGGACTTTTTTGGTCCTGTGAGCAGGAATTTAAAACACCACATCCAGTGTTTTCACAGACTCACCTCAATTCAGTCTCAAAAAAATTGACTCATGTCACAAATAAGAGGTGTGTGAGAGCTCTGTCGAGGCAGTTATGCTGGGGTTTTCCTGCTCACGTTGTGGTAGAGAACATTTGAGCAAGATGGATAATTCCAAAGTACATGATGCTTTTGGTGTGAGGCATCTTTTAAAAATGTTGATTGCCATAATTTATTTATTTTTAAATTACCACCTCTAAGACTTCCGAATTTATCTGGGATAGTTATATCTTTAGGACAGTTATATAAGTTATATCTTTATATCTCTAACTATCGGGGATAGTTATATCTTTACGTTATATCTGTGCCACTCTTCCTGTAAGTTTTTTCCGTTGATTAGTTCATTAAAATGTTTTTCTTTGTTCTTTAATTTTAGGTATTTTGTGGAAAGTACACACCCTGATGTCATTCAGCAGCTTCTGCAAGACCATGTAATCAAAGACTGTCGCCTGCGAAACGCTGAGGGTGAAGAAACAGAGCTCATTACAGAGACGTTCACAAGTAAATCCGTGGTACGTCTTGGCATCTCTTACAATTGTTGAACTGTGGTAGGTTGGCGTGGTTGTTGTGTGTTTGTTGTATCAACAGTTGCTTTCGGGGGTTCTGTCGGCAGTGAACTGTGCTGCCTTAATGAGCCCAAATTGGGGTGGGGGAGGGGAGCGGACTGTGTCTCTAATGAAACCCTTGGTGAAAATTACTGTCCACCTATTTCAGATTTCCAAATCCAGTGAAGGTGGCCTTGGTCCATCCACGTCACAGGGAGCAGATGCTCAGAATAAGCCGGACGTCCCGGCTGACTTGTACGAGTTTTATGAACAGATGGACAAAGATGAGGAGGAGGAGGAGGAAACGCAGACAGTGTCTTTTGAAGTCAAGCAGGTATGAGTATTGTAGTCTCTGCAGTTGTAGCTTTGGGGAATCTGCCCAGGACTTGCAAATACGCATGAGAACTGAGAGTACTGTGGCCCTTTGTTTGATAGGGGAGATTGCTGGACGTCATTAACATTTCTTTCCTCTTGCCCTCCAAAATCTTAGAATCTTCCTCTCCGGTAGAGAGGGCAGCAGACTGGGTATTGTTCCGTCCTTGCCCCCAAGGGATAGTGCTCGCAGGCCAGAGAGTGGCTCCAGAGACTAAGGGAGGTTCCTGTCCCGTGCAGCTTAGAGTTGCTTTGGGCAAGATAAGTGAGAATTCAGTGGAGGGCAAATCTGCTGTTGGGTACAGAGCTTTTTTTTTGACTTTTTAATGTGTGTGTGGTGTTCTGGTTTTGTTTTGTGATTCATGTTTGCAGGAGGAACTCTTGGTGGTTTTGATTTCGTAGCTTTAGAAGGGGAGCTGGAGGTTGGAGCGCAGTCATGACTTGACCTCCAGAGAGCTTTTGTAAAATTTCTCAATTTGTTTCTGGACTCAGTGATTCTAACAATGTCTTACTGGGGAAAACAGATATATTTTTTTTAAAAAGATAAATTAGTAGCTATCTTGTTTATTTAAAAAACAAACCAGCAACCTCTTGGTGATTGATTCAGCCTGTAATTGTGGTGGAATAACTGCATTACCAGGGTATGAAGAATTTCCAGATACCAGATGTGAAACATGGGTAGGTCCTTCTCTGTAACACACAGAACCTTTTGTGTTTGTTATTGAGCTCTTTGTTGCAGGACTTCAGGGTGTAGCTTAGTCAGTGCTGGATAGAAAGCACATCTGAGATTAATGCGTCATGTTCTTCCATCTGTCTAAATAAACCTCTCTAATACCAACTGTTATTTAAAATGCGGGGGGATGTGGTCATGAATAAAGTTTTTGGAATAAACTCTAACTCTTAGGCATTTCATGAGCATAAAAGATAAACCTGACTTCACATGGTACTGTATAATCTGGTTGTTTGGTAAAAAAAAGAAGAAAGAATTAATGCATATGTGGAGAACTTACCATCGTAGCTTTCTTTCCTCTTCAGGAGATGATTGAAGAACTTCAGAAGCGTTGTATCCATCTGGAGTACCCCTTGCTGGCAGAATACGATTTCAGAAATGATTCCGTGAATCCCGATATTAACATAGATCTGAAACCTACAGCTGTCCTCAGGCCTTACCAAGAGAAAAGCCTAAGGAAGATGTTTGGAAATGGGCGAGCCAGATCTGGCGTTATTGTCTTGCCATGTGGTAAGGTTCTGGGTACTGGTATGCAGAGTCCTTTTGGTTTTTAGTGAGTTGGGTTTTGGTGAGGCTGTGGTGAGGGAGAGCCCGGTTGATAGAGCTGTCGAGCATCTGCTTAACAGAGCTGTCCCTGGAGTGACTGAAGAGCTGATCTGTGGTTGTGGTAGCTTCAGATTCCTGCTCGGGCTTTCGCTGGTCCCTCTAGGTCAGCTCTGCTGGTCTTCCAGTGAAATGTAGAGCTGTTGGCATTGGAATTATTTGTTCCTTGGTTGGGAGCAGGGAGAGTGGGCAGAACTGGGAATACAAATACAGCATAAGAGGGGGTGCAAGGAAGAAAAGTGCTCGTTATGCACAAGTTGTGGGCACGGGAGCTTGAGAAAGAAGTGAGGAATGTGGAGACTGGGAAGCAATGGAAAAGGCAGAGTAGAGGAGACTGTGTGCCAATGCCCTTGGGATTGGGGTGGCAGGGGCACACGGGAGATACAGTGAGGGCCTGAGAGAGTGTGTCAGGGATCGCTGGAAAAAGTGTGAAGGAGGAATGGAAAGATTTAAGGACTTGCTGCATGTGGGAATGAAGATAGCTGAGGGGGCAGTGGGATGGATCACCTCTAGGGGAAGCTTTCTGTAGCCACCTGGAATTTAACATGCTTTTGAAGTTAAGAAAGTGTTAAAATGATTGCTTATAATTGGCAAAGCCATTGTTTACAATTATTGTCTTGAGAAAATACAGTTATGTGTCTAGCGGACAATCCAGCTGGTTGTTTAGAAGTGAATACTCCATTTATTTAAGACTATTGTAACAATGTAACAATGAAGAACTTGCTCTTACGTGATTTCATATCCTCTCACAGTTTCCCTGTTTTCCTTTGCTCTTTATTTTGTTTCCTCCTCCTACTCAGTGATCTCCGAGAGGTGACTAATGAATACCACTGTTCTTCCCCTGCAGGTGCTGGCAAGTCTCTAGTTGGTGTGACAGCCGCCTGCACCGTCCGCAAGCGGTGTCTGGTCCTTGGTAACTCGGCGGTGTCGGTAGAGCAGTGGAAAGCCCAGTTCAAGATGTGGTCCACCATCGACGACAGTCAGATATGTCGGTTCACTTCCGATGCCAAAGACAAGCCCATTGGCTGTTCCATCGCTATCAGCACCTACTCCATGTTGGGACACACCACAAAAAGGTCCTGGGAAGCAGAGAGAGTAATGGAGTGGCTTAAAAGTCAAGAGTGGGGCCTTATGATACTTGATGAAGTACATACGATCCCTGGTAAGGAAACGGTGTGCAAACCTTTCATGTTACATACACTGTTAATGTTACTTGGCTCTTTTAGAAGTGGTGGTTTTTTGCTGTCTTTCTCATGATTAATATAGTGAGTAAACCCATGGCTCAGTAAACTGCCTTCTTACGCTTTCTTTTTTTTTTTTCTCCCCCCTAATACTACAGAGTTTAGCTGACCATTAGTTTTCTGAAACCCTTCAAATTAGGCACTGTGTTTTCTGTAATGGCAGTGTAAAATACAAGTGCCTTCTCCTTCTGTGTGGGTTGATAAAGGGCTCTTAAGCACTGAATTACATTTATATACTTTTGAACAGGAGAGGAATTCATCTGCCTTCTTTTGAGATATAGTGGCACTGTAGGCTACCTTTTAACATCTATTTCTACTCAATAAAATATGAGTAACCATAGTGATGACTGTCCAGAAATAGCTGTTGTATTTGAAATTACTGTGTAATTGAGATCCATACTTTTGGAAAGCAATAAAGTAGGATTAAAGTGTCTGTGGAATAATCCTGGCTAAAAATACCACCCAGGGTTCTGTTAGCTGCTCTACCTTGTTCCCATGATTTCATTTGAATATAATTTGCTGTCTACAGAAGTGATGGATTTCAGCAGTAGACCTTGATGATTAGCTGCCATTTTATCAAAGCAGCATATTGCTGGCACCGTTCTTTCACTTTTGTTCTTTCTTGGTTTCATAAGAAGTAAGGTATAGAATCTCCTCTCCTCTTCACATCCCGCAATTACAGGATCTCCAGCAGTACTAAAGATGAGTAATTCTGCCATATACTATAAGTCCTGAATGTGGCCGAGTCAGCCAAGAGTCTTTGTGTTATAGTTCTTTTTATGAAATACTATATGACCTAAAACAAGCCATGTAACCTGTGAGTATATTAATTTTCTCTCGGGCAATGGAAAATTGTGCAGACACCAGACGGTTTACTGGGATTTTCAGACTACACTGAAGATGTAAACTAAAGCTGCAATCAGTGTGAAGTTTTTGTGACACAGATTTGTTAGAAGCGTATGTGAAATGGGGTAAAATTTCCCAATGCTTTGCTTGCTTTGTGTTCAGGAGTTGATGAAAGTGGTTTTTTAAGTTGCAGTATTTGTCTTCTAAATCCATTCAGGAAAGTAAACAGAAAATTTGTCTTGCGTTTCTTAGCGAAAATGTTCAGACGTGTGCTCACTATTGTACAAGCTCATTGTAAGCTGGGGCTGACTGCTACCCTGGTCAGAGAAGATGATAAAATTGTTGACCTGAACTTCCTGATTGGACCAAAGCTCTATGAAGCCAACTGGATGGAGCTGCAGAACAGTGGCTACATTGCTAAAGTCCAGTGTGCTGAGGTGATGCTCTGCTTTTTGGTACTACTAGTGTTTATCTAGTATGCTTATAATTTGGAGGGTTTTGTTTGTTTTGTTGTTGGTTTTGTTTTTAAGAAAGATGTATAAAATTGCAGGTATTTAACTGGGAAAAACAAATGCCATAACAATTTTTCATTTACTTTGTAGCTTAGGCTTGACTGCCACCGGTCACTGGCAAATCCAGTAGCCACATATTTTTCAGCCACATGTTCATGAGCAACCTGGTCTAATGGGAGGTGTCCCTGCCCATGGCAGGGGGGTTGAAACTGGATGATCTTTAAGGTCCCTTCTAACTCTAACCATTCTATGATTCAATGATTGTTCAGAGTGACTTCAGCACTCTCTCTTGGTGGGGATTTTGGTGCTTGATCAGCTGTCCCCAGGTCAGCGTTTGGACAAGTGAACAGTGGTTACAGTAGCGAGGACCTGGTTGGATGCAGTTGACATTTGTGTTGTCTGACATGACTTTGTACTTGAAGCTCGGTTCTCTGCGGTAGCACAACATGGTGTTACGATGAGCATTACATCAGGTGGTACAACAGAAGCTGCTTTTTGGAGACTTCAACTGGTAGACAGACTGTAGTTTGAGGAAAATTCTTCTCTTAAAACAAGAAGGATAGTAGAAAGTTTAAAAAAATATAAATAAGAAAATACCTGCTTATTTCAAGCCTGAATGCGTGAGGGTGGAAATTTAAAACACAGGAATGGATCTTACTATTTTTTTCCAAAATGAGGGTGTGACCTCTGTTCTTCCAACATTTCTCTTTCCAGAGAAAAACCTGGTATTGGAGAAGTGGAAACCTTTCACACAGGCACATTAGAATGTTAAAGTAACCTCTCTGGGTCAGACTAAAGGTCTAACTTAATATATTGTCTCTGGTAATTGTCAAGAAAGATACTTAGAGAAGAGTATGAAAACAGGGCAAACATATCCGTTACTTCTTCTAATACTTTTCCAAGCCCTCAATCATTTATGAGCTATATCTGGTTTCTCTGTAACCATCAGTGGGCTGCTTTTTCATGAATTTGTTTAGACTCCAGTTGAATGGAAATGAAGTTTTAGCAGCTACAACTTGCTGTGGTGAAGTTTCTCTTGGGATTTTCCAGGGCTTTTTTTTCTTTCTTCTTTGTTTATTTTTTCATTGTTTGTGGGTTTGGTTTTTCGTGATGTTTGTTTTTTTCTTGTTGGATGTTTGGGTGTTTTTTTAAAACCTGTCTTGCTAGTTTCATGCAATTCTTCCTAGCTCTGGTGCTGGAATAAAAGATGCAGATACAGGTCAGCTGTTCTCCTGCGAACTTTGTGCAAACTGGAGGCCGTAGAAGGAAAAAACCCTACAACTATTTTTAAGTAATAGAGCGCAAATGAAGAACATCTAGAAAATAACTAGGTTGAAGGGAGAGTAACCATTCTGCAAATTCAAATTTGACTGTTCAGGCACTTTGGTTAATTCTGCCTTGGGGGCATATTTCATCTCAGTCCCTGAACTGCCCTTTAGACGTTGAAAATTGAGGCACGGGCAACCTTTGTTCTGAATGGTGTGAAAACTCTGCAAGTTTATATTCTTTAAGCCAATGTTTTGAAATAACATTGGATAGGACTACCAAAAGCAAAGAATTAAAAAAAAGCCATGTTGATGGCTGGTAAATGACAAGTCTAATACATGCACAACTGCATTGCATATTTGTTTGGATTTTCTTGCCATGTTGTTGAGAAGTAGCATCTGTAATTGACTTGGCTTATTCCCCACAGCAAGAAAGATGGCTGGTTTGCTCTTTGAGTGCTGTTCTTTCCAGGTGGCAAGAGAGGGCTGTCTGATAAGGCAGGTCATGGTCATTGCAGGTACTACTCTTTCACTGCTCTAAAAGAGAACAAGCAGCACAGATAAAGAAGTGAAAAGAAGTTTGAAAAAAGAACAAGCCTGTTCTTTAATTATACTTTTAGAGTTTTGTAATTCAAAAATAATCCCTTTCCCAGCTGCCACTCTTAAGTTTTTGGCTTGGAGTATGTGTCTTGCAAAATGTGAAAATAAAAAGATCGTTGGGGTGAGGGGTAGATCTTATTCATTTCCAAATCCAGAAGAGAGTGCAAATACAAATCAGAATATATTCAGTTTCCTATGTAGTCAGAAGCATTCAGCAGTAGATAAATTATTTTACTACGGTCAAATGTTCAGTATTCATATCTCATTCTGACCTTGAAATACTGTCTTCTGATTTAAGAATATTAAATCTTTTATATAGACAGCGTACAATAACAGTGGAGCCTATTCAATGCATAAATTTATTGTTAATGTACTCAAGGGACTTTGCAGTATTCTGTTAATTTGTACAGTGTAATGGATATGGGACAATAAACAATGTACAGCAGAATTAATGTCTTATAAATTATATGCACTACAGTTAGTGTCATTGCACTGGCATAAACTTTTAAACTTTGTAATTTCTTCTATTTTCATGCTATAGTAGAAAAAACATCTCAGTAAGCCTAGACTTGTGTGATACTATGATATGTATTTATGTAATAAAATAGTTGCTTAGGGAAACGTATTGAAAACTTCTCATCAGCCCTAGTGTTTTGAAAGTTGTAGACTCAATAGCTGTTTAAAATAAGGAATCATAGAATAGTTTGGGTTGGAAAGGACCTTGAAAGGTCATCTAGTCCAAACGCCCTGCAATGAGCAGGAATGTCTTCAACTACATCAGGTTGCTCAGAGCCCGGTCCAACCTGACCTGGAGCATTTCCAGGGATGGGGCATCTACCACCAATCTGGGCAACCTGGGCCAGTGTTTCACCACCCTCATTGTAAAAAATTTCTTCATTATATCTGGTCTAAATCTTCCCTCTTTTAGTTTAAAGCCATTACCCCTCGACCTATTTCTACACTCCCTGATAAAGAGTGCTTCTCCATCTGTCCTGTAGGCCCCCTTTAAGTAGTGGAAGGGGCTATGTTCTCCAGGGTGAACAACCCCAGCTCTCTCAGCCTGTCTTCATAGCAGAGGTGCTCTAGCCCCCTGATCATTTTTCTGGCCCTCCTCTGGACCCGGTCCAACAGGTCTACGTCTTTCCTGTGCTGAGGGCTCCAGAAAGGTCATTCCTTTGTGGGTATATGAAAACAAACATTGGTAAATCTGTTCTGTAATGAAGACTAAATGTGTCTCTTAGCTTTCAGATGAAAATTAATTTTTATGGAAAAAGCTTTGACTGCTGTGACAGGGAGATTACATAGACAGTTCATACTGTTAATTATTGTTCTGTAAAAAGTAGTAGCATTCAGTAAAATTATTAAGGATTAAACATAAAGGAAATATCTTCCAGTCTTGTTCCAAACCCACTGCCAATGCATTTTAGAAGGCCAGAATATGGATGAGGTTAAAGAGAGTTTGGCAGTACTGGAGACTGCACCAACCAGTAGCTTTCATTTTGGTGCAGAAATTACTGTGTTAAAATCTGCGCTATACAGAAAGCTGTAACGCATTATCATCCCCCCAGTACCTTCTCAATTCCCACTGGAATACAATAAATAAATAAATAGCAGAGGGTTATTCTGTGTGTATGTTTTCTAATTGTAGGTTTGGTGCCCAATGTCACCTGAATTTTACAGAGAATACGTAGCCATCAAAACAAAGAAACGGATCCTGCTGTACACCATGAACCCAAATAAATTCAGAGCCTGCCAGTTCCTGATTAAGTTTCATGAGCGACGGAATGATAAAATCATCGTATTCGCTGACAATGTGTTTGCACTGAAGGAGTACGCAGTCAGGCTTGGGAAGTAAGTGTTCACAACCAACGGTGGCACTGTTGGTTTCCTCCTTCCTGGAAAATTGCCTTGTAATCTCGCAGCTTTCAGTAGTCTTTAGATATTTCATGTAATACTTTGATTTAACTCTAATCCTCCTATGGAGGAAGGTATTTTCTTGGGTGGATTTTATTGGCACTGCAACATTATTTCAGTGTAGAACTGTTTGAAAAGAATCTGTTCGGCTTTTACCTCAGAGGAGTTTTCATCCAAGATTTCTGTGAAAGACTGTTAGTATTTCTCCATCCATTTTATTATTCTCGAAAGCCAGTGGAAAAATGAGGGGCTTTTAAAAATATCATGAGAACTATTTCTTTAACAGATGGTAGCTTCCCCTATCTCCCTGAGACACAGGTTTTCAAATACACACTTTCTGCATCTTTGAAGATCTTTTGGGACTAGAGTTTTCCTCCTCAGGTTCCCAAAAGGTCTTAACCTTGTCTAAAAAATTTAAGACAAACTTTTTGGGGATCTGTGCTGTACCCGTGCACTGCCTAGAACTACTGTAAGAGTTTAATAAATGAAAGGATGTTGCTCTCATGAGTTCTTCAGCTACCTTAAATGACTCTAACGTGAGGGCAATTACTGAAGGTTGCGCAAATGGAGTTTAATCTGGGGTTAGCATCAGTGTGTTTGTAGGGTTTGGGGAAGGATGATCAGGGAGAGTGTTTGCCAAGATGAGGCATGGAGCAATTATTGGGGAAAATAAGCAGAGAAGCTGGCCTCATCCCACGTAACAACATAATAGCCCACATAACACCTTGCTTGCTGGAAGCTGTGGGGCATTTTGGCTGCGTATGATATCATGTCTAGGAATTTTAGCAGTACTTCTTAGTAAAGCCACGTTCCAAAATCCATGGTTGGTTTTGACTGTAGTGTAACAGCCGTGTTGTGGAGGCTTGCTCTGACATCCAGTAGTAAGCAGAGCTAACGGTGCTGGCTGAATTCCAACACCCGTGGTCTCTTTCATCATTTTTTTAATCTGTCTGGACAGAGATTAGCTGTAATGATGCCTCTGGAATGTCTCTAGCAGTGCTCGGTGCACCACAGAAAAAGCCTTTAGCAAAGGCGATGCTGGGAGGGGGTGCTTGCTAAGTAGCACGGCAGTGGTTAAGTGGGGTAGATGCTGCAGAACTGGGGCAGCAAAACCGGTTGAAGAAATATTAGGTGCTTGCTTTTCATGGTCTTGAGGGAATTCTCCATTCCTCGTATCACATATGGAGTTCCAGGTTATACGGCTGTCAGTGTTAGGAGGAAGGAGGCTTGCAGTGCTGGATAAAGGTGAGGGAGTCTTTGTTTTAACCAGAGAATTTTCTGTCATGGTCTGCTACGAGCATGCTGAAACAAGGGGAGCTGTTGGTTTGGGTGGGGCAGGAATTAATATGTGTAAGGAGGAGAGAGCAGCCCAACGAGTACAGGGGTTGTGGCCAAGGCTGCCTGCCCCTGGGCTACCCAGACCCCACCACACTGCTCGTGACCTGGTTCAGGCATGTGGGATGGTTGGGGTCCTGGATGGAGGGATGGATGGCCCTCGCCTGGCTGTCTCTGCTGGCTCCTCCCTTACCCCCCTTTCCCTTGGTGCTGGCAGGGAATTATTTTGACTATAATTTTGGGGGCTGCAGAATTCATCCAGTGTCATATAGCACCAGTTTTTTACTGGTGTTATTAATACGTTTAAATCACTGCTTCTGAAGGACTGTGCCTCTCTGGTTTTGACAGTTATGTCCGTTAATGGGAGAGGGATCTATCTTTGTAAATTCCTCAAATGTCTTTTTGCAGCCAGGAAAGGTGGTCATTCTAGAAAAAAAAATCAAAGCAGTCTAGCATTGGGTGTTGTAGGTTCAGAAAGGTAGTCAGGTATGTATTAATGAACCGTTGTCAAATAGGATCGGGCCCAGGGTGGGTGGGATTGAAGTGCAGGATTGATAGCCAGGAGTTCTAGGTTATTCTGTCCTTAATTAAAAAATGTGTTTTAACCCCTTGGTGTGTTTAAGAAACAGAAGGCTCATGAATGCTTTAGTTTTAGTTTAAATTTTCCATTTAAGTTTTGTTGGGGGTTAAAATTGTCAAAATTTAAATATTAAATGAAATTTCAACTAAGGTTTAAAAATATTGCTGAATGCTACTAATTAAATAATAAAACTATTGTTTCAGAGTTGACTTACTTGCCACTTTCATTTTTCAGTTGTGTTTTTCTAAAAATCTGGTTAAATGCACTAATCAGAGGAATTAGATTACAGGTGAATAGGACTGTTTGGTAAAAGAAAAACTAGAGGTAGACTGTAGTAAAGAAAGCAAGAGGAGCCAATGCACAGGAATTAGTTGATAAGAAAAGGAAAACTTAGTACTATGCACTGCATGTTTATGTTCAGCTACCACCCACGTATGTGCAATATTAAAAGTTAAATGAAACATTTGAGGTTGGTTCCTCGTGTTAGAAATAATGAATGGAAGTGCGAACAAAACAGAAATTGTAGAACTTGATGATTCCTGTTATTTGGAGATGCTTGTTAACGAGCATTTGGAAAAGCAGTGCAACAGATGAAAAAGCAGTGGCCATGCACTCCTGCAGGCTTCTCGTTTTTAATGTGGGCTTTGCCATTTCTAGTTGGTTTTCTTTAACTCTTTTTAGGCAGGAAAAAAACAGCCAGACTCTAGAGAGAATCTTGGAAAATTCATAGTAGCCCAAGTTACTCCTGAGGTCTGTGGGTGACCAAGAGTTTGTGTGAGCCTTCTGCATTGAGATCTTGAATGTTCCAAGTGATTCATCATCAAACATGATAAACCTTAGGTGAAGTGCCACTGTGAGCTGCTCATGGCCATGAAACATTTGGGACCTTGTTCTCATTTCAGTAGGTCCAGAAGGTATTAGGGGGGGCAAGAGGTTAGCTTCAAAGGCAAAAGAAATATTCCCAGAACAGCAGCCAACTTGTGACACTCAGCACGTCATGGATAGAGAAGCCTGGATTTTCAAGGAAGCGAAGGTTGCAGCTGCCAATGTGCTAACTCAGTAGATTAGAGGGAAAAAATCTCTTATTTTAACAGCTGCCTTCAGTCTTTCATGTAGGCTTAGCAAATGTATTCAGTCTGTTGATCTACAGCTTCATTGGAGCACGTAATTGCAAAACATGTCTTACTGTCAGAATCTATTTCTGGCAGACTGGGTTGCTGCAGGGGGTTCCACAAACAACTGGGTGGTTGCCATAAAGAGCCAAACAAGCTAGAAGTAAACTGTAAGCTGTGCCAAAGTCTGGTTTGTTTTTATATCAATTCAAATGTGTACCACGGTCCCTGCCGTGGTATCTTAGTACCTCGTAAAAAATGATGGAGAAATCTTGAATTGATTTAATTTGCACGTGTTCTGTTCTTTTCAGACCCTATATATATGGTCCTACTGCACAAGGAGAAAGAATGCAAATTCTACAAAACTTCAAGCACAACCCAAAAATCAACACTATTTTCATTTCCAAGGTAAGTGAGGACATTCAGTGTGTCATTGTACCCATTTCCAGAATGAAGTTTATTTCAGAGTGAGTTGTATGTGCGTGCTGTGCGTTTGACATCTTTGTATCGCAGCTGGCAGAGGTGTACTTTGTATGAAGTCTTTGTGTAGCATGTATGGAAATAAGATGCTGCTCAGAGGCTCCTTCTCTCTTACAGGTAGGTGACACGTCCTTCGATCTGCCGGAAGCCAATGTTCTGATTCAGATATCGTCCCATGGTGGGTCTCGAAGACAGGAGGCTCAAAGACTGGGACGAGTGCTGAGAGCCAAGAAAGGTAAATGAGGTGGTGGTTGGGCTCTGGGCCTCGGATCATCGCATCATAGAACTGCAGTGGTGTAGTTGTGTTAGTCTACATTTCCTTTCTGTTTTTTTCCTTTTCACCCATTCTCAAATTATTAAGAACAAGAGTAGGAATTTCCATGCTGTGTACTTTGTCGATCAGTTAATGTCAGGTCTGGGTGGAGCTAAACTTTGCAGATTGTTTTTGTGGAGAGACAACTGATTTAAACACCAGTTTTCAGTATCCAGTCCTTTTTTGTTCTTGGTTTGCAGTGTTCCAAATGGAACTAATCGCTCGGTGTGTTTGTCTCCTAGGCATGGTGGCAGAGGAATACAATGCCTTTTTTTATTCTCTTGTATCCCAAGACACTCAGGAAATGGCATATTCAACGAAACGACAACGGTTTCTTGTAGATCAAGGTTATAGCTTCAAGGTAACTTGTCCCTTCTATTATACTTGTGGCCTAAGAATATAACTTTCATATTCTTTCATGTTAGTATTAGGTCAAGTACTTGAAAATTCCAGTTGTGGAATGTGTTAATGAAGGTTTTGCTCGCAAGCAAGAACTGTTCCACTATTGTTTTATCATCTGTATTACTGTGAGGGTGGATAGAAGTAGCTTAGTACAGCTTCTGGGAAGGTAAGTATTCTAACGTCAAACCAAGCGCCTGCTGGGGAGTGAAGCAGAACGTTACTTGCACGGTTGGTTTATGTTCATGCTCTTCAATTGTCCGTCCTGTTATACATTATCACACTGGTTGTGCACAAAGCCTTGTTGGTAGGTGTTCATGTCGTAGTGGCCAGCAGCGATTCAGAAAACTTCCAGAACATCAAAAGTCACAAATAATTTCCAAAGAACTCCTGTCTCAGGCCAGTATTTCACTATGGGGAGGACATCTTTTTCCTTGTGGCTAATGACAGCATACAACGGGCAGGATTCATCCGTCCTACATTCACTGAATTTCACTGAATTTTTAGAGTTGGAAGGGACCATAGAGACTATCGAGTCCAACTCCCCTGCCGAAGCAGGATTGCCTAGAGCTAGAGCATGTTACTCAGGACGGCATCCAGGCGGGTCTTGA
>JAOXNO010000078.1:16339569-16355291 GCA_028565335.1 Limnodromus scolopaceus | reverse complement strand
AGCCCAGGATTCCGTTGGCCTTCCTGGCCACAAGAGCACACTGCTTGCTCATTGTCATTTTGCTGTCCACCAGGACATACATCAGAGTCATACATCTGAATCTGAGAATCATAAAGTTAGGTGTCTGAAGTGTCTCGCAATCCAGTCCAAAACAAATACCTCTCTGGGATCTGTGTCCACACACTAGTCTTGTGCACCGTTTCCACCGTGCTGTCCAAAGCCCGCAGTGGTACAGAAAACCAGTCGGGATGCAGACATGTTGGTGCAGTGGCTCTGTGATAGCAGAAGCTGTTCTGGCCAACAGAGGTCTTCACACTGTGCTTATTTAGATTCCACCAACAGTTTGACCTTCCTCTTCTAATTTTCTCTGCATGGAATGAAGTATATCACCAAAATCACTGGATTGAATATTAATTGATTGAGAAATGACAGAATTTACTACAGGAAAAGACTGTTACTGCAGGGTATAAATCTTCCTACCTACAACTAAAACATACTCCCTCAAAATAGAGAACATTTTCAGTGTTGACAGAGCCGTGACTTGAAAATCAGAAGTTTCCCCTAAAGTCCCTTTTGTAAAGGACTGAGTGCTGCCTCATTTCCCCTGACGTACTTGGAAATTGATTACCCCTTGTACTTCAGTTTAGTATGTATTCTATATGTTGTCATCTTCCAAATACAAAATTTCATTCCACCAAAGCTCCTGTGGTTTATAGATTTCACAGTGTGTGTAATTTATTTTTCTTTTAGTCCATGGGCTGCCCCAGCGATTGGATTGTTAAAGGCAACAGAGTGTCACGATAGCTCTTGCTTTAGGAAAATTCTTCCTTTACAAAACTGGGTTTTACTGCTCATTAGAAGCCTTCCCAATAAGAGACATTGCTGAGAGGAAGAACGAAAGATAAGGCTCCTATATCTGCCCATAGGGAACAAGCTGAGGCTTGTGGCATTGACAGGATCACACACAGGTTGCGGGAGGTGCAAGGGCCAGCAGCTTCCCCTGGATTATGGGACATCCCTGTGGGTAAAATCTTTCCAAACTGCAGCGATGCTTAAGTAAATAATTGCTCTGTCATCGGTGGCCCATTAAAGAGAACTTTAAGGGGGTCCTTACATGGAAACAGACATGTCACAGTTTATAGGTTAAAACCGTGTTTTGCTTTGTAGTGAATGTGTTTTGACAAAATTGTAGCTCAGTAATTAATCAGTGTAATTAGCTGCAGCTAATTACAGCAAATGCATCTATGTGGCTATAGCCAAGAAGATTAGAAAAATCCCTTTACTTATATTTGAATGCCTTGGATTTTAGAACTAAGAAAGAGGTTAAAAATAGAGGGATTTTATTTTGCAAGGAGGACCTAGTACTGGGAGCTTTGGTGTAATACGGGAAAAAAAGCAGTGCAAGTGGCAGCTGAGTATCTGGAGCTCACCAGTACTGGAATGTTCTTTACTTGCAGTTTAAGAACAAAATGTTAGAGTATCTATTTTCTTCTGTTCGCCAAACTTCAAGGCTTAGTCATAGCTGGCATCAAAGAATAATAGGGCTGGAAGAAACTTCCAAGAAACCATCTATTGTGTTTCTTCATTCTAAGCCAGGATCAACTATGTCTGTGTCATCCCCAGCAGATGTTTGCCTTCTTACTTTTCCAAATATGGAGACTCTACCTCATCTTTAGGTAATTTATTTCAGAGCTGATGTCCTCTCCTTCAGAATTTTTTGTTCCTAAATTATTAAAAATTCATTACTCCATTAAAAGGGTAACAGTTTTCACTTTTTTCCTAGGACTTACTTTCTTCTCGCAATCTCTCAGTAGCTACATTCTCTGCCTTTCATCAAAAAGAGAACTGGAATAATATTTTTATGCTAACTCACATGTTTTGTCTTTAGTTCTTAAATAGGAGCCTTGTCATCACAATTTAGTGCTTGGGTTTTTTGTGTTAGCTAACCATAGTTTAGTTATTTACTGTATTGTGTTTTTATTTAGAGGCTGAATGTAAGATATGTTACATTTTAAACCACTATGTCAAAGAATTGGGGATAACTTCAAACTTGGCATCTGTTGAACAGCTTAAAAAAATGATGATGCAGTGGGAATTCTTTCCTTTCTATGAATCACGTTAGCGCTGTTTTGCAACCACAACTGGAAACAGCCTAATGCAATTTAAAACTGCTTTTCATGACTTCTTTTTCTTTATTTTTGAGAAGATCAAAGCACATGCGCTTCTAAAGAAGCAAGGGGGACCATAATGTTCTTTTAACCTTATAGTAGGACAGGTTGCTTTTTGGAATGGATTCTTAAAGCAAGGACATTTCTCAGGAAAACATCCATTTTCAAATTGGAACTTGCCATTGCCAACAGCCCACAACATGGATTGTTTGTTCTAGTGTTTTTCAAAAACAGTACATTGTGTATAGCGTGGATTTGGTTTACCTTAAGGTGTATTTCTGGTTTTTATCAGTCTTTGTGATCAGATCCAGCCCAGATTACTGAAGTAATTAGTTTCTGATTGCATTGCCTCAAGAGAGGAGGTGAAAAAGGAAAATGAGGAGGGGAAATACTACATAATCAAGGGAAAAGGCTGAATTAGAAGGTCTTTCTCAAAATCTCTTCCAAGTTGGAAACATAGTGGGGAAAACTGAGATTCTTGTGTGTAAACATATGTTTTCCAGAATGTGCTTAACTGCAGGAATATTTCTTGTGAAATTTTCAAAATACTTCTAATTAAGAAAGCAAGCTGCCTATTGTAATGCTTTATAATGGAAACTTGAGAGCTTTTCAGTTCTTCGGAAGAGGTTTTTCAGCTAACAGAGTGCATGGCACTACATTGCCGGTAGATGGCATGTGGCCTGCATCCGTGGTTATCAAAGGAGTTACTAAGAATTTCAGAGAGAACAACAGGGAAATTATCTCGTGTCTGAGTACCCAAACGTTGGAAGCATCCTTTTGCTCTGCTGCTTTGTTGCAGGTTGCTGCACTGTCTCAACAACTGATTGTACATCTCAATTTGTTAGGGTTTGGGTTTTTTTCTCCATATTCCTCAACACTTACTGCCAAAATTCTCAATATCTGGAAAGTTAGCGGATTATTTTTGTTAAATATAAAGGACTAGTTCTTAAACTACAGAAATCTGGAGCCCACATCGTAAAGCTACCCTTGCAGTAAGTTGAATATGCGTCTGAGCTGTATGTGCTTTCATCAGGTTCTTGGTCAAGCAGGTATGGAGAGCGTTTGGCTGACATCCTCTGTCCAGAGCTTTGCTTTTCTTTTTTTTTTTTTCCCCCCAAGGTTTTATTTTGCATTTCCAGCTAGAATATAACAAGGGATGTGTGCTTGTATATATATGTACACCACTTAGCAAGATTCTATATGTATCTGTGCTATCCGTAGCGTTAAGCTGTTCAGACCATTAATAAAAGTTGAAGGCAGTTCCAACGGGATATGGAATCCAAAATCCTTGTCTTGGTTTTGAATAGTTAACACTGAGGAGGAAGAGCCCTCGCCTTGTACTGTGCTCTGTTTCTTAGGTAATAACAAAGCTTGCAGGGATGGAAGAAGAAGAACTTTCGTTTTCAACCAAAGAAGAGCAGCAGCAGCTTCTTCAGAAAGTCCTGCAAGCAACTGACCTGGATGCTGAGGAGGAGGTAGTCGCTGGAGAATATGGTTCAAAGTCAGCTCAGGTAACGAAGAATGCTTTGAAAAGGATGACCACAGATGCGACAAAACTGGACCGTTGCATTTTAATTCTAAATGTGGTGCCATCATCGATGCCCTCATATCTTTGTGAAACGTTGGAGAAGGTTTATTTTTTTAAGCTGCATTAGCACTTAGCTATTTGAGTAATTCACTTGTTGGGCACTAGAAAAAAGCTAGGCATGGAATTCATGTCCTTCTCCATCATATTTGAGGGAGAAGATGACAGATCTATTGTTACAGATTTTGAAGTAAATCTTCCAAGTCACAAGCAATGAAAATATTTTAAAACGTTTTTAAGATGCACACATGTTGGAGCACATACTCTTTGTGGTGACACTGTGCTCCTTGAATCATTGCCCTGATTTCCTCATGGCCAGAGGGCCGAAGCGTAAGGGACACTTTTGCTCATTTTCAAGATAAGTACTATTACTGTAGGTTGTAATTTGACATTTTCAGAAACAGATATGAGAAAAATAAATAGCCTGAAACATTTATTGATACATGAGTTAAAATCAAGTCACAATGCAATAATTACTTGTTTAGGGTTAATTTTAACTAGGTGGCATTGTGCTGAAATGCATTATGAATTCCTACTCTAAGGTATCTTTCCATATTAAACATTGCATATGTTTGTATACTTACGGTGAGTGGCAGGCAGTGACTTTCTCTGTAGAAGTCTCTGTAGAAGAACCTGGAAGGCTTTTTGGCATGAAGGTCACTAACTGACGAGTGCTGCCCAGTAGCCGGTGGGCACCAGTAGGTTAGAGTTGGTCTGTCCTAATCACGCACTAAGCACGTGTTTTTTCTCCCCTTACTTGCAGGTGTCACGTCGTACGGGCACAATGAGCTCTATGTCGGGAGCAGATGACACGGTTTACATGGAATACCACTCTTCACGGAGTAAGGCATCTGCGAACAAACACATCCATCCGCTGTTTAAACGCTTCCGGAAATGATGTCCTTCATGTGTGCATTTTGTTAAAACTGTGGATCCGTGTGCCTGTTTCCATAACTAAAAATATGGAGTTGAAATTTCTGACAGGTCCTTATATAAAAAGACTTTTTTTATATGCATCTGTATAGCCGCATATTTACTTAGCAGTATATGTGCTCTCATGGATCCATGTGAAAGGAAAAAAGGAAATAAATGTTACCACAGATCCGGTGACTGGATCCTGGTTATACCTGTCTGCTTTTCAGGGTAATTAATAGAATATATTTTTATCAGCTGAAGACCCTTTTTCAGAAAAAATTCTGGAAAGGTTTTGTAAATGAAGTTTGTACTGATGTTTGAAATATTATTTATCTGACTATTGTGTCTGCTCAACATACTGTTTTTTAAAATGCATAAATAAAAATCAATCATTGAGCTGAACAAATTCTGTTAGGAGCACTTCGTGTAATGTTTTTAAGCTGGGACCTAATTTAACGACTTAACCTGTCCTAAAACTCTAACGGATTGTTTGGAAATACTTTGAAGCTCAAAGACAAGAAGAAAGAGGGACTAGTAAATACAAATACATTCTGTGCTCCATTTTCCTTGTTTTTCTTGCTACTGTTAAGAAATTGCTGAAATAAAAACTGTTTCCCTTGTCATTTATATTCTATTTACTAATCATGCAGTAAAGCCATGGTAACTGCTAAACAGTGCAGTGTCACTACAGAAGTTGTGGCTGAATCAAAAAGCGTTTTGACTTGTCATCAGGCGAGTTGGAAGCAGAGGCGTGAAGGAGAGATTCCCAAGTTTGGGGCCTTTTTCTTAATGAAGACTGCAGTACATTTCTAGAAAATTAGAGGTGAGGTGGGCGTGGTCTGTGGCAGAAGAACGCTTTTTAAATAACCTCTGCTTAATATTGTATTAGTAAGTAATAAGTTATGCTACTTGGAGGTGTATAACGAGGTGGCTTTTTTGCTGAGAGTTTGTGGAGCTTTAGGAACAACCCATGAAATAACATTGATCTTGACCTGTTGTTCAAAATAGGTTAGTATAAATCTTTACCGTACTGGAAGGGGTATGGTATGGGAGAGCTGTCCCGGTTATACGACAGTCGTGCTTCAGAAAAATACTGACTGTGTTTCCTATTAGCATAAATTTACAAATTGAGAATACAGGAATATTGGAAGCATAATTCAGAACACACGGTGCTTGTTTTCGGTCTCTGTGTCAGTCAGGTGATTTTGGAAACAGAACCCATCTGGTTCAGTTTAAGTTCTGTTTAGTCTCAGCCCTACCCCATGACACATGGCTCTTTCTCTTCTTCTGGGTCTCCTGCCTCAGGAACCGGGACCAGCCATGACAGTGTTTGTGTGGCTTGTATGGAAGAGATTGATGTGCTGTGTTCCAGTGCTGATTTCCTCTCACCATTTTAAAAGCATTATTTACTTTTAATAGTAGTTCAGACCAGCTCTTGTGGCAACAGCTAGTGGAAAAATGATAATTTGGTATGATGGGAGGGGTCTGTGACAACGGGAGAGCTGAGCAAATCAGCCAGTGTCCCTCTGCATAATTCTTTCTATAACATACTTTATGAATTGCTTTGGAACTATTCTCCACTCTTCATAAACTTGAAAAAAAAAAACCCTACTAAATGTGGAAATGGCTTTAATAGTAATACCAATTTTTGTGCTTGTGGCCCTGGCAGTCGCGGAATTTAGGACAGAGCTCGAGTTCTTATGTAGTAAATCTTGGCTGTGATGACTAACGATCTTTTCTACGTAATGGGTCTGTGTGGGATGCAGTTCTTCAGCATCAAGTAAAGTATAGTTTTATGAGGTAAGAATGTCTCCATGGTCCAGCAATAGTGTGTCGGTATTCAAACTTTAGATTTAATTACTTTGTTATGATTAGCGCAGTAATTACTGCCTGCTATTACTCCAGGCGGTAGCTGTGAGTGGCAGACTGGTGTGTGTTTACTCCCTACAGAGCAGTTGCTGCTGCACGTGGTGGCATCTCTACTGGAATATGGTCCGACCCTTGTGCTTCCCAGATGGGGGTCGGTCACTGAGAAACGGCTGGTTCCTGGGGCTTTTGTTGTTCTGGCCCCTCGCTAGTCCCACGGTCTGGTAGGGCTCACAGGTACCACTCCTCACCCCACGGTCACAACGGGCTGCTCCGGAATGACTCTGTGACCCCAGCCCTGTGGGACACTGCATCGTCTCGTTCAGCCACGAAACTCAGCGCTGCATTTTGTCAGGGGAGTGCCCTCGCTGGAAGCAGTGCTGCAGACCCCAGTGGTAACGCTTCACCATCACCAGGGAGTGCACGGCGGGCTCTCCCTGTAGCCTGAATCCAAAGAATATGGGACTTTGCTCTCTTGGACCACAGTCAGGTCCTCACAGGCTTTATCAGACGCTCCTGTTGGCCAGCGCTTCTCTTGCACAAACAGGAAGCAAGATCCCTTGCTAAGTAGAATCATAGAATCCTTCAGGTTGGAAAGGACCTTTAGGATCACCGAGTCCAACCATTAACCTAACGCTGCCAAGTCCACCACAACACGTGGAAACAGCGCAGCTGAGCGCTCCGTGTTTGCCTTGAAAACGGTGCAGATGAAGGAGATCTTCCCTTTCTGCCGTTGCGGTGCTGCGTATACACCCTCCCGAGATGCTCCCGTATCCCTGCGGGAGCGTGCCTGGACACCACTGGCTGTTTCCCAGCGGCAGCAAAGATGCAATAGGGTTCGTGGATCCAGCGGAGTTGCAAGTGACCGGTGACAGCTGGATGATTACTCAGAAAGGATTTGTTTGCTGCAGGACTCTCGCTGAACCGGCGGCAAAATAACAGATTGGGACGGCAAAACCGTGTCTCAGGCCGTGAGCGATGGCAGAGGCAGGTGAACTTTGGGGTAAGTACGCTATTTCTTGGAAGGCTGAGGACAGAGGAGGTGTGATTTTCTTGGATGCAATTCAGGTTTCCTTGCCGAAATAAAAGCTTTTACTCTGCTTCCCGGCCGCCTCCTTAGTTAGGCTGAATTCCGTGCTGAGGAAACTTCATCTTGAGGCATTGTCATTCTTTAACAGTTCTTTTCTTTGTGTTTCTGATAGGCTACAACAGCGAAACTTGTTTTTCTGGGCTCCTCACCCTGGTGGCAAACCAGCAAGTGTCTGTGAAGGGATTAATGCTTGAAGGATATTGCTGTTATTCGTTAAGATGGCCTTCTAGACTAAAAGGGCACGGTGACATTGGGGTGACGATTTCAGCAGCATTACAGCTCAGCAAAGCACCAAACTACACCCAGCTTCTATTTCTCTGGTTCCTTGTGCCATGTGGTTCTTTATGATGGCCATCGTTTTTATTAGGGCCTTTTTTTCTGGTGTTTTTAAAAACTTGGGACTTGAAGGCAAGTAGTTCTCAGGATGACTTGATGTGGTCCTCAATAAGAAGCACAGGGTAAGGATCTAACCCTGCTACAAAAAGTCTACAACTAGGAGCTGAATTCTTTTGTTGTTGTTGTTGCAGTGGGTCCGTGGGGGTTTTGTCAAGCACTGAGCAGTAAACGATGCAGAGTGCTACCCACACCGGGGACTGGCTGGCTTGCTCTGACTTAAATACCTTCTTTTTGTACAATATTTGATTAAGATTTTAATTGCTGTCATATGGTAGATGAAACCAAACATGGAGAGAAGCAGTTTTCATTTTCCTTTTAAACTAAAGCTGCTTCGGTAGTAAATTACCTGTAAGCTCTGTTCTCACCTCATAGCCTGTTATGTTCAAATTTGTCCCCTTTTTGGGCATTTGGAAAGCATTTAACATTCCAAAGAAGTAACTTCACAACTTGAAAAGACCTTTTCAGAAGATGGGTTTGAGGACAGTCAGAAAAGGCAAAACTCATGACTAACTGTAGGCTTTTTCATTGAGAAGGTGTTTCAAACTACACTGAAACAATTTTTGCTTACATTTCTGACATTTCAACACTGTTTTTCAGCTTTTTTTCCTTCCAAACATGCTGAAGAGCCTCTTTGTATAGTCCTAGCTGAAGGTGTTAATTGGGCAAAGTTAAATGCTTCCGACTAAATGTCTTTTACTCCCATAAATTATACTTGTAGATGCATAAACTAATTCAACAGCTACGTAAAACATACAGTATGATGTTTATACTGTGTATCATAAAATAATGTTCAAATAATTACAAGCCAGATAAAACCAAGACACTGGAAAAGAATAATTCTAAGAAAACAGAATTCCTGGTAAGACAATAATGTAACCATTGACTCTGAATACCGATGTTATTAGGACACAAAGAAAGCTTCAACTGAACTTTGTCAGAGTTCATGCAAAGAGGAGGGCAAGTTTAAATTGGATTTAGAAATAACTAAGTGAAGGTAACAAAGGACAATTAATATGACCCCAGTAGGGGGTCTAGACTGAGAGAACAGTGCGATTGCAGATTTGGAGACTAATTATCATCCAAAAATAATACATAAATTACCAATAATCGAGTTTAGCTTATCCTGTGATCCCGTTACATACCAAACATTAACTAAAATTGAAGCACTTCTGCTGCGAAGAGGCATGTGTTCCAACTTGTTTGAAATAACAAAAGCCCAAACTCACTGGTTACATAAAATATTTTTTCAAACTCACCAGACCGACGGGTGAGGACAAACGTCATTGTTTAAATTAAAAGAACTGTGAGTGTGTTTGCAAGTCATTGTTGAGACGTCTGATAAATATACATGCTGGAAGATTGTAGAAGTAGGAGAAAATATTTATCTTCCAGGTCACACAAATGTGTTTTGGTTGGCTGGAGCTGATGCCATAACTTCTCCCTTCTTTACAGTTTTGTGGGTTTACATGGATTGGAAGGAGGTTTTATATCATGGCTGCTACGGTCACCATTATTCCTGGGAATTCTGTGGCAATACCACGGGCCTTCTGTTACCTGAAACAAATCTGGGATCATATCTGGGATGAAAATGGGAGCAGTCAATGCTGATCCCTCCAGCAGTTCAGGTTATGCCCTAACCCTTTCGCTGTGTAAAACCTTCTGCTGCTCTTTCAAATGTTTGTTGGTTTCTTTCCTTCACTCTCCCTTTCTTTTTCAAGTCTACTCTAGGAAACTGTTATTTCAGCTTCATTTATCTCTAGTAGCATATATTTTGGGGTTTACCCCCAATGTTTATTATTTAATGTGCTGCAGTTTGCATGTTTGACCTCCAACTTGGATTCTAAGGATGTTAAGCGTGTCAGTGAAGCAGCAACCTTAGTGGCACATACAAACATTAATAACTCCAATTTGAAAGTCAAGCAGACCCACATGATTATGATCTGGCACAAAAAAGAGAAGCAAATAGTTTAATTACACATTCCATGTTGTGGTAGCCCACATGTATTCATTCAAATTCATAAATATTCACTTCCTGTATTTGGCTATTTAACCACCGTACAATTTGGCTATTGTTGCCTGGAGTATTCTTTTTCTATAGTTTACCTAGAGAAACAAACTTGTGTCTGTGATGGGTTACTATAGTATTACTGATAATTATTGCATAGTTGTGTCGTAACAGTGTACAGCGCGCTCTGCATTTCTACTCCATCTAACAAACCTCCTAGATATATCTATTATTTATAAATATTTTTGAATGTTAAAACAGGGTTATTTGATAACCTATTTTGTGACCCTTCTGTCATGTTATTCACTTATGACAAACTACAGAATGTCGGCCTTTTAGAGCTGGTCTTCAGAGCTACTGCTCCTTCACCACCTGCACTACGTAAAAATTATGTCTCCGTGGATGTCAATCCACTCAGGTCTCCTTCTGCACAAGGAAGGTGCTCTTTATGCAGACTTGCAGAACGCTGTCCTTATTCCCCTTTGAATCCTACTTCTGTTAAATCCAAGAAATCTGGCAATTTTCATTATTAATGCATCGCTACTTTGTGCTTTATTCATTTTTATTTTTTTTTTATAGTCAGCTGGTGCCTCAAATCTACTCTGGAAATTCTTCAGGGTGGGGTGATTTTGGTTTCTTTGCAAAATACTGATGGCACTTTCTAATAAAAATACAAGATGATAAGTAGTAATAGAGATGTCTCATAGGTGCTCCCTGGTTTGGACTCTTTTCTCAAATGGCACATGGAGTCCAACATGTCTTGAAAAAGAAGATAGTAAGTATAACATCTCATATAAGTAAACTATACACTTTGATGTTTTCCTGTATTTTTTGTTTTTCTTTTCTTTACATTAGTAAATATTTGCATGTGAATAATGGGAGAAACTTTCTTAGACTTTCCGTTGTTGAGCGTCATCTTAAAAAACAAGGAAGTCTATCCAGACAGCAGAGAGCGCATCAAATTCCTCAGGAGACTTAGCACAATGTATAGCTAGAACATTTTCCTGAAATGGCTTTACTATGATTGATTGTATAAGCTGCACGTATAAACAACAGCTGTTAATCATAGAATGTTTGACTAATATTAAAGATTAGCCAAGGATTGCCGGTAATGAGATCTGAAGGTCTGCAGTTGTTTTACGGGCCACACCAGGGGAGCTAGTAACTAGAGAATGTATATAAACGTATACAGGTGGCCGTTACATTAGTGAACAAGGTAACTATTTAAGAACAGTTTATCAAGGTCGAAATTATGCAATGAATAGTCCTCCAGAGACACTACAGAAGTGAAGGAGCATAGCTGCCTTGGCTGCAATTAAAGACAAGACAGCTCTGCTCTCTAATACAAAACTCATAATGCAGCACTCTGTCCTGTGTTGCTGCCTGGCACATTGTACACAAGTTCTATGCTTTAGTGTGAATGGATGATTCGTGCCGCCTTCAGCTCCCCATTTTACTGACATTGCACATTCTCTGAGTGTTTACCTGTTTATTTTCAATGGGATCTGCGTTTCAGATCATTTTAGTGCAAGCAAACAAACAAAAATCTAACAATGAGTAAATTGCCTAAAAAACTGAGTGAAAGTGGGGTTATACAACACAGTTCCTGTGCTGGGACTACTGCCACCTCCAGAAATTCCTCAGAGGGAAAACAGGTACTGTTCTGGTGAAGTACTTACAAGGCAAAACTTCTGAAACTCTTTTTCGAGTAACTTGGCTAGAAACACTCTCTCCTACAATGATTTCTTGGAAAAGAGGTAACGGTGGGAAAAAAGCGAATGTCCAAATACGAAACTGCAAAAATGTATAACCAGAGAAAGCTACTGCTGGTTGCAAAACTGTAGCCTTTACAGCATAATGAATCTGAGTTTGTCTCACTAGCATATTAATAGATGCAGATGCTTAATGGTGTGTGATTTTTAAGTAATAAAACAAATACCTACCATACTGACAGCCGTGAGCAGCAGTTTTTAGGAAGGGTTCATACGTTCCCTCCATGAATCTAGAAATTACAATATGAAAATAATTTTTAAAGCTGGAGAACTACTGCATAAATTTGAAAAAATATTCATTTTCAATTTATTAGTACTGAGACTAAGAATTTATTTTTTAAAATCTGATATTACCTTTGATACGTATAGTTAAGGGATTATATTGGCATTCATTATAAAGTAAATTCATACTCTTTTCTTTCCATTTGTTGACTGAAAATCTAGGGACATGTGTTGTTCAGTAGCTTTAAATTTTTGTGGTTATTGTTCTTAGAATATGGCAAATATAATTTAGATAGTGCAGATAATTTAGATAGTTTGGATTGTTCTTTGCATGTTCTAGGACTTGTGTCCATCTTTCCTGTCAAATAAACAAATGTTCTGTTTTTAAATCCTCCTGCAGACATCTCATAGCACATCTACTTTGCTCTGGGAGATACTCCTTGCTCTTCTCCCCCACTGTCCAAGAGACATGAAATCAGCCTTTTATTTACTTATGATGATAAACTTGTTCTCAATTTCACGCTTACCAGCTGGTTTTAATATTTTTCCCTTTAAGTATTTATTTTTGCTTTAAGTATTTATTCTCCGAGTAACTGTGTGTCTCAAAGCATCTTTAGATACATATTAAAGAAATTATGTAGCTACACCATGTAGGAGGAAAAGAGAAACTCCAGAGGTAGCCTACATCAAGATGTACCCAGATGTGCCTGACAGAAGTTTCTCAAACCTGTTCTTACAAAGGTCAGTGGTAGCAATTACATAACCTCCTGAGATACCTTGGCTATCTGAAATGTCTGAGATACCAAAAAAAATATGTAAGATAGCAAGGCTCCCTGAAGATCTGTCCAGGAAATCTCCACCTGCAAACTAAGCCCACTATCTTCTGTCTCCTCTCTCTGACATGCATCTATTTTTTAACAAAACGTACACATCTGTAGGCTCTTGTCATGCTCCTGGTAGTCATCTTTCCCATATGAAATAAATCTCTCAACCTCCTCCTTATATCATTTTAAAAAAAAAGCCCTTCTATTTTTTTTCTGTTGCTGTTTCTGTTGCTGCTTTCAAGTACAATGAAGCCTATTTTAAAGACACTATTTTAGCTTAAACTAGTGTTTATAGATTTTTAAGACTGTTAACCACCTGCCATTTATTCCTGTAATATTTACTGCTGTATCTACAAAGACTGATGCACATATATAAGTTCAGAGGTAGATTTATTTCAGTGGAGTTATCAGTGATAAAATTAAGCATGTACCGAATCTTAATTGGATTGCAGATTCAAAAATATAAATGTAGAAAAATAAACAGGAGGAAAACAAAGGCAAATAACTTTGAAGCTCACTAGACTTACTTTTCCAGAAGTCTATTCATGACTAAGTTCTGGAAATGTGGATCTTCCTTTAGACTTTCCTCTGTCCTCAAGTTTTACCTGATCTTCTGATTCAGTTAAAACAAAGGTGGTCTCTTCCACGTAATTTCTGAAAGTAATCAATATTTTACAGATTATCACTAACACCCTTAGAATTACAAAGGAATAGGTATGAAGACAGCACAAACACTTTTGAAATGGTGCAAAACAAGCTGACGTACGGGTTGGAGCTCAAGTTCTCCATGTGTGACTATAGATCTGTGTAGCTGAATTGAGGAAGAACTGTGGTGGGACACTCTGCAGTTACAGGGCACTGGTTATTTTCGACAAAAGTTGACACAAGCTGCCTATGGAGTATATCCTGTCCAAAAGATAAATCATTCTGCGAAACAAATAGCATCCCTGGATATTGTAACTTACAGGAACTGTTTCTAAGGTTACTGTGTAAAACCAATGCTATTTGTATGTGGATGTAGAAATGTTTTCCATGTATGTTACAGGATGAATGGTACTAAGAGAACTTCTGACAGAAAATATAGTATTTTCTAACATGTGGGAATGAATTAACACCACAGGAAAAAATAGCCCTAAACCCACCTTTTTAATGAAGGAGAAAGATGAGATAGTCCTTGTGTGTGAGCCCTTTGCCAAACCAGCGGGGGAAAGAGGGAAAAACTAAACTTTGGCTGCATGCTTAATGGACAAATTTATCTGATTTGAATTATACAAAATAATAGGTTCGTTCTATTCAAGTCTCATCCCAGACCCACCCCCCTTTTCCAGCCCTAGGGGAGGGAGCGTTAAATAATGGTCTGTGTAAACTGATGCTCATGCAGTGAGAGTTTGGAGAAGTGCTGCTTGTACAAGTTAAAGCAGGCAGCGAAGAAGGAGCAACCCAATTAAAAAAAACCCAAATAAAACAGAAAGCAGCTGCAGGAGCAAAGTGGACCTTCCTGAAATTAAGGAGAGAGAGAGATGTCTTTCTTCAGTAGGGTTTTGACCATGAAGTGCAAGCAGGGGCTTGAATCCGAGAGGACTTACCAGGCGGTGTTTGCCAGCAGGTTCCACCGGCGGCCCCAGCTCTCCAGCCCCGGCTCCCTGGGGGTGCGGAACGACCCGCCGCCGCCGCCGGCGGAGGACAAAAGCGCGGGGGGAATGGTGGCAGCCCCGGCGGGGCCCGGGGAGCTGCTGGAGCCCACCCAGGGCCAGCTCGGCCGGGTGAAGAGCCTGCAAGAAATGCCGGGACCCAACACCCTCTACAACCTCTACGAGTTCTTCTGGAAGGACGGCTTCGGCCGCATCCATGAAATCCAGGTAGGGCGTACTCGGCTCCGCGGGGGTTTGCTGGCGGGGGGGTCACCTCAGCCTTTTGCTTTTACTCTCCCCCTCCCCTCACAAAACGCCGCTCACTCACCGGGTCACCGGTACCGCACCCAGACCCCGCCGTGCCGCCTGCCCGCCCGCCGGTAGGGAAGAGACGGGGTTCGGAGGATCCCCCGCTCCCGGCTGGAGGCTTTTAAGAGGTTTTTTTTGTCTCGGTGAGGAGCCGAGGAGCGCGGGGCCGCCGAGCCCAGCCCAGCCCAGCCGGCACCCCTCTCCCGCCTCCCGCCTCTCCCTCCTCCGCGGGGCGGCCGCCCGGCCGGTCCGCCGGCGCTCCCCCTTCTCGTCTGTGTGCCTGTTTCGAACTTTTAGGTGGGTGCCTTAGACTTTAAAAGAAAGAAGAAAAAACAAACAAACAAACAAGCATCTTTTTGAACCGGGTTGTTTCACAGACTTATTTTTGGCGGGCAGAGCAGGGAAACGCGGGCTTTCCTCGCACGCCGCAGCGCAGCGCCCGCCCTGAGGTGAAGCCGCGCCGGCAGCCGGGGCCGCCTCAGTCCCGCTCCGGGGACTACCGCCGCTTCCCTGCCTTCAGCCCGGCCCGGCCCGGCGCTCCTCCGTCGTGCCCAGAGACCATTTTGTCTCTCCAACCCTCAGCTTCTACCCTGGCCTCCCCTTACATAAATATACTTCGCATATATAGGTCCCCTGAGGGGGCGGTAGACGCGCCTGGCCCCGCTGCCGTCAGCGCTGGCCGGCCCACGGCTGCCACCGCCCCCCCCGCCCTCCCCTCAGCGGGAGGCGGGCGGTTTGAAACCTTCCCGGGGGTGGCCTAGTCGGGGGGGACACAAGGGCTGCCCGCCCGCCAGCCCTGTCGCCCCCTCCCCCAGCGGCCACATCGGGCCTGGGGCGGCGGGCGGGAGGGGAGGCGGGAAGCGGACTGAGGAAAAGGATCTGGGAGTCCTGGTGGATGGCAGGCTCTCCATGGGCCAGCAATGTGCCCTTGTTGCCAAG
>JAOXNO010000078.1:16301517-16339469 GCA_028565335.1 Limnodromus scolopaceus | reverse complement strand
GGTGGCGGCGGGGGAGGTGGGTGGCGGTGGTGGGGAGAGGGAGAGCGGCTCCTGTCACCTGGAGTGCGCGGTGGGGAGACGGTAAAATAAATCTCTCAAGGCGGGGGAGGGGGGGTGAGAACCGGCCTCTGGGGTTTGGGGACCTCCGTTGCTGCGGTGGCCGCAGGCCGCGGCCTGTCCCCGGCCTCCCTGGCACCCCGCCAGGGCGGATGAAGCGCCGGTGGTCCTTACCCGGGACAGCAGGGGTTGGGTGAAGAAGTATCCATCCTCTGTACAGCGTTGGCACGGGCAGCTGCCTTACCGTAAGGCTGTCTCTATCCAAAGATAATTTTTTCTTTGGTTGGTTGTTTTTTTTTTGTTTTTTTTTTTTTTTTGGGTTGCTTGGCCAAACATGTGGGTTTCATTCCTAAAAAGTCAACAGTGCATCTCCTGGGGCCCCTTCACCATGTAGTCCAAGTGATTCTACAGTGAGCACTTGTGTTAGGGGGAGTAAAGCAGTGGTTTTCACTCTTTTTCCACTGCGGATCCGTAATGCTTTCCACTGGCAGTACAGATCTCTTGGGGAATACCTCAAATATGGCATTTATTATTTCGCTTTTCTTAGTGACCTTTCCCAGATCACTAGGAAGAGATTCACAGCCGGCCTCGAGAAGTTCACTGCCTGAAAATCACTGAAGTGAAAAAAAAAAAAATTAAGAGAGGGAAGTAAAAACAGAAAAGAGAAACCAGGACAGAACTTTAAATGGTTTGAGCATCAAAACTTGAAAGTTAGGATTTACAAAGGGCCTTAAAAACACTAGGAAGAGGCAGGAAACACTTTAAAAAAAAAAATCATGTGTGGCTTTCCCATATTTACCATTGAGATTTCTAAAAAGAAGTGTTAGGCTTCTCAGTCTATGCTGTGTTTGATGGCAGCCAGACAAGACTGATGATGATGAATTGCTCAACTTAATTGCTTACTAACCAAGACACATGCAGATGAAACTTTCTGATTGCTAGAGCTTTTTGTTGCACTAGATTTCTTTTTTTTTTCTCTGCCTCTGTGATGGTGCACAGAATTTGAGAGGTGCTTACCATAGTATCATAACACCAAAAAAATACTGCTATTGAATTCAAGCTTTCAGTGACAAAATAGTGAAAACTATTCAAATATTTAAAGGAATAATGGACAACTTAAATAGTATATTCTTTTCACTCCCACTGGATGATAAGGAAATTTTCTTCTTTAATAAATGTTATTCATAGAGAGGAAAGTGGGAGGAAGGATAAGGAGGAGTTGTAATATGATACTAGATTTTATTCTGTTTAGAGTCTCAAAAATTACTTTACAAATCATGAATGCCCTGCTTGCATACCTTCTGGTTGCAAATAGGCATTAACTGGATTAATAACAGTCTGTTAAATTTAACAATACAGTGAACATCAGGAATGAATTAATCTGAAACCTTTTGGTAACCAGCACAGCTACTTAAACCATGTCCTTCGGCGCACACAAATATTCGTACGCTATATGCAGAAGGGGTGGGGAAGCCAAGCGTGTTTTCACAAAAGAGGTTCTGTTCTCAGTAACATGATTCCAGTTAGTCCTGGCCAAAGCAGTAATGCCTACAGCAATTATGACAAAGGGAAAGTATTTTTAATTTGATGGGGTTAGATCTCTTTTGTCTTGTCAGTGCTATGCAAGTATAAAGAAAAGAAAGGTGAAGGGGGAGGGTCTGGATGCTGGCAGTTTGAATTTATGATGTGTGAAAGAATGTCTGCTGTGAGAGGGGTATGTGAGACATGAAAGTGTAATATTTTTAAGGTTTGGAACAAGGGAAAGAAAACCTATGTTGTGATAGAATATATGGAAGAGAAATTCCGGGCATTTCTTTAAACATGAAGTTGATACACCGAATATCGTTCTGTTGAAAGCAAGAGATGTCCAAATACCTTGTCCTTGTCTGTTTCTGGTTTAAAACTAATATTTCATTTATTTGATTGGATGTCTTGATATTCTGTTTTCTGTTGAAGTTTATCCTCCCATGTAAACTTCACCATCAGTGGGAAAAACAAGCTGCTCCATAAATAGCAAAATTTGTTGAACTTGTTTTTCTGTGACTGGTGGCCTGTATCCCCCTCACTCCACTGCCCTTTTCCTTGCAGCACTTATCTCCTAACTCATACTGTCCTTTAAAGACTGATGCTCTCAATTGTCTCCAAGTTTGATTTCAATATCCCTAAAATATCTCCAGAGCAAGAGATACTTTGGGTTTTGGGAGTGCTTGTTTGTACATTGGTCTGCACGTGGTGTTTGGTTAGCAGCAGACCAAGCAGAAACAGTAACAGTTGAGTTCCTACTGTAGCATTTCCCTCATCAGGGTGACTAATCTGAATCCAGATGTTGATTTTTGAAAATGGTATGAATATAATTGCAGGAGACTTTTAACTCTCTGTTAAACTTGACTGAAATTGGCCATTGTGTTCCAAAAGTAGTTGAGAGCAGACTGGCAGAGACCACAATTGCACAACTCTTGTTTTATTTGGAAATCAGGCAAAAAGAGTCACATTTTTTATAAGCGCTTGGTACCATATGCTGAAGAGTGATTCATGTGTCTTAAACTTATTGTTGGCAATTGAACAATTCATCTCTGTAGTCAAGACTGATTAAAAAAAAATATTTCTCATGAGTTAATTTTGGGTCAATCCTAGACTTTCACTACTGTAGTTCTATCAAATGTCTTTGATTTATAATAAACATAACTCTGCAAGCAGATGTTTTTGGATTAGATGCAGGTAATGTGTCAAAGGTAAACTTTGGTCAGTTTAATTTGTCTTGCTACTTTAACCTGAAATAAAGGCTTTAAAATGTAAAGTTTTGTTAAATCTGAAGTCCTAATACTATCTCTTTTAACAACTCCTTTGCAGTTTTGGGTTTTTTTCACACTAAAATGATGATGTGCCTCTAGTCCAAGTGAATCTGTGGTAGTTGGGTGTTTCATTTCATGACCGTGTCAGAATGAAATCTGTTTGAAATAATCAGTAAGATTTCATGGGACGATGATAATGCAATCTTACTGGAAAACTTTCGGGGGGTTTTTTATACATATTTTAATGTTTTCCAATCCTCTTTCTTAATTGCCTGTTGCTTGTGTCCAGCTTGAATCACACAACTTGTGGGTCAGCCACTAAATAAACCTCACTGCAGGAAAAAGACCTTAACTTTTCCTTCCTTTTTCATAATTGACGTATGTCATTCTAAAATTCACTGCTGATGAAGCTGTCCAAAAATGCAGTTTATCACTAGGCTGCTATGCTATCATTGTCCTTAGTTAGGTGTGAGAACTTATAAGTAGTTTTTTGTGAAGAATAGAATGGTAGACTAAGTCTTTATTCACAAAAGACATTAAAAGTAAATTATTATATCTTTGTATTATACTGTTATTTTCTGTTACCTCTATGTTTTTCATTTTTTTCAGACATTCTTTCTAACCTGTTTGATCTGAAGAGATCTGTTTTTAAGTGCCCCAAGTCCTTTCATCTTCTCAGTATTTGGTTTCTCTCATGCTTTGTGCCTTAGAGCTTTGGGTCTTTGCAGTCAAGGGTCCTGAACGGTGTGACCTCTCTATTTGCTTTCTGAATATTTCACAGTAATGCTTAGACGCTTTCTTCTGACATTTCAAACCATTCCTTGACTGGAGGGCTGAGGGTCAAGTTCTAGATGTGATAGATTGATTTGCTGTATGACAAATTGTCAGTTTCCTTTTGTGTTATTTTTTCCTTAGTAATGCTTTACTTCTGTCTCTCTTTGTTGGTGATATTGTAGCAAAAACACACTCAGGAATATGGAAAGATCTTCAAGTCTCACTTTGGTCCCCAGTTTGTTGTATCCATTGCAGATCGAGATATGGTTGCTCAAGTCCTCCGGGCAGAAGGCAGAGCACCACAAAGAGCTAACATGGAATCCTGGCAGGAATACAGAGACTTACGAGGGAGAGCCACAGGACTTATTTCTGCGTAAGTGTTGTTACTCTTTCATTTTCTTTGTTTTCTTGTAAACGTTTAGTGATTTTATGAAGGACTGCACAGGTCATCTGGGAATTCATCCTTTTCTGTCTGGGGAAACTTGTATGTCTAGGGGGTGAAGAGGATAGGAATTTATGGTAAATTGTCTGTGCTGATGTAAATTTTCAAAGGAATGGTAATGATACGTAGTTTGAAAGTAAGCCACCTTGCATAAAAACATTCTTAGGGAATGTGTATCAGCTAGAGATGTCTGAGCTGACTTGCTTACCTGGAAGCAGTATTGCAGAACAGAGTTTTCTAACTTGGGCACAGCACTGCACAAATGGGGTTTTATTGCTTCAGATCTAGACTGTTTCATCCAGTTGGCAGTGTGCGGTGTAGACTTGTTGGCTCAAGCTGGCTTTAGCTTTATTGTTCGCCGAAGTGCCCCCTCAGTAGATTAATGCAGAGAAGTCACTGTATGGTAAATTCACTCGCTAGTGCATCCCCATGCAGATATTTTTGTACATGGCTGATTCTAGAAGTTATCTGTTTTTAAAGCTTGCATAAGCTGGCAGTGCATGTGGGTGTGGTTAATTGCCACTGGGAACTACTCACAGTCCCCACTGACATAGGATGTTTATTTAGAGGGAAACTAATTTCCTGAGTCATGGACAGTCTGTTTCTTTCATGGTGGCAAAAGGCATTATGTGTTGCACTGTAGACTCAAATTTTAAGCTGCAGTTCAGAGTCAAACTAATGAACGGTTCCTTCATATTTTGTGAAATGGTATCTTAAATCAATAGGTAGTCAGAAAATGTCTGTTAAAGAGATTAAATTCTTTTGCAGACCGATAAGTTTCTGTACCTAACAGCAGCATTGCTCCAGGTGAAAGAATTTGATGGGAAATACTTACATAGCAATTTACAATAAACACAGAAAAGATAATTGCCTGTCTTCATAAGGAACTGAAAGATATCCCTGGAACCACTGTTCCCAAATACTCCACTTATAGGAAGCATGCAGATGCTACAATTCAGCTTTTTAATCTTCATTTCAATACATAGCTCACCTGAAGGAGAATCTAGCTGTAAATTGTTTCTCTAGAGCTAGGTCTGCTATCCTGTTACTTTGTAGGTTTAGAATTAGGGTAACTGAAAGTGGTGTATGAGAAATGGCATTTATGGTACTAACTGAAATCATTGATTTGTCAGATCTGGATGCAATACTGTTGGTAATCAGGCACCAATTCTAGGTAAAAGCAGTTTTGTAGACTATCCATTCAAATATTTATTTAAAGTAATTTTAATAAGCAAATTTTGAAAATTTCTTATGTTAGCTACTACAATAAATACTGATATAGAGACACTTGTCAAATTCAGAACACTGAGTGGACAAGTTCTGTCACTCAGACCAGAGACTAATTTACAGATGTACATACATATTGCAATATGGAAATTTAAGGAGGATGTGCAATAAATACAGAATAAAAATGTACGAGGATAATACCAAATATAGAATCATAGAATTGTAGAATCATCTAGGTTGGAAGGGACCTTTGAGATCATCAAGTCCAACCATTGACCTAACACTGCCAAAGCTACCACTGAACCATGTCCCTCAGTACCACGTCTACCCCTTTTTTAAATACCTCCAGGGATGGTGACTCCACCACTTCCCTGGGCAACCTGTTCCAATGTTTGATAACCCTTTCTGTGAAGAAATTTTTCCCGATATCCATCCAAAACCTCCCCTGGCACAACTCGAGGCTGTTTCCTCTTGACCTAAAAAATGCTGAGGAAGATCTCATACATTATCATCACTTTCATTTCATCGCTTTCTCTCATTTGAAATGAAAAATCATGAATAGTTTCATTGTGGAGTTCCCACCCAGCAAATGACTGTTAAGGAGAATTATGTATAGACATTATTAATAATTTCTTCTAGGGAGGGGGAACAATGGCTAAAAATGAGAAGTGTACTGAGGCAAAAAATTTTGAAACCCAAAGATGTGGCTGTTTACTCTGAAGGAGTCAATGAAGTTATCACAGACTTAATTAAAAGAATCTACACCCTCAGAAGTCAAGAGGATGATGGGGAAACAGTGACCAACGTTAACAACCTTTTCTTCAAGTATTCCATGGAAGGTAAGCCCAGGCTGTATAACATCCGTAAAGAAAATGGATGTAAATCAGTGTGCTGATGGTTAGGTGTTTTTGTCAAGTAGCTAGTGCTCCATTGGGATTATTCTGAAAAGAAAAGCTTGATATTCTTCATTCAGGTGTCTTCCTACTCAGTGCAGTAGATACATCAATAGAATTCCTTTGTAGAGTCCAAAGAAATGTTACCTTGTATTAAGGGACAATTCCTGTGGAAATGCTGGTATATAGGTAAAATGTACAATCAAGGCTCTGAGCAGTTTCAGTACTCCATAGTTCTAAATTCTTAATTTCTCAAGAATAAGGGTGTTGACCTTCTAAGGCACGTTAATTTAACAACACACTGGCCGCATTCCAGATGGGGAATCACTGTGTGATAGATCTAAATTCTGTTCATAGGTTAACGTGGGAAAAGACACTACTTTCCCCTGGGTACACATACCTACTGGGGGATTGTTGTGCTTGCCACTGGCTCCCATTAATGAGGGAACGCTAAATGAAACTCCAGCCTGAACTAGTACAGCTTTTCCTGTGTTCTTATAGAAATCTAATGGTGATTCATGCATTCCTTTGACTGCATACAACCTGATCTTCTTGTACGTAGTGCCTTTTATAAGCATTGGTACTCTTTGCTGACAGGCACCTGAATAAGTTGAGATTTGCAAGGACCTCCAAATTGCTCACCTACGAAAACGCTGTCTCAAATGGCTGGCTGGCTGTTTGGTAAACTCGCCTGAGTCTGTTCTACATTAATAATGTCTAAAAATGGCATTCAACTAAGAGTAACTGATTTTATGGAAGTTTAAACTCTGAGCTTACAGATTCACTTTGACTGATAGGTTAGTGTAAATTCTTCAAATTCTTTTAGCTTTTCATTTAAAACTTGTGCCTGGCACGCACTTATTTCCTATATGAATTGCAATGTTAATTCACTTACACTGTCAACTGCTCAGGGAAACAATGTGTAAGATTCCTTTTTAACAGACCATGTAGAGAGGAAAAAAATGCCTAAGAAGTAGCAGTTGCTGAAAGAGGCACAAGAGAAATAAAAGGCACAGAAAAATATCTCCCCAAGGAAGAAAATTAAGGAAAGAAGAGTGAGTTGAAAATAGCCAGATCTTAAAATAATTTTTGTTAATGAAGAAGAAGAAATATGAAACAAAGAACAGGTAAAAATAGAAGTTTCTTAGTATATATGTATTTGAGAATTTATGGAGAGTTCAATGGAGGGCAAGGTCAAAGTTAAACATCATATCTATTGTACCTGTTTTTAATAGGAGAAACAGGGAAAAAAGAGACTAGAGTGTTACTAGACCAGTTACTCTAATTAGCTAATTAACAGTTAGTCTAGTATTTCCTGAAAAGATGTGGACAAACTATTAACAAATTTAAAGCACAAAATTTATTTTAAAATATTTGATTTGATGCAAATGACTTTGAGAAATTATCCAAATGCCTTTCTAAATTACCTAATTGGCCCACTGGATGTTAGACAAATCATTAAATAAGATTATTTTGATAATAGGGATGCTTTTTGTACAGTGCCTTGTGATATTTTCATAAATAAACTGGGTAATATCATCTAGATTTTGCAAGTTGAGAGGAAAAATTGCTAGAAACCTGTGTTCAGAAAGTAATCAAAAACGGTTTGCTGTCAAACAGAACATTTTGGCTAACTCCAGTAGGGCAGTTTCTGGCTGAGTTCTGCCTAATATTTAATAATTTAAGTATGTTTATAAAAACTGAGCTGAGCGATTGCAGGGACACTAATGGATGAGTAAGAATTAACTTGGTAAATGGAAGAAAGGATCCAGAGTAGAGAAGAAAAATAATTTAATAAATACATATATATATGTCAAGTACTCTTCTTCGGAGAGTGTGGGTGGGTATAAATGAAATTTCTAATAGGGATCACTGCAATACCACAGACAAAACATCTGAGGAAATTATAGCAAGTCAGGAACAAGAGACTTGTCAATATTGTCACTTGCAACACTGTCACACGCTGTCTGTCGGGGGCACGGGGACTATATTGTGAGCAGGGAAATCACTGTCTAGAGTGCAAGCTCTCTATCCATTTATGCACACTCATTATGCGTTTACTACCAGCTTATGAGGAGGAAAGGCATAGCCACTGCTAGAAACTCCTGCATTGTCACCAGGTATCCAAAATGTCTTTGGACTTGTATGTCCCTGTGTGCCCAGAGGCAGGCGCGGGGTTTGTGGTGGCAATGCAGAGCAAAACAAGCACGCTGGAGGGCTGGTCTGCTTCTGGTGGAATTCCTGGCTGTCTTCTCATGCTGAGCACTATTGACATAGTAGCCACTGACTCGCTACAATGTTTAGTTGGGTGTTTTTTACTGTGTTCTAATTTTCTATTTTGTCTGCTCCCAGCTTCAGTAATAACTAAATATTTTTGGAAGGTAGTTCCATTATGTTAGCATTATAATTCCTTAAATTATTGATATGTATATATATATGTGTATAGCAAATTCTTTGATTTCGTATGTGCAGGTGTGGCAACTATTCTGTATGAATGCCGGTTGGGCTGCCTGGAAAACAACGTCCCACAGCAGACTGTTGAATATATTGAGGCTCTGGAGTTGATGTTTAGTATGTTTAAGACCACTATGTATGCAGGTGCTATTCCCAAATGGCTTCGTCCACTTATTCCAAAACCCTGGAGAGAGTTCTGCAGATCCTGGGATGGACTCTTCAAATTTAGTAAGATTTAGTAGTAGAAAAGTTCAGCTGTATTTCTGCAGGTTCTGTGTGTGTTTGAACAGGACTTGCTGCATTTTTCTTGTAAAATTATAAGAAGACATTGTGGTAGAAGTAAGTTTCATATTAAAATCAGGCTGGCCAAAGAACCATTTTTAAAAATACTCTACTGCAAAAAAAAAAAATAAAAATCAGTACACTTTAAATATTCCCCTATTTTCCCCTATTTTATACTGCTGTTTCTTTATTTGTCTTCATCTGTTTGAGTGCCCAGTCCTCACTCCAGGTCCGAGTTCTTTGCTAAGGCTTTATCTTAAGCCACTCAAATTTTAATGAGGGTGGTTTTGTTGACTTCAGCAAGTTTTCAGTCAGTCACTCTGAGGAGTAATCACCACTGAAACTGACTTGAAAGTTAAAAAATGAGATGCCAGCAATTGATTAAACTCTTTGTGAAGTTTATATATACACATACAAGCATAGAAGTAGACACAGAAGTATGCTGCTGTACTGTAATATGGGGGGGTGTTTGTGAATAAAGCATTCCAGGCTACTTTATCAATCAGCTTTTCATGTAAGTAAGACGAAGGACTTGTCTTTGCAATGTATTTTTTTTTAATATTCTGGAGTGTTTAAAAAACCTTGAACTCTTTTCCCCTCTCTGATGTTAGAAAGCTGCATGCATTTTAATATTTTTTTTTATTAGCACTATTTGTCAAAGTAGGTCTGTGTACATCTTCTTTAGAGTATATTATTTAGTTTCTTAACTATTAATATGCTTAAGATGCTTAATTTTGAATATGAATGGATCTGTACCTACAGTAGGCATTAAGGAATCCATTTAATGCTGATACAGGTGTGTTTTCTGTGAAACACAATCTTTTTTACACTGCCACTTTTAAATTATTGTCCATGATAAAGCAGTCCTGTTCCCTTTTGTGGGCTAAAAATAACAGCAGACTTCAGCTTTATCCAGCAGCAGCTGAAAAACTATTCTTGAAGAATTCTTTTCCTTTGAAACTTGTTATGCTAATTCTTTATTTAATGCCCTTGTGAAAAAGGAATTAAATGGTGAGAATCACTGTATGGGATGTGTGTTTGTGTAGGTTTCACAAAGGAACATGTTGATTCTAGTTTGGTTTTTTTTTCTGTAAGCTTATTCTGCAAGGCATTAATTTTCTGAGGAGTTTTCCTCTTTTTAAAGCCCTAGTTTCACTAAAGGTGCTGTTTGTAGTCACTACAGTATAAATGGGACTGCGGGTGAAATAGCTCAAAATGTTATTCACTGGAATTTTTCAATTTTTGTTATTACTCGATGCTCCTCATCTTTGTCTTCAGCGTGATTTAGTTCTGTGGCTTTAACCTTCTGGTTGCTGCTAACATCTTGTAGCAGCCGCTGTGTGCTGACTGGCAGCACGCTCTGCGGGGCTCACCACTTCTTGCAGAGTCAGCAGAAAACAAGCCAGGTGGGCGCAAAATCTTGACCGTGAGCTTTCTTTGGTCTCAGTCAGAAACTTTCCTTTCCTTGTTCTCAGCATTCTTATGCTGTGAGCTACCAAGGTTCCTGTCAGCTCTGTCTTTCCTTACCATGAGTACCCAAGGACCTCCACCACCACCCTATTATCTTTTCCCTGAGAAGACAGATGCAAACGTTTTGTCTTTTTATGGCTATGTAGTGTAGTGTAAGGGGAAATGTTGTTACTGAATGGAACCAGCAGAAAAATAAAAAAGGAGGCTTAATAATTTTTTTTGAATCCCAAAGGTCAAATCCATGTTGACAACAAATTGAAGGCTATTCAGTCTCAACTGGACCAAGGAGAAGAAGTGAATGGTGGGCTACTGACGTACCTCCTAGTGAGTAAGGAGCTTACTTTGGAAGAGATCTATGCCAATATGACTGAGATGCTTCTGGCAGGAGTGGACACAGTAAGCTTGTTACCATTTTTCTTGTGCACAATTGTTTTTGTAAATCAATACTAGTCACAGCTATCTTCAGGAGAGGTTATGTTGTTTATAAGGACCTCATTTCTGATGCATTTATGTCATTACATCTTTAAAATGATAGAAAATACTTACAGCACTGTGTAATCTCTCTACTAGAATGAGGTCAGTGTTGTTCTGTTCTAGCTGCGGTTTACGGGAGCCCATCATTTGAGAATCAGTTCCACAGTTTATTAAATGGATAAAATAGGAATTGTCTTTACTTTCAGCTTGAATTTCATACACTTTCTTTTCCTAGATTGAATATCAGGTTGGTATTTGTGCTTCTTTAGGTAGACCACAATGGAAAAGGCTGCTGAAAGTTAGTGTGAAAAAACTGATCAATAAACTCATATGTAGAATTTGGTAAAGGATTTTTACATATGGCTAATTAAATCAGCTGGGACACACACTATGGATCAGATGCCTCGTTTGTGCTGATGTCCATTAGGAGGTGGGTGTTAGGCCAAGAGTAATGTAGATAAGGCATAAGTTTGCCTCCTGTGCTTATGCTGGGTACATACAGTCAGTCTGAGACAAAGCTGTGGTGATGGGGCTCAGCATTAATGAGGCTGGCTTATGAGGTATATTAGCACGTAGGGAAGCATTTAAAGTGGCCATCTTTCCTCATTCTTCTGATTTTTCATCTAGAGTATTTGAAGAAGCATTAAGCTCATGTATGTTTCTTACTCTCTTTCCTCCCATGTAAAGTCAGTGTAGCTTAGTACTGACTGCAGCGTGACAATCAGAAGAATAAGAAAAGATAAAAATGAGTTATTCTATATACAATGTGTACTGAGTTATTTAGAATATCAATGAACACTATCATCATAAGTGAGGAATTTTTTAAAATAAATCTATATGGATTTGATAGAAAAAGTGATATGTAAGACTGTGTTTAATAGTTTAATACAATGTTAAAATAAGTAAAAAAGTAAAGTAGTCTTAAAGTAAAAAAAACACTCTGGATAATTGAATTCAGACTTTTTTGATTTGAGTAATTTTGTAAGGTTTCTAGAGAAAACAAAAAAACCCCCAACAGTAATATTTTTGAATTCCAAAATAAAGAGCATATGTAAAGTTTATTTATATGCTGAAAATTATTCCATTGGTTAAATATCCCATGGGCCTATGAATTTGGAAAGCTTTTTGATGTTTGGTTCTTAAGCAAAGCACAGTTATATATCCCATTCATTTTCTAATCTTTCAGACCCTTAATTTTCCTTTTTTAGTGTGTGAGAGTTTTCGTTAAACTAAAAAGACAGTGTTCAAGTTCATGCCAACAAGAGTTTCTCTTTCCATTTGACTCAGCTTTCTCAGCTGGCAACAATCATTTTGTGAGAGGACAGTACTTCTGATTTCCTCATTTCCAAGTGCAAGAGAGAAATTGAGGGAACCTTTTTTCCCCACTGCTGTCACTTCAGATCTCATTTTATCATGGAAAATTAAAGGGGTTTAGAGGATTATAAAAGCTTTCAACAAGATTGTAAGGCAGCTTTTGTCTACAAAGCATGTTGGCTGTCCCTGGAACAGCGCTAATTTTTAAGAGGTCATGAAGGAGCTGGGAACCTGGGACGAAGCAGTGTTTGTATCAGAGAAGTTCTGTGTGCAGCTGGCGCAACTGCCAGCTCTGAGCTCTGAGAGTTATAGGGCAGGCTTGCATTTTAGCAGGGGACAGCCACTCAATATCACAATAAGAAAAAAAGAAAGGTTCTAAGAATGATTCTTCTAGCATTATACCCCAGTTTGAAGACAAGGTAGAAAATGTCATCATCATGATGAATTTGCATTCTAAATTGATCTTAAATGTAAGCTCAAAATAAGACATTTCCAGAAGTTGGGTTTTTTACCCACACATTGTGTATAACCATAAACTTTGATGTGCCAATGAGTGAGAAGCTGAAAATCAAACTGTTTTCTGCCTAGAAAGTGAAACTAGTTGTCTGTCTTTGTAATACAAGTTGAAAAAAAACACATTTAAAAAGAATTCAACAAAACTAGGGTAGAGGTTACAATTTTTGTCTCTTAAATGTTGTACAGGAACAGAATGACGACATTGTCATCTTCTCTGCCATACTTACTCAGGAACATTGAAAATGCATTTTTCAGAGTAAACTTTCTGCCTTGAGTGGTGGTTGTGAGGGAAACAGGCTCAAGTAAGGCCATTTGCTTAAACTTAATATCTTGGGTGCAGCTGATAGAAGCAGCAAAATGTCCTGAGTCTGTTTCAGGAGTATTTGAGTGGAATAGACCCTGAAATCCAGGAAGTTTAAACACAGGGCCTCATGGTGAAACGAATGGTAAATATTGGATCACAAATACACAAATAAAGTTGAAATGCTCTACTTAATTCATGTTAGTACAGATGGAGTGGGTTCATGCTCTCAGAGTGTATCCTAAACCACAAATGTACACTGAAGTGCAGTTTTTTCCAGCTGAGGTGAAATAGGATTAGATGATGGGTACCTTTAAATCATCTTGTAGTCAAAGTTAAACTGTCTTCTGCCTTGTGTTCTGTTTTTCCTTCAGATAAAATATTTTAAAATTATTTTTCACACAGTACCTTTTTTTCTGGAACCTTGATGATTATTAGAATCATTAATTGGGAGGGGGGGGACACACAACATTTGAACATTTTGGAGCCACTTTAAATATATAAGCTCCTCTTTAACCTTCCTTAAGAAAGCTTTCAATAGGATGCTGAATTTTAGTCAAGTGGGAATTTTTAAGAGGTAGAAAGTGCCAATTGTGGTGTAGCGTTCCTTACCTAAAGGATAAAGTATAATCTTAGCAGGGATAATATCAATTCTGCTGTGGGAATGCTATAAGGAGAGCATCGTATGCTCAAAAGGGGTTGCTGATGTTCTGAGTAGTATTCTGTTGTCTTATTTCCTGTGAAATGTTTTTGTTGGGAAGAAGGGTGACATACTGAAAACTAGCAGTTAACTTAATCCATTGCTGTTTAGAGTCTTTATGTTTCAGTATGGTTTATGTACTTTTGTTTGCATTTGGTTTTTCTGTTGCTTTTTAACATTTCTGTTAAATAACTAAGAAAATATCAGCATGGGTTGTTTTGATATGTGGGGGATGAAGGAGGGGATGGTGAAGTCTGACAACATTCCATTGAGTCCAGATGTGAATCCTTGCCAGTCTGTTTTATAATTTTAAATGTGTAAAACACGTAGTTGAAAACTGTTTGTTTTTCTTGGCTTGAAATGATTTTTAATCTAATCTTGTTGGACTGGATGATGATGGTTGTGGTTTCTTCCTTAGACTTCTTTTACTTTGTCCTGGGCAACATACTTGTTGGCAAAGCACCCTGAGGTTCAGCAACGTGTTTATGAGGAGATAGTCAATAAGCTGGGGAAAGACCAAGTTCCTCTTGCTCATGATGTCCCAAAGTTGCCTTTGATTAGAGCTGTGCTGAAAGAAACCTTGAGGTATAAGTGGCAGACAACTGCAATCGTTAATTAAAAAAAATTAATTGTGTAATTCTAATGGATTTTGAGTCCATGCTAATGTTTGTATTTATGAAATATGATATTTTATATAATGGTTAATGTTTTTAAGTATGGTAGAAGTAGTATCACATACGTAGGACGTGTCTGTTAAGGTGGGTAATTGAAAGCTTGATTTTTGGCTTTGAAATATTAGTCTGTATGATGGACTGTAACAACCTCCTCCCCCCCTACACTACTGCAAAGTGGTGCTTTGTAGTGCCACTACAATCATCTTAAGCTTCTTGACTTAAATTAAAGGCATGTGACATGTTTTTTTTATGTGTTTATACCAAATGTTCATAGTGAGGTGAGGGAAGTAGGAGGATTTTAGAGAAGGCATCGACAAGGCTGTTTCAGCTCTCAGTAGCACTAAAACATCTCCAGCTTGACCAACTGGTTGCATGTTTGTACATGCGTAAAGCAAATTAATACATAGACCGAATAGCTCAACCTAGTTACTAGTGAATAAATTTTCTCAGGTATTAATCATATTTGCACAGATGATTCAAAGTTTTTGAATCTCCAACATGTTCTGTACTTTTGAAAAATCTTTTTGCTGTGAATGCATATTGCATTCATATTCCATATTTGTGAATGCAAATTGGAATCTAAACTTTTAAAGTTGTATTCGTTATTACTGTTGAACTTCTCATAAAAATTTTTTTCTAGGTTATATCCAGTATTGCCAGGAAATGGAAGAGTGACCCAAAAAGACCTTATCGTTGGAGGATACTTGATACCTAAAGGGGTAGGTTCTATTGCAGTCCTCTGCAGAGAATGCAGTTCAGTTTTTGTGTATGAAATGTGATTTGTTACAATATCTGTACACACCATTGACTTCAAAAGTTTTCACCAAGCTAGAGCATTAAGAGGAAAGTATTTCAATATAAGTGGCTTGTTGATATTGTATTTTTTTTGGATTTGGGTCCTCACCTACTAATCAAATTTACCATCATGACTTATTCTTAATATTCTTGAGGGTGGATTCTATTCATAACATCTCTGTGCAATGTTATCATTTGATTAAAAAACATCCATTATTCTTTCAGTTTTCAAATTCTTTAATTAGAAATTAAAGAATTAATTAGTCTATTAGTTCCCTTTGTAGAAAAAAGTTAATTTTCTTTAAAATTATGAATCTTTCCTTTATGCTATTCAAAGATCACGCAGAGGTCATGGTAGAACTGTATGGCTCTATTTTAAATGACAGCACTTCTGTGTTAGAACAATGTAGCTTTAAAACAGTCAGGACTTTTAGTTCTTAATATACTTATTTATATGTTATTCCACACACATACCTTCCCCACCCTCCTGTCATCCCCTGATTTATTTGGAAACATCATCACATTAATTATTGCTGGTTTTTTTAATGAGGTGGGTTTTTTTTTCCCTTCCCATTCTCTGTTTTTTCCTTCTCCCCTGTCCTGTATCTCTCTCGTTTTCTCTCCTACTATGTTTTTGAGACAATTTCCAATACTTATGACTTTTGTTCCCCTCTCCTTCCCCACTGCATCTTCTCTAGTATATCCAGCAATGTTTGAAACAATTTGAAGATTATTTCATTTTACCAGCTGAGAAAGGGATCTGATTTTCTAGGTATCCTTTTTTCTTCTAGAATTAGTCAAAGATCTGCAGTTTTTATCACCTTATATTACAGTAATTACAGTAATTACAAATGATTTTTTATTTTATTATGTGTATTGGAGTTAGCTAAATATAAATATCATTTATTTCCTCAGACGCAGCTGGCACTCTGTCATTATACTACATCATACAGTGAAGAAAATTTCTCAATGGCAAATGAGTTCCGACCTGAGCGCTGGCTGAGGAAAGGCAATTTGGACAGAGTAGACAATTTTGGTTCCATCCCCTTTGGTTACGGCATTCGAAGTTGTATAGGAAAACGAGTCGCAGAGCTGGAAATTCATCTTGCACTGATTCAGGTTAGAACTATGTGACAGCATTACAAGAAGGAAAATATATTGGTATGAATGATCCTTTTCTATGTATACCATTTCTGGATACCTTACAGCATACAAACCCTTTGTTTTGGAGTGTTGTCTAGTGTACTCATCCTGCAAAGGTTTGAAAAATTGAAAATAATCATGCTTGAAATGTAGCATACTAGTTAAACTATGCTATGGAAGAAAAATTCTTTACAGTATAAATGAAGTAAAACTAAAGGTAAGATTGTTCAGAAAATATATGGATTTAGTACAGAAGGTTTTATAAGCAAATTGGAAGTCTATCTTAATGTATATTAGAATGGTTACCTGCTCAGTTTCAGTATTTCAGTTACAAAGAATTCAGTTCCTACAAAAATGTTAGAAAGTTTTCGTATCCTCATTCTGATCACAGTGTTACAATAAATAGTAGATTTTTATCATGTTCTCTGGTTTTCTGTCCCTTCTTTTTCTTTCTTCTAACTTTATTATCATTTCAGATGTACATACAGTTACATGTGTAGTTATATGTATATAGCTATACAAGTAGTTAGTACATATTGCTATATGTTGTTTTCCATTGCTACATATCATAGAGAAAGCTTTCCCAACAGCTGCTACATCTTTTGTCACTTACAAGACACCCTTTACCTCGAATACTCAGCTCAGACTGTGCAACCAAAGTATAAAGATTTGGGAACTATTTATAGTTTCCTAACTATAAAAACATTTAGACCCATTATATGTATTCAAAGCAAGGCTTGATTGAATTTGCCTTAGAACTTCCTTAAGTAAACTCCTAGGGCAATCCCTGAACAATTAGCATGTGTCTTTCGGAACTGGGAGTGAGATAGCTCTTGGGGGCTGGGTAAAACAAGCATACTTGCATCTTTTTGAAAAGGAGGGTCAAGGAAGCAATAGAGAGCCTGCTTTTCTTTTCTGGAAAGAACTGGAACAAATTAGTACACAACCTATTTACAAGCATCAAGGTGATATTTAAGTGATTTAAAAATAGACACACACAAAGCATGGAGCTGATCAAAGAGAAACTGTTTCAGAGCCGTCTGATTTCTTTATTTGACTTGATTGCTTACCTAATGTGGTGGATATAGAATAAATCACGTATTTTGGCTTCAGGAAGTATTTTCACATGTCGTATACATTGTTCTCATAATTAAATTAATAAAATTTGTTCCAGATGGTAGTACCTATAATATACATGCACAGTTGTTTGGAAAAATGAAATAGCTGGAGGCAGTAGCTGTCAAATATTTGCTCTTGAACTGGGAAAGTGTTTAATTAAAATTCTATAAGAGTTTGTCCTGCATGTGATTTAGGTTGGTATTTTCATTAACAGTGTAAATGATGGATTAGATAATACTTTCAGAGTATGCATAGGATACCAAGCTAACATGAATTAAGTTAAAATCAGAGGATGGGAATATACAATTATGAAAAAATGGAGAAACGTTCCTGAATCAACATGAAATTGTTCACTAAGGACAGCTGCAAGGTACTGCTCTTGAGAAGAAATCAAATGCATAAACACAAATTGCTAACCAACTGGCTGGGTAATTAGTACTGTCGGAACAGACTGGAGGGTTACAGTAAAAAATCAGTTAACAATGATGATGCTAATTCTGACAAGGCAGTGTAATTCTTGGGTATATTAAAAGTATTAACAAGCACTTTGTATGTCACAAAGAGGAGCTAAATTATTCAGTCTTACCAAACACTGGTGAGTCCTCAGCTAGACAATGATACACAACTGACCCTGTGCACTGCATTTTAAGGACGGTATAGTCAATTTGGAGGAAATTCAGAAAACAGAGATAATAACAAGAATGAGAGGTGAGAAAAGAGATGAATAAGATGAAAATTTGATCCAACATCTCACACTGAAAAGGTAGTTATGTATAGTAAAATAGTGCCTTGTTCAGAGGAGAAGGACAAGAAAGATTACTTAGTAAATGTTAGAGATTTAATATTAGGAAAAGTTGAGGATGTTGCGGTATTTCCTTCTAAATTTGAAAAATAACTGAGGTATTACATGGTCAGCTTAAAAATGGTTGAGATAAATCTCTTGAAGTTTGTTTTAGCCCATGATTTCTGTGATTTGTTTGCAACTCATTCTCTCCATTTCATTAAGTGTATGGAAATAGGGGTGTAATGTATAGAGAACCTGTATGTGAACCTAAACCTGTGTGATTGAAGTATAGCGATTCTGTTCAGGGGAGGTTTTAATATTTGACTCCTTGAATTATGATTGTTTCACTTGGTGCACTGGACAGTTGCTGTCTCGTGTTTGTTTTGTTTTCTTCTGCCCAGGAAGAGAGATGTGTGAGATGGGATTGGGAATCTTTTATTTCTTTGTTTTATAATTGTACATATTGATTTATATTAAAGGAAGTGAAATCAAAAACACATAGAGAAGGAAGCTCACGAAGTTTGAAAGAGACCTTAGTTTCTTTGATAGCTCAGTAATTAAACAGTAATCAAGCTGTGTGGAAATTCTTCAGAAAGGACTGGCTCAGTCCTCCCTCAATCAGAGGAGGAAGATTTTTAACTATAATCTTCACCATGTAACAACTATTCTTCTTTCCTGTGTGGAAATTGTAGCGCTTAGACTCCATAAAATTGGCGACAGAAGTTTTGTTTGTGACAGTTTGTTATGTTCTCTTTTCCAAAGTCTAATCTTCATCTGTAATTTTGCAGCTTTTCTAATAGTTGTCCTGTTTATTTTCACAGTTGCTTCAGAACTTTGAGATCAAAATTTCTCCTAAAACTGAGCCAGTTCGTGCCAAAACCCATGGACTTTTGACTCCTGGAAACTCCATCAATGTGAGATTTTCTGATAGAAAGTGAGACTCAAATGTTTTGGAAATACGTGATTTTCATGGGAGCAGACTTGCATCTTATGGATGTTTAATCGTGCTTGTTCTCTGGTTTGTAGGTATTTGTCAAACTGATCCAGTATTATGTTCTGCCTTAGTTCTAGCAGTACATAAGAGAAATTACCTCTCCTATAATACATAATTACACATATGAAAATATATATTGGAAAAATTCCTTCTTGCACTGGGAATCTCCTTTTACCTGGAAAGATTTCTAGTAACAACAACAACACATGCATTGCAAAAAAAATAATTAAATTCAGACATGTCAGTGGTTTTGTTACACTGCTTTGTCGTAAAAGTCAACTACTCTGTGAGTCTATTTGAGAGCAAGAGGATTACTGTATAATATGTGAAAATTAGCTGCATTTATGAGTTTATGTTTTCCCGTGTCTTGTCCTCCAGTGTTGTTTAATAGTTTCCACCTAACAATGAAATGATGAAATAATTTCTCTCTTGCCTGTAAAAACATTTACTCTGCGTGTATTAAAAAACTAATACAGTAATATGAAAAGTAAAGATAGAAAAAATGCAATTTATGTCACTTTATTTAGACTCAAAATATAGAACAATTAAAAATGTATCCAAAAATAATCCCCATAAAATGTTTTCATATAATTTAAAAAAAATTAAAATCTTAAAAATAAAAGTTTAAACATCACATTGTAGAGTAATGAACCCAGACATTGTCCTCATCACCAAAGCATAAGCTGAGTGGAATAGCACAAGCCACTTTCACTGTTCTAGTTAATATTATGCCAAAACCAAATGTAAATAATAAAAATGAAGTAGTTGATACATTTTTAGCATTTAATTAAAATACTACTATTAACTATCTTCACAGTTCTTCAACAGGAAGAACTGGAAACTTCCCATTACAACATGCTGAACCCATAGGCAGGTGCACAGTTGCCTCCTGTAGGATGGAATTGTGACTACTGAAGTATTTGGAGATTTTTTAATTTAGTGTCTAATATGAAGAGTGGACACCTGAAAGGGTTTTTTAAAATTATTATTTTATTTGTCCTATGACAACTAACAGAAAAGTCTCACTTGCATGATACTTTAGTCTTTGGATAACTTTAGTATCACTGCACTAACCTTACATTCTGATTTTTGAGACAAACCTTATGCCTTGGGTCCATGTTATGCCTTGAACAACGCACAAACCTGCATACCCTAATATGAAATTAACTATGTAATTATGTGTATTTAACTGTTTACGTGTCAGACTCTGACTGTTGTTTGTGAGGTAGTTTACATACTGACAATCGTGAACTTTTCAGACATGCAGAGTTAGAAAAAGTTGTGCTACTCTGTTTTTAAAATTACAACATTTTTCTTTGCTCATCCAGCTGTAAGTCAAAGACAGGTTACAAATTAAATAATACACTGTAGTTTTAATGGTGTACATGAACTTCCACATAGCTAACTACTTTGGTCACAATGTTGCAGTATTTTAGTTACTTTTTGTAGTGCCTTTTTAAGGTCTTGACAAAAGAAAACAAAAAAAAATCTCCTTTGTATGGATCTCCTATATAAAATAACACTAAACAAAATTGATCTGATCTGTGAGACTAAATGTTTACATGATCACTTTAAAATGTTAATCCTGCTTGTCTTTATTGAACTGGGGATGAAAGAGCCCAAGCCTTCAATCCAAATTTGGGTTCTGTATGGTGCCTTACTTTTGCATTGTCAATAGCATCAGTAGAAACACCAGCCATTGCTACACTGCAGAACATTTCGTACTTAGTATCAATCCTGAAGAAACACATCACTGTAGAAGATGAGGCAGTTAAAAATGCTCTTTGAAGCATTTGAATCTTTTCCTGAAAACAGAAAGCCTGTGATTTGTTTTAAAAGAGCATCTATCCATGTAAGTTGTCTTTTATACATAATAAAATATTTATACTGAATTTAGAAGTCATGGTTCTTATTTTAATTGTTATTTATAATTGTATTTTCCTTTAGTGTCTTAAAGTTTTTAGCTTGTTGGATAGAACTGGAAGTTTCACTGCTACGTGGGAAATTACTAGTTCAGCGAGAAAAGATGGGATTCATGCAAGAATTTAAGGTGTGTAATGACCTAGCTGAGGAGAGATAATATTGTATTAAGAGTACTGTTATTCTGGAGGAAAGTTACTGGCAAGGCTACCCAAAAAATACCCTAGGACTGATTCTAATGTTATGTTTTGATTAATGATAATTGCTTAATACATACAAAAGTATTAATGACATAAGAAGTGAAAGCATAAGGTATAAAAAAACCCCAACAACTCAGAATCTAATAGAGATGGGATGGAATTTAATAGCAAAAGACATGTATGTAGGGAATGAAGAGAAATTATTTGAGGAGTTCACCAGTTGAAAATGAAATGTGTAGAGGAAGACCTAGGTAATCACAGATGACTAGAACTTGCAAGTGTGTTGGCATAATGAAAGGTACAGCCTAGAATGTACGAGATGAAGTATCTGTGATAGAGACTGGGGAAGAGTGGGTGAGACTGCGTCTTCGGTGCTGTGTACAGTGTGGTTGTGTTCAAGAAAGTCAGGGTTTGGTTTGAACAAGTAAGGCAACTACTAAGACTATCAGGTTAATAAAGTCTCTGAGTGGAGAAAGGGTTACACCACAACACTTTTTGCTCTGCCTCCCTGTGGTTTAAGCAGACCACAAGCTTGCAGATGGAGTCCTGCACATCTGGAACCTGCATTAACCACCGGTTATGAGAACTTGTTTCTTTGGACACAAAACTGTGCTGACCTGATTGCGCTCTTTCCAGGTGGATTAGGTAGCAGGTAGTGGAAACACGGATGTCTGCAAGAGACGAAGTGTATCCTCAAAAATATTCATGTAGTTAGTCTAGAAAAGTGAATATTGAGAGAAGAGATAAGTGTTCTCTTCAAATACCTTCAAGTTAAGGTGTTTACTCCTTGCATTAAAGGGCAATGCTTGCCCAAACCAAGCATCACCAGCTAGCAATGAATGAACTGGTGTAGAAAGTTTCAAGCCAGCAGGACGATAACAGTTGACAATAAATTTACTGTGAGAAATGGTAAAGACAAAAAAAAATAATTCCCAACCAGCCATGAAATCATAGAATCATAGAATGGTTCAGGTTGGAAAGGACCTTAAATATCATCGAGTTCCAAGCCCCCTGCTATGGGCAGGGACATCTTCCACTAGACCAGATTGCATGATGGAGCATGGTCAAAAGAATTCTGTAAAGTGATTGTTTATCTAGAATAACTGTATTCAGTCTGCTTTTTCTTGCCCTATTGTAGGTACGTAGGCGTGGAAGGAATCTAAAGGTCAATGGTGAAGTAGTCACAACTCCAGAAAAGTTGTATGCCAGTGGTGACTGAAACTTACAAGCTCCTTAAATACCCAGGCCCTGGTGTGGCTGTGAAGGCGGAGAATAGCAGGTCTGGCCACAGGAACATGAGAGAAGTAGGCACTGGGCAGGTGTTTGGAGCTAGAAACAGAAGAGTTCAGCTGTCATGCACAGGGCTGGGGGATTAGGAGAGCCAGAGAGAGTGGGGGCTTTGGGGCTATACCAAATCATCTATGGAAGCCTACATGAGATCAGAGTTAAGGAACTGGAGAGGTGAGCTGTTGAGTGCATGTAGGATGGAGGAGGACAAGAGAAATGGGGTGAGGCAAGAGCAGTTTGGGTGTCCAATGTGCGTGCTATTTGCACTGTATACCAAAAAAAAAAAAAAGCAAACCAAAATGAAGATCACTACTGGTTTTTATCATTGAGGGTTTTCCTTCCTATGTTATGTTGTCATATAATGATAGTAACTTAAAAAAATACTATTATATAATTACTAAGGATTTACATGTTTGGTTATACCAGACTTCTTCTGTGTGTGCCCAGAAAAAGACTCTGAAGGGATATAAAAAAAAATATCTCTAATTCTTGGTATTCCAGAACACTGTTGGTTTGCACTGGCAGACTCCCAGGGAGACAGATACTTTGGGGGTTTTTCACCTCCTGAAGTGTCAATACAGGATTTACAGGGTCATGTGAGAAGCAGATGCTAAGATGATTTAAAATGCTACTGAGTTACAGTCACAGTGCTGTACAGCTGCTTAGGACAGATGTAAATACATATGCCAATACAATCACTATGGAAGACAAGTCAAACTGGCCCTACATATTGCACCCTTCTGATTTTTGGAAAGCGATCATCTGTGTCATGGACTGTCTATATTGAGTGTGTGTTGAAAAACATTATGAAAGAGGTCCAAAGCTGCTGGATATTTCTTATTCATATGCAGTTTTTCACCTAAATTTTACACCAGCAGTAGTAAATAATAAAATTAGATGAGAAGGTGTGAGTAGTAACTATTTTAATCCCTGATAATTTTAAAAATACATTTTCTTATATATCACAGAATCACAGAACGATATAGGGTTGGAAGGGACCTCTGGAGATCATCTAGTCCAACCCCCCTGACAAAGCAGGTCCACCCAGAGCAGGTTGCACAGGAACATGTCCAGGTGGGTTTTGAATGTCTCCGGAGAAGGAGACTCCACCACCTTTCTGGGCAGCCTGTTCCAATGCTCTGCAACCCTCAATGTAAAGAAGTTCCTCCTCTTGTTTAGATGGAACTTCTGATGTTCAAGTTTGTGCCTGTTTCCTCTTGTCCTGTCACTTGGCACCACTGAAAAAAGACCAGCCCCATCCTCTTGACACCTACCCTTTAAGTATTTATAGGCGTTGATCAGATTCCCCCTCAGTCTTCTCCAGACTAAAAAGACCCAAGTCCCTCAGCCTTTCCTCATAAGAGAGATGTTCTAGGCCCCTAACCGTCTTTGTAGCCCTTTGCTGTATATGTACATCTATGCACAAAAAAAAGAAAAATATTTTATCCTCTGTGATTAATATACCTTTTTGCTTTCGAAACATATTTACACAGAAAATAAGCAAATGTATACCCAGAGCTTGCAAATATTATTTATTCATGTTCATGCTGGATTTAAAAAAAATAAAAATCAAAATGCGTAGATGTCATGTAGCTATTTTAAAAAGAATTTAGTCTGAGAGTTTCCCCTATGGTTTCTAAAGTATCTTCAAAGAAACCACTGAAAATAGCACGCTGATTTTGGTACCACTAGGTGGTGCTGCTTTTATAGTATTCCTGAGTAAAAGTCCATAATTATGTATCCATGGGAAAAAAAATTAATATATAGCTAAAAGCAATGGCCTGACTATAGCTTCCTAAAGATATAGAAGTTTTGTTGTACTTGTTTGACAGGGACTTTTAGCCCTTGCATGTGTAAATGTACTCGGTTTGTGTTCATCTCTTGCATTCGCTTGCTTCAAATGGGAATTTACACGTGACAGGTCGTAGAGTGTGTCCAAAGTTTCATGTAGACCCCTGCAGAGACAGTCCAGCCTTTGCAGTCCTCTATGCCTTCTGCTGAGATTTCTCTTTAACAGACTTGGTTAATCATTGAGCTTTGACACTCTACCTGTTATCATGCAAAATTCAAAATAAAGACAGTTCCTACTCTGACAAGATTACAGTCTAGGCGAGATAAGAGTAAAGAGCACGGGAAATAATTGAGTCAGATATTTGGGGTGTTTCAGGCACCACTGTAAATTTCAGTCTTGCGTTGCAGTAAACAGCAGATCTGTTGACACAATTTAAAGGGTATTGTATACAAATCTTGGCAGTGTTTGAAACATACTGTTTGCTGTCAAATCTTTATCTAGTTGGGAAACAGTTAAATTGAAGCATAGACTGAGTGAAGCAGCCAACTTTGCTCAGATAAAAGGAAGGCTGGAGTCAGGGAATTTGGAAGGAAGCATCAAGGGATAAACAACTGCAAGAGAATATTTGATGCGGTTAAGTTTCAGGATGAGATCGGCTTTTACCATTTTATTGTTTCAAAACAGTCAAATGTAGAATTGGTGTCTCAACCAGATGCTGAAATGCATGACCAGATTGTTCAGATAGCATTGTTTCTATATTTTTGAGAGCAAAATGGAAAAATTTGGAAGTACAACTGAAACATTTTTCTTAAAGGCAAAAACTTGCCTGCGCTCCCTTCCGCAGGACATGAGCTGTGAAATTGTCCAACTTTCCTCAACTTAACCATTATTTTTCAGGAAGCAAGTTGCTCGGGCAACTTCAAGAAACCAGTAAGCAATAGTAGCTGTTTGGGACACATTTAAAGTAAGTTAAATTTCTTTGCAAATGCAGATAAGAATTTGCTTTCAGGTTGACACTTGTCAGCTGAACTGCAGAAAGTTTGGGGGGGGCTCTTAGCTCCCGACAAATACAAAATAATGCAAGTAACCTGCAATAAAGAATATTAAAGCAAAGTTGTATTGTCATGAGCTGGGAGTATGCATGTAGGCAATTACCAAACTGACCTTGACACACATTATCTTAATGATTTATCGGAATATTAACATTTATGGGGGATTTGTACAGTTTAAAGTGCATGCTGGGACACAAACTGGAAAAGGTATAATAATGTGAGATAAAGTGATGCCATATGAAAGTATTTCATATAGCACATACATTAAAAACCCCAAAACCATACAGAAGCAATTAACTGTTACAAGTGGTCTGAGAAATAGCGGCATATGGTATCTTTCCCAATAGCAAATGTTGCTGTTCTTAAAATTAGGCCAACATGTGAATACCATGTTTTTGAAGTGTTTATGGGAAATGTCAAAGAACTGTAGACAGAGAACATGACTAACATGCTAAAGGAACTGTTGATGGAGAAACATATAATACATCAGCATTGACACGTCCACAATTATAGAACCATAGAATGGTTAGAGTTGGAAGGGGCCTTAAATATCATTGAGTTCCAACCCCCCTGCCATGGGCAGGGACACCTCCCACTAGAGCAGGTTGCTCGAAGCCCCATCCAGCCTGGCCTTGGACACTTCCAGGGATGGGGCAATCTAGTCTTAAAAAATCTGTTTATTTAGAGTGAAAGAAATTGTAACACAGAAAACCTAAGGTGTGCAATTAAGTAAAAAACCTATAATATACATTAAAGGTGCTAATCGATGATGGAAGAGAAATCTTTGACCCGGGTCTGAGGAAAACTGATAAGATGGGATGTTTAAGAACTTTTCCTCAAATAAGTTCTTGGGTGATATCATAAAATTTCAGCCATGTTTACATTAGCACCTTGGTTCCTTTTGGCACTTAGTTATCAGCTGTTTGTTTTTCTAACTGAATTAGTGCTTACCTTGGTTTAAAATTGCAGGTGTAGACAAAGAGAAGATTAAAAAGCATTTAGAGGAGGAGCCTCTTTTACTCTCAGTAGCTCAGCTTGTGAAAGTCTCTGTCTCCTTTATGCAGATAGGGTTAACCACTTGAATTTGCTTGAAGTTTCCTAAACACTGCAGAGACAGCCTCATCCCAGATGGAAAAAGGAAGCATTAATGCTAAATGATTAGAGGATCAAAAAGATATATTGGGAATTAGTTACACATATCCGGAAGGGCATGGTTAAAAGTCTTCGTCTAAGATACCACTGAAAAGGTAATCAATATTTCACTATCACATTTATAGATGCTTCTTTTATGTTACTGTCACAAATTCATAGATAACAAATACATGATGACCATGATAACTCTGTCAAACACCGGTTATTTTCAGATGAAGTTGAGTGAAATAACATATAATCCTTTTCAAACAGAATGTAAGCACCAAGTTCATCCAAGAAATAATCACTTACTAGTTGCCAGTCAGCTTAGTTTTGCAATATAAATAGGTATCAGCACCAGAAAGTCTAGGCAGACGTTTGTCTCACTTCTACATTGTAGTTTAAAGATGGTTACAAAAAATCCCAACTGTTGCAGGTTTCCAAGACATCAGTCTCAGCTAGGGAAGCGTTCTAATTCCTATCAGGTTGCAGTAGATCCAACACCTTCTCACCAGCTAAACCTCCAGGGAATGGCCACGTTTGTCCACTCCCTGGCTCTGTGAGATTAAGTTGAAAAAGGAAAGATGTAATCCAGACGTGCTGCTCTACCAAAGCAAACGTCTCTGATGTTTGTACGTTTGCAAGACTGTAGACTTTAGGCCCGCAGTGAACAGTTCCAGTCTGTTGAATTCCGCTTTCTGCATCTTCTCTTGCTGGGTCATCTTGATTGACAAGGCATTATTGGCGAATGTATAGTAGACATTAATGTTTTAATCTGCCATGACACTGGGCCACATTGGAATGCAAGAGTAGGACTTGTAATTACTGCAATTATGTTGATGTATTATTTGGTATTACATACATTTATAATTATTTTTTGATGTTGGCATTTACCCACCTAATACTATGGGAGAGTGAGAGAGCAAATGAAAGTTATGTGATTATTTGGCTAGAAAAAAAATACAAATAGCACACTATCCTCATTCTACTGGCAGAGAAAATAGTGGTCTGTTAATGAGTTTCTGTCATGAGAAGCAACTCAGGTATAACTAAATTAGTGAAAAATGTGTGGTGGGGAATAATCTTGTTTCCCAGATGATGGGTTACGTCAGGGTGCTAAGGTTTTTCCACTGTATTAGCTATATCTTAGTGGGGAAAATTTTTCCTAGGCCACTTTGCTTCACTTTATGCACTTGAAGTACTACTCATAGGTGTTAGAAAAAAATTAGGAGAAAAGATTTTGGTGGGTTTTAGGTGTCTTTGAGATAATGCAACAAGGTGAACCACCCTCCAATTCTTTATTCATTATCAACGCATATTTGGCATCTAAAGTTTGGAAGTCTTGACATTTTGGAAGTTGGACAATTTGACTGGCAGAGTGATGTTTATCCTGGGCACCAGGGAACAATGAGAATCTGTTATTTTTTTCTCAGGGATTTGTAAAGAAGGACTAAACCAAGGAAGCCTATTGTCTTGTGCTTTAATGTTTTTATGGAGAATTTTTTAGGAGGATGGCAAATCAAAAAGGGGCAAATCAAACTGCTAACTAGAAGATATTTTCCTTGGTTGTTTTCTTTGATTCTGATTGATGTTTTTAGTGACTAATGGTTTTGTAACCAAGAGGCCAAGAGAAACAGATATCAAAGACAGCATGATTCAGTATATTCTTCTTGATCATCTGGACATTCCTATGGGAACCTCTAATTGCAAGAGAATGGGTGACTAGTTCATGTTATGTCCAAAGAACTGGGTCTACTCTTCCATGTCAATAAGCAGGAGCCTGTAATTTTTTTTTTTTTAAAAAGAGCATTGCTGATCTGATTAGCTTTATCAAAACATGTCTATGGCACAGTTCCATCCCATATGGCATACAAGCAAAAATTGTGTATGGTTATATATATCTTTTCTGATATTTATATAAGATGATGAAGACTTGTTTGCCATGAGTTTTGTGGATGGGATAATTAATTAAAAACGTCAAGGAAACATTGCATTAATGGCAAGGTCAAACCTTCTTCTTCTCTGCCTCCTCTTAAAAAAAGCTTTCTGTATAGAATGGGAATATGTAATTTCGGAAGGAAAGGACTATGTGGTTTCTAGGATTATTGTGTCCCTCTGAGGCTGTGAGCAGGGGTAGTACTGGTGAGATTTGCAACTGGCTCATACCTATTTGTTGCTCTGTCTCAGTGCAGAACATTGCTCGCATTCCTAAATGTTTACCATGTAAGTCTTGGTAAACCTGGAGCATATTGGCGTGCTAGGAAAGCATATTATTCCTTTATAAAACCTATGATCTCAGAAGATCTGTCAGCATATATACACTCAAAAGATAATGCTGTGCAAGATTATTCTTATCCAGGCAGTTTGCTTTGTCTCGCTGTGGTGGAGCTGACTATTATTACGTAGACCAAAAATACTGTTCTCTTATAATAGTTGCCTTTTGGGTTTCTGTTTGCTACCAGATTCTGGAAGCTAAATATAAGTAGCTACAGTATGCAGTGGCTTATTTTCTGTTTCTGTGTACGAAGTCTACTATTGCTCACAGTCGTGTGACAACAGTATTAGAGGTGTAAGTAAGCTAATGACCTCAGTGAAGCAGGAGAAGATGAGGAACAGTCTCTTCCAAATTCCCAGAGGTAGAATACAGAAGAACTAAATCCTTTGGATTTGAAAATATCGGATCGTGACTGAGATACTTATTTTTTTTAATAAGACTTTCAAAGCTTCTAAAATCACAGCACTGGTCTAAATGGTATCTGGGGAAAAAAATGTGTAAATGCAAAAGCCATACAGACAAAGTAGGAGAAATTAGATCAGTTTATGATTTTGCTTTTTTTTTTTTTTTTAACAACAGACATTTTTTGGATGTTTGTTTGAAATAAAATATTTGCAATAAGCAGTTTCTCTTTCATTCCTCTCTTTGAATAAGATGGAATTACTGGGTGGAAAAATGTCCTTTTAAGAAAAGGGAGTGGAATCTTAGCAGTAGGTGGAAATTTTAGCTTGTTTTTGGAGTTTCAGGTTCCCATTCCATGCAAGAATTTATTTGACATATTTTCATTCAGGTTTCCTTGTTTCCTCAAAGGGAATGGAAACATCAAAGCCTTTCCTTCATGGAATGTGGAGTTCCTCTATTTGGGTATTTTTGGTTATTTTCAGTTTGTTATTTAGACTGAAATGTGTATGTGAACATTGCAAACCATGAAACTTCCTTTATAGGGACCAGTCTTTGGGAAGCTCAGCAAACTTCCAACTAGTCAAACTCTCTCCCTTTGGCTAAAGTGTTCAAGGCTCAAGCTTCTAACATAGGCATATCCAGGTTTAGCTCACACATTCAGCCCAGGGCTGTGGACAAGACATTTGATTTGGTTTGATCAGAATTAGCTTAGCTGGTTAAATGAGGCTACTCTGGCACCATGCGCTGGTTTTGGACCAGGTAGCTTAAGTTCTGTCAAACATCTGCCTTGATGTGGAGATGTGAGACCAACTCCTCATTTCATGATGATGCTTCTTGACTTTCTCATCACTGTACTGGTTTTTGTCAAGTTTTTGTCAATTTTTTGCCAAATATCAAACCAGGTGATGCTGATTGTGACCACATTCCCATGTCACTCTTAGGCAGGAAAGAGGTCCTCACTCCTCTTAAACTGCCAGGACTGTACCCACGATAGCTATGGAAAGTCTGCATTTAAGGATTTCATATAGTAAAAAGGGACTGGTGTCTCACATATGCAAGGGAAGGTGCTTTCCGCTCCTATTCATCACACCAGGAGCAGCGCGGGGAAGAGTAGGAGGTTCTCTGGTTGTTTTCCAAGCAGCATATTTTTGCAATATAGAAACTAAATTTATCTTTACCTCCATATGCAACAAAGAAGTATCACATCTCATGTCTTCCCTTAGCTTATGACTCAATGTCACTATCATCAAAGTATGCAGGGAAATAAATGATCATGAATTACTTAAAATAAGTGAAAAATTTGAAGCGGTGGCTTAATTCTCCCTGCCCTTCTTTGGTTTTGAGTTTTTTGGATTCAGATTTTGAAGTTTTCTTCCTGTCTGGAAACCTATTCATGTGATTCCAAAAGGTGGGGTCTTGAGAGAACATCCTGTATTGCAAAATTTCTAGTAAAGTCATTGAGATGCTGCAACATTTCCAGACTTGTTCTTTGGCTTTCAGAGTAAAGTAGTAGAAATAGCATGCAGTTCCATCGCTTGTACAGTGACATGTTAAGAAAAAGTTTCACAATTTAAGATGTTTGGTTGGTTTATCTGGTAGAGTTGCCTTGTTTCAAAATAGAGTTTGAGAAACCAACCAGAAATTTAGCCTGACATTTATGTTTCTTCCTTCTAGCATGCTGATGACCCTGATATCTGTATACACAAGACTCTGACTCATTCAACCGTCGAGGAAGCTTACTTTATGACTCTGTAAATGCTTTCTGCTAAATTTGGCAGGGATGCTTCAATATGTCAGAGCATTGAATGACATGTAAAAATGTCACATAATCTGTGAAGAGAGATATATCAATTGTAACTAGATGACCCTCCGTTCTAAGTCTCTGTAGTATTCCATTGTCAATCATGGATCAAATATTTGTCTATGAATAAAAGAAAACTGATAATTTACTAAAGTTGGAAGCAGCTAAGTATCTGCAGCAATTGAGCACAGTATTTAGAATTTAGGTTAGAATCCAGGTTGGAATAGCAAAGAGCTGTTCACATTAAAAAACATTTTGATGGGACTGTCTGCTTTTTTCTTTCAGAATGGCTTACGCTTCATTCCTTTCTACTAGAAATTAAACCTTCGGTGTGTACCACATAGCAGTATCAAGAATAAAGCACATGGATAGTTTGAAAAATTCATTGAAGTCCACATAATATCCAGAAGCATTGTTTTCCTATATCAGATTTTTTGACTAGAAATGCAAACTTTTGTGTTGATTTACTTTTAATAAAAACTAGTGACTCCAAGAGCGTCTCTTGTAAAGATATACAGTTAACTTTGAAATTACTTATTGTGGATCTTTAATTCTTTTGAGGTCTTCGCTGTTTTTCACTGAATCTTTATAAAAGTCTTTAACAGAGTTGACACCACCAAGCTGGTGGAAATGGCCGAGTGGTTACAGGTAAGAATGATATTTTTGCATTTGTCTGTGTTATATTTTCTGGAGTTCAGTCCTGGTCTAGAACTAGGAAAACACTATTATAAACGTCAGTAACTATTAATTAGAATAGGTTGTATAGTAATGGCATACTGAATACGTGCAGAAAACTGCACTAGCCCAAACTGGAAAGTTGCCGTCCTCATTTTCTGAAAAATCAAATCCCAAACACCAAAACCCAAGGGCTGCATAATTTTGAAAACTGAACAAATCTGAAGTGATAGTGAGCTCGTAGTAAATGAAGGTGAGAGAGCTCTCGTAAATAATGTGTACTGAATGAGTTGCTCAATTTCGTCACCAAGGAAATGCAGTGAGGATGTCAGTAAAGGGGAGCAAGAAGAAAGACATTGCAACTGGGGCAACTGTTACCATTACATAAATCTACCTGGTATGGCTATCACCGGTGTGAAACCTTGTGGAGGTATGTTTTATAGAAAACATTTTCTGGATTTCACTGATGTTTTGTGCTGTTGATATGGTATCCTGGTGATATGATATCCTTTGTGTGATATCACCAGATGGGCCGTGTGTTCTACCATAGCTAAGATGGGGACAAACTGGCCCATCTATTAGAGTATATAATTGATTTCTTTTTAAATAAATAGCATAAGGCTTCCAGAATTCTCAGAATAATTTCCAAAGCAAGCACACGATTCACTTACTTGCTCCCTTGTTGACTGATGATAATGAAAAACTAAAAAAAAATGTTTTATATGGGCCAAATCCCTTCTTTTCCTGCACGATGGGGCACACAAATTTTGGTAAGCTTCTTGGAAGTATATTCGTGTGAAGCTTACAGACCATTCCCATTCTTTATTCACTTCATTTATTAGTGAAGGGTAACTTACCTGTTACAAATTCGGGGCCTAAGATGGCTTTTTCGTGGCCAAAACCCCACAGGCAGTAAACAGAAAATAGCTGCCTGCAGCTGAATCAAGCATGTGGAAAATAAATTTGATCGGAATTTTGAAATTCAGTGAAAAATCTGCCAAAGTTTTGAGGTCCCAGTAAAATATATCATGAACACCACATAGTTATCAAGAATTCAAGCAAGGTTGCAATCAAGGGACAGTCTTCAGCGAGATATGAGACAAAGTTTTAATGTCATTTTATTTCCTGGCCTCTCCCCCTTTCTGAGTGAGTATAGTCTCCCTGAACTAGACTGGCAAAGCCCTCAGCTTTGGAGCCTTCCCTGTGCTATGATATTAGGTACTTTTTTTTGTGTTTGGGACATGAGAAGAATCTCTTAGTCACATCTACTGTTTCTCATAACAAGATAGTGAAGAGATTCAACAGAAGTTGTGAGTTTGAGAGAGAGAACACCTTTTGGACATTATTTCTAAAACAAAGTTGTTTCATCTTGCTTTCGTTTTAAGGGACAGAATAGACAATGATCAAGGTTTTACCTATTGTTTTTATGGCAGAAACTTCCTAATCCTTCCCAGCACCTTTCTGTGGGAGAACAAAGGGATAGTTTGCATGAGAATACAGTCAGTCAGGAAGGAATGCTAAGGCAAACTAGAAAATGGTGAAACTGATGTCTGGATTACTCTTGATAACGTTATCAGGTTAAAAGGAGAGACAGAGGTCACCTTTGCAAGCTCTTCCTGACTGTTGTCCCAGAAGAATGCATGATCTGCCATGGAAAGGAAAAAGTGAGCAGGCTGTTTAAGGCAAGCAGAGTCAGAACTCCATTAGATTTTGCTACATAATACATTTTGTGTAATTTCTTGTTTTCAAGGTGTTGGATTTACTGTCTTAAGTTAATCCTTCAACTGACATCACTAAAGCAAGGGGGTAGTGCTGGCAATTAGCGAGGCTGACTGACTTGCTGCGTTAATGCTGGAGTTAGAGCCGGAACAAGACTGTGGATCCAAACAACCAGAGGCTTGGGGGTTGTTTAAAATGTGAACCTCAACTTTGAATACAAATAAGAAATCATAACTGAAATAGACCATCTTGCATTATACGAGTACTTGGGGAGAAGGGCTTTAGAGTTCTTGGAATAATCTATTGAAAATAATAGTATTTAGTATGAATATAAACATTTTAAGAATTCAACAATGAATATTTAGATTTACCGTAAACATCTTTAATCAGCCAAGGTCTACTAAATATTTTAAGCCCCCCAGTAATTATAAACCTAAAATCAGAACTCTTTGCTGAAAAACAAAAATCAATTTTACTGAGTTTTAATCTCTGTAACTGGAACAGAGAATATATACTTCTAGTTCCATGAATGGTAGAACCACTGCTATTATAATTTTAAAATTATTTTATTTTAATGAATTGGATTATACATGAAAGATTTTGCACCCAGTAGCAGGGAAGCAGATACACGTTGATTATCACAGCTTTTAGCTCGAAACACACCAGCTACAATTAAAAGCTCCCAGTCAGAAAAAAAAAGATATGTTAATGGACACATTGCTGAAATTACTCTTTAAAAAATAAAATTTTATACCAAGTTAAATTAGGAATCATGAAGAAAACATCCTATTCCCAGATGGACAAACTTGGCAAAATAGGAATAATAATTAAAAAAAAAAAGAAGAGATTAACAACAATTTGTGCAATAGAGGGAATAAATTGTATCTAAACTACCAAGTAATAGATTCCAACGCAGCAAGCACTTAAGCATGTGCTTAATTGTAAACAGGTGAGCAGTTCATCTCTCTTTAATGAGACAACTGAGAAGTGAAATGCAGTTATGGGGCTGAGACCTAACATAGGCATTATTGACTAGAGTATTAATCTCGTTAAGAAAGCAGTAAAAAAGCAGTGGTACGTATGTACCTGTTAAATATGTGTGTTCGTGCTGTTGCGTTTCACAGATTTGCTTCTTCCCTGTGAAACAGTGTAAGTGAATCATGCTGTCACCAGGGAGATGGACTACAGGTGGGTTTCGTAACCCACCTGCCTCTCTTAACTTTAGCTATTTAAGCGATTCATCTAATCTCCCTCTGTAGCTAAGGGGGAAGGGAGATGTTTCTAGAAGCTGTTTTACCTCTTATCATCCTTTGGAGGTACTGATTTATCTCTTTTGACTATAAAAGGAGCCGAGGTGACTCAGCTTAAATGAAGCTAGATATGTTTAGCTGGTTACAGTGAAATGAAGTGTCCTAGGGTCTAGTGTTAGAATAAATGGGACAACTACACACATATTGAACCTAATGAATCTCATTGTGAGAGATGGATATAAGCAGCAAGTTATATTTCTGTTTACTCCAGTTGTGCAGAAATCTGTCATTACTGGCTTCTGAAAGGTTAGACAGCAATGACACAAAGCACAAATGAATACAAGCATTAAGTTGCCAGCCTGTATGTTTATTACTGTGTGCAGGCCTGTTGACATAGGAAATTATTTATGTTTATAAGATTGTAAAAAACCTGTAAGCTTGAGATCGGACAAATGGTGAATAGGTGTGAGATTCAAACCTCTCCTCTCCACAAAACAGCAGCCTTCAGTATATATCACCTGGCTAAAGGGGCTTATATGTTCATTCAAATGCATAGCCACTCATCATATGTGATGTTCACTGGGTCATGCCTTTTGCGACACACCTGGAGCCCCACAAATGATTTACAGCTTTGGTGCTGATCCAATCAAGCACAGAAATAACTGGGAAATGACTCATGCTGAGAGGTGGATGCCTGCTGTTAATCCCAGCTGTTAAAATGTACACGTTTGTCATCATTTTTCATTGTGGTGAACGTGTGTGTCTGGTCACTTTTGTTTCACAATTGTCTGATGTTTGTCATGGACTCTCTTTTCAGCTCATGTGCCACAGTCATTTGCTTTTCCCTTGAACAGACGTAATCAGACAAAAATCCCTTCAAAACCAGTTTCATTGAAGAAAAGACCCAAGCAGGAGAAGCAAATATATGAGGTAGGATGGAGAGGAATGTGCTCTGACCCTGAAACATCTGCTCTTTTAAATGTGATGTTACAAATGTTTAACCACATGTGTATCTTTCACTCATAAAAACTCAGCTAAGGAGGAGGAGATGGGGAGTAAGGGACAAAGAAAATGGGATATTAATTATGTTTCCAGATCATACTGAGCAGTGAGATGGTGAAAAATATAGATGACACTGGACAAGAAATATAATACCTAGTAAGGCTGAAATTATGGGACAAATAGGCAGTTGTGTATCTACAGGAAAAACACACAGAAATATGAATACTAAATGTAAAGCCAGAAAGGAATTGAATAAAATTGCATTTTGCAATACAGTGTGTGCATCACAGCTGTGCACACACTTGAGTCTGAATGTGAATTCTATCACTGCACTTTTCTCATATACAACTGAAGCACATGCCTAAATATTTTATTAAATAGGAATAGTATGTCTACTAACATAATTGAAGTATAGCATGGATTTAAACCAGTTTCTGAATGAGGGCTTTTGTCATTAAAAAAAAAAAAAGCCATTGTCATTACAGGCAAGAAATGCAGAGGCACAATCTCATGAAGCCTCACAAAGAGGTATTGACAGGATCTCTGCCCACAGTTTCTAAGGGCTCTGGCAAGACAATTGTTTTTATTCCAAGTTCTGAATGAACAGAAGTAGTTCTGAAGCAGAAATGGGAAACAATAAATGAAATAGAAGACGAAAAAACTGGCCTAGCTCTCTCAAGTAATCACCTTCAACATTTTTCCTTTGCTTTAGATCGTGATAGTCAGTGCTACGCTACTCCCTATGTGTGTGAAACTGGAGATAAGAGTCTTCACCTGGCAAAATAAAGGCTGTGTGAAATCGTCTTGGAACACAGGTAGGTTTTGTACCATCTTTTAATTAATGTAGGTGTAAGAGATGCAAGTCTCCACCTTCAACCAAGGCAAATACAAGTTCCTTAAATATCTAAATTGTCTGCAGAGCATTGGTTGATGCTGTACTGGGTACTGTGTGCACAGAGCAGATGTCGGCTCCCTGAAAGAAGAGGAGGAGTGTGCAGAAGCAGGCTGGGCAGGAAGCTTTTCCCCCACCTGACCAAGCCTCAGTGTGTGTAACTGACGGAAGTTTTAGGGCTCAGTATTAGGATATGAATAACAGTGCTGAGGTGGCTTCCTGTATTCCAGGAAGCAGAACTTTGTCCTATCTTCTAAAGGAGTAGAAGTTCACGAAAGGTATTTACTCAGTGGGTCTAGCAAAGCACGACTGAAGCCCTGTTGGGCTGAAAGTGGCGGACCAACTGCTGTGTTACACAGTCAGGAGGTCCAGGCTCGCTGAAGGGGGACAAGGGCAGGCAAGGAGCAGGGTGCATATTTGGGTCAGGAGTGAAAACACTGAAAAGCACTTGATTTATAAATAAAAAATAACACCATACAGACTAAGGGAGCAGGAATTCAGGGGAAGTTTGGCCTATAAAGCGCTCTGTGCAGTCATGGTTGGTTTTCTTCTGGTAAAGGCTCTGTCACTGCAATGTCTTCCGCAGTGGAGACACACAAAGCTCCTCACTCCACTGTCACCATCACTCCCTAACTGGAACAGCCATCATGTGCAGCCACGCTGAATCCAAGTTCTTGTGCAAATCCAAAAACATGTAAAAAGCTGCTACCACAGCACATTCAAAGTTCTGTACAAACATTAACTAATTACCAGTCCGGATATTCCTGTGAGACGAGCTGGTCAATTGATTACTCTGGTTTTCAAAGAGACAGGGCAGAGATGAAGGCAGTTACCTGGGTCCCATAATAGGTTGGTGCTTTAAAGGATGAAATCTGAAATTTCAGCTTGCTTTTTAAAATCAGGGGTTTAATTCACTTAAAGATACCCTCCCACCAAGAATGTAAATTTCTCACTTTGTGTTTGTAAAGATCTGGGAATAATTAGACAAGTCCCCTTTGTTGTATAAATTTAGGAGTAGAGACAACCTGTGACAGCAACGAGTGGTACAAACACCCTTAAAACAAGTAAGAATGACGTTTTGCTGCAGGATGGAAGGCGGCGGCAGCCGCCTCGCCCCATCACCTGTGTAAGATTAATCACTTTTTTACGGTAGGACACCCTAATTGTGATTACTAATGAAGACCGATAGAGCCGTCGGCCAGCATCTCTAAGTAACGTTCCTCATTCAGCCGTTTTGAAGTGTTAGTGACTTACTGAGGAGCACAGCTCCTTTCCACCATCCCACCATCCTTGTGATGCTTCCCAGCTTTTCCCCACCCTGCCTGACCCCTCTGGGCCGGGCTGCGGCG
>JAOXNO010000078.1:16289055-16301268 GCA_028565335.1 Limnodromus scolopaceus | reverse complement strand
TACACACAACCTCCCCCCGCCTCCCCTCCTTTCCTGCCGGCCCGGCTGTTCGCAGCCGCCCGTTAAAAAGAGAAGGCAAGATGGCCGAGCTGGGCAGCAAAGGGGTCACCGCCGGGAAGATCGCGAGTAACGTCCAGAAGAAGCTGACCCGAGCGCAGGAGAAGGTAAGGGGACGAGGGGACAAAGGGCGGGGGTTGGGGGGTGCGCTGCCGCCGTCACCGCCGCCTCCCCGGGATGCGGGGGGGGCGATGCCGGGGTACCGGGCATGATACCCCTTCCTAAAGCAGAGATGTGTGTGGTGGTGGTGGTGGTAAGGGGACAAGGGGAAGGGGGGTCTCCTTACCACCGCCGTCTCCCCGGGATACGGGGGGGCGATGCCGGGTACCGGGGATGACACCCCTTCCCAAAGCAGAGATGTGTCTGGTGCTGATGGTGGTGGCGGTAGCTCCCTTCTCTGCCTGCGGATTTAGGGCCCCTTCGCATCCTTGAGAACGCGAAGCACCGCTGCTGTGAGCTGTTAAGGGCTGTTTTTTCCACCCGCCTGCACGCTCAGGATAAGCAGGAACATGGCATCGGATTCAGCTGGGAGAGGGGAAGGAGGGAGGAGAGAGCGCCGCACGTTTTGGTTTAAGTGTGTAGATGCTTATTGTTTCAGCAGGAGGAGACCGTCTCTCCCCGGCGTTCAGGTTGCGCTTTATGCGGCGGTTCGACGAACTGTAGGGCATTTCGCGGTAGCGCTACGCACGTAACCTCAAAGACGGTGAGGAAAGGGAGATGGGCACTTGCTTCTTTACCTTTTAGCAGCACAGCTTGGTAATCGCTGCTGGCTTTTGTGACCTTGAGCTCCAGATTGTGGAATGGTGGTGAGGCAAAAACCATACTGTCTTTGAAGATCGTGCCGATGCCTTGCTGAGGGAGGGCTGTTTTTTTGAATCCCGGGAGCCCTTTCGCGGCTCTCCACCCACCCCCGTGCCAGCCAAAGGTGCCAGGAATATGCCATGGATACTTCTCGTGTTCATCTCTCTGGCATGCTGCAGCTGATGCCAGATGCCTGCTCTGTGTAGGGATTATCGGACGTTTTACGCAGGGACATTGATCAGCTGCTTTTATCTCAGGCATGCTCATCTTGGTTTTCAGTGATTTGCTGTGGGATGACATTGACTGAATAAGGACTGGTGCATCTTTGAGAGAGGGAGGGAGAGTGATCTGCCCACTGCTGCTCTTCTTCCCTGGGAGTTATCTTTAGCAGAGATTTAATCTAGGAGGTTTGGGATTGGATGCAGTGCTGGCCTGAGCCTTGTACCAATCGCTGACGCTGTTACAAAATGCTGCTGGGTCAGAATGGCAACCCAAACCTGTTGGGCCTAATGTTGCACGTGCTGCTTCCACTGGTTTAAGCTCATTTACTGGGACTAGAAGCATGCTTTGAACTTGCTTGGCTGCTTGGGAAAAATAGCAGATCCAGTATGGAACTGGCTGCAGCAACAAGGTCCTGGCTTCACTCTGTTCATGAGAGTGAGCATGGCCACATCTGTGATTTTTCCCGCCACTGAGGTTCCAGGTTCCAGAAGGGCACAGGGCAGGGAATCTGTCTCCTGGTATCTGCTCTACTCCTAACTTATTGTAGATGCTAAATTCATTCTGTGTTAGCCACCAGATGGCAACCATATTAATAGTTAATATTAAGGTAGGTGGTAAAGGCTGAGCTCCTGGTCTGCTGATGAAGTTATTGTGTTTACTGGTGCAGCCTGGAGCCAAGTGTGGCCTGCCAGGTCCTTCCCCGACTTCTTATCTGAACACACACAGGTTCTTTTCCTAGGGAGAGAGTTTTCCACAAATTCCTCTCAACTGGTGATCCAATTCACTTCCGTACTTATTCCCTGATGGTGGTTGGGGATGTGGGAACAACAACAATTGAGAGTTTAGCTGTGTGTTGCAGGTAATTTGCGAGATCTGAAATCAGTTGTTTGTCTCTTTAGACAGGAAAAAGCACAGCTCCATTTCCCTCTAAGCAGAAAAGGAAAACAAAACCCAAAGCACTTGCTTAATAAGTTTACACAAATTCTAGGCCCTTCAGCTGTTGTTACCCTAAAAGCAGATAAAACAACTTTGCTCTCTGGACTCTCAAAAAATAAAAAATGGCATTGCTTGCTTCATCGTCTGACAGGTCTCTTCATACCGCTACAGCTTCATCTCTAGCAGTTCCCCTTTTGTGGAGTGTTAGAAGTTTTACCCTTGTCTCTAAGGGACAGATTTTCTCACTGCGGCCAGTGTGTGAATGAACTTTCAGCTCATGAGGAAAGATAGAGCTGAATACGAAGTGAAGAGGAAGGCAGCAGTGGTTATGGCCCGATACTGGTGTTAGTCTTGTGGTATTTTGTTTTAAATTGTGTTACGTGATACTATGTGTAGCAGGAAGGGTAAAACCACGTGCCTGGAGATAAGGACCAGGTGTTTAAAAAATATTAATAAAAAAAAAAAGTAACCAGAAGCGTGCGGAGGTACATCTGGGTACACAACAGACCAAGCACTCAAAAATGTATTAGATTTTGGTGAAGGGATGCTGAGTGGTGTTGAACTTTCCTTTTTGAGCCGAGTAGAATTTGAGGCTTAAACAAGCTGACAGTGTTCCTTTTACGTATCCTCTTTTGATTTGAATCTAGGGTAAAAATTCTTCCCTTCAGAATGGTATCTCTCTCCCAACTTGAGCCCTGAGGCTTTAACTTCAGCAATTTCCTTCATGGTGAATTTAAGCCTTGTGTTAAGCAAAGAATGATGTCTTTTTGTTCAATGCAGAAGTCGCACTGAAACACTGTACACATCCTTTTTTTTCCTTCTGAGATGGCTATTATGTAAAGTATGTAAGATATTCCTTCAGAAGTACTGTTTGTTTGGAGCCTTTCAGCAAAACTATTGGCTATTTTTGGAAGGCACTTTCTTGATTCCACGGGAAATATGGGGCAGAATGGTTGACTGTGCTGTTTACAAATGGGGTGTGCACCTTTTTAACCTCTCTGCTCAAAGGTAGCCTGGAGCAATAATTTGCCCATTGTCTAGTGAAATACATCAAGTAAGTTGATGCCTCTGTCTAGAGGAACCTACCTAGCAGAGAGGACCCACGGAACTGTTGCTAACTCGTATGTCATCCTTTGTAATGAACAATTAGATTTAGGCTGGAAGTCCTGCTTTGTTCTTCCTGTAGTTAGCTGAAGGATTTTCAGACCAAGACATTGAGATCTGAACTTTTCATAACTCTAAACTTCTTAAAATTGAGTAAAATTGTAATGCCTCCAATGTCATGGTGTCTTGGAGAGAGCCTCGTGTTTGCAAGCTCTTTTAAATTTTGCCACTAAGGATTTGAAGTTTGTTTTTCTTTATGCCTGTAATCTCAGTTAAATTTTATGTTTCTGCTGTGTGCTCAATTTTTATCGTGCACTTCTGAATTTTTAAAAAAATCTCCCCAATTTCTACAGCTCTTACTCTGCTCAAAGACTGTCCTGTTTCTGGATGTGTGAGTCTGCACATGCACAAACATTTCTGCTTTGGACAAATTAAAACAGTGTCCAGCAACTTGATGCAGTCCTGGTGTAAGGGTAACTCCTCTGCGAGGGTCCAGGAGGGGGCTGAGTTTAGGGAGCAAGTGGATTGCAGTTTTGATGCTTGGCTGGCAGCGAGGGTCCCTGTCACGGGATCAAGCTCTTTGCTTTCCTCCAGCAGGTTAGGCAGAGGTTCAGAGTGGAAAGAGGGTATTGGCTGCATGAGTGCCAACTGAGGATTTAACTTACATACAGATTAATAGGCACGTCTGAGGAGATGAATTGTAAAGTTGACATTGGAAAGAGAGGTTTTTCTTCAGGAGCTTTTTTGTGCAGAGAGTAGAAAGGGAGGAACCTATTTTTCCCTTTCTGGACTTCAGCTGAGCATGAGAAGTTCCTGTCCTATGGGGGTGGTGGTCTCTTGCTCTCTTTTCATTACAAAGCTGGGCAAAATTAGGAGTCTGTGTACTGTGATGTGAACAGGCTCTCATATTTTTTTTCATGTTTTTACTCTGAGGTACCAACAAACCAAGGGGAAGGCTTTGTTCTAGGACCGGTCAAAGTTCAGTTTGGACATCCAGACTCCTTTGCATTAGAGGGTATCATTCAGGTCATAGACTCTGCCACTGACTTGCTGTGTTGCCATAAGATGTCACTTCTGCTTTCTGTTCTTAGCTTGCTTTGTTTGTCTCGCCAATGCTTACCCACATCTACGTTTGCAGAGTTTCTCTTAGTAAAACTGTTCTCCTCTGGCTGCACAGTCTGCGGAGGCTGGGCTGTATTCCTGGGCTCACAGGGCCAGTGTGACCATAGTTGTTGGTAGCCAGGCTTGCTGATGCTCATTCCTGGCCTGCTACATTGCAAAAAAAGATTGATATCCAGCCTGTAAACCAAAGGCTTGGCTAAAGAATTTGCAGCCCAACAAGGAGAAATAACCAAGGATGCTGACCCTAAAAAGGAAGTTGAAGGACTGCTTTTGGCAGGCCATTGTGACCTGAAGTCCCAATGCTTTTTCAAATTAATTTGTCCATGTAATGATTGTAACAGCACAGGCTGTGTCCAGAAAGGATCTTTTCCTTTCCCAGAACATAAGGCTTTGTTTCTTTCCCCTTGTAATCCCTTAGTGGACATGAGGAGGCTGTGATTTGGGTGGAACAGGGTTTGCAGTAGGCATGGCTTGCATTTTGTGTTTGCCCTGATAAAATGTTTTTTTTTTCCTTCGATAAGACGTGTTCCAATAGGTGGAGCACGGCAGGTGAGAACACCTGGAAGGAAATCTCAGCCCTGTTGAAGCAAGTGAGTCTACACCAACAAGCAGCACCCAAGAACCTTAAATCAAATTTAAACACAGCTGTCTTCAGGATTCATCTGCAGATGAGGAGGGAGGCTTTATATAAAAAATGGTAGATGCAGAAAGCTCCCTTATTGAGAAGAAGGTATCACATCTACCTGCTCAGGAGGGAAGTTCCTTATTGGTTTTTGTTTGGGATCCTTCTGTATCTTCAAAGCTTCTATGGTTTTTGCTTGGCTTTGCCACCCAACTGTCCTACCCTATGCAATTTGCCTTGATGTGCCAGTGAAATACAAACTGCCTGAAGAGCTATATGAGTTGTTCTCTTGCTGATCTGGCATGAAACTTCCCTTTTTTTCTTTTTTCTTTTTTTTTTTTTCCTCTTGGAGAACTCCCTAGAAGACAGGGAAAGGGCTTCTTACTTTATTTCTGTTAGCTTGCTTTCTCAAGAAGGTGACAGGTAGAGTCTCAAAGGTACTCTGTCCTAAAGGTTGCTGGAAAACAGGCACTGGATAGAGGAGGGAGATGTGAGTTAATGTCCCTAATGTACAGACAGATGATTCCAGTATGAGCTCAGACTGTATTACTGGGTATCAGATAATCTGCGTGGGGCAGGGAGGAGGCGAAATAGGAAACCAGGCTCCACATGTTTCCTTGCCCATGGAATGGTTTGATTGGCAAGGCACTTAAAGTGCCCTGCTGAAGGTGCCCCTCTGTCTGGGTGTTGGTGACAGATTTCTTTGGAGAAGCAGAATCTCACAGCTGGATGATTTTTCTGATTGGAAAATGCCCAGATCTGTTCCTGGTCACTGTATCTTCCTTGTAATTTTGAGCCTTACAGCCAGTCCCCTTCAGTGCAGTTTTTGTGAGATCAGGTCCATAAAGTAGGATCTGTAAGATCTCTTTTTGATGAAGGCCTGTGGCAGGATAGAGTTAGCATCACAGAGCTCATGTCTCAGGGGCAAGGGTGCCGTCAAACCTGTCTGTCCTCTCCCTCCGTCATGCATGCTGATTGTTAAGCAAGGTTTTGTGTTTCCAGGCACAAATGTGTTTTTTGCAACATCGCAAATGCTCTTGGCGTGTGACTAGCAAATGACATGGTCTAGCCAAGCCATTCAGGAAAGCTGTCTGCAGCCTGAGGTGTTCAGCGTCTGCCCAGACTGGGGTCTTTGGGAATAATGCGAGTTTTCCTTTGTTCCCGAGTCTTTGGACAGAGACACAAGACCCTATTGCTTGGGACAAAAAGCTCTGGTTTTAGAAATTTTGGAGTGATGAGAGGGTGTCTCAGGTTGACAGGTATTAGAGTGGCTATTTTTTGCCACTGTTGTGATGGTGACCAGATACTTGAGCTGCCCACTGTGTGAGTTCTGCAACTTTGCAAGGATCGTCTTACAGTCCTGGCTGTCTACCTGTACATGCAGGGATCAGACTCTCTTCCCAGAAGTGCTGTAACGGCAACTTGACATTAGCATGAAGATAGGCTCGATTTGCCCAAGCAGAGCAGACTTGTAGCCCTGTTTTCTCCAACTTGCCACAGCTCAGCGTGCTGGGCTCCCGAAGTGGGCTGGCAAAGCCAGGGTCTGCAGACCAGCTGCCTCTGCTGTGGGATAAGACTCTATTAATGTTGATCCAGGAGACTGTGCATTCTCCACCCCAGAGCAATGAGACAGGAACAAATACGAAATATGAGTAAAGCTTCCTCTGAGAGCTGCTGGCAGGTGGAATAGAGCATCAAGGTCCATTTTGACGTCAGCCTGTGTTTTAGCCTTCTCTTGAGGGACTGTGTATTTGTTTGTTTTTTTTTCCAACACCTGCAATATTGAATGCATAAGTGCCAGCAAACCTGTACCATTCTGACAGCCATACCGCTGAGCTAAAAGGGGGCATCTCTCACAGGAAACTGTTGGAAGAGAAAAGAAAGTAATTTACATTGTCTTGCTAGTTAAAATCAGTTTTAAATAAGGTATTAGTTGGCTATTTAATACTGTCAGAACAGGAGCGAGGAACCCCTGCAGAATCACCAGAACTGTTGGCAGCGGTGAATAAATTTGGCAGGTGTTTTTTCAGCAGGTGTGTGCAAGTGAGTGATGGACCTCAAAAAGTTCAGGTTTTCCTTGGAACATCTCCTGGCTTTGCCTAGCTTCCAAAGCTTCTTGATCTTCACAAAGCTGGCAAATACTGCAGGGAAGGTCCCATCCCTTGTTCCTAGAGAAAAATTGGAAATAGCTAATTATCAGCAGAAAAAAGGATTAATGAATCCTTTTTTTGTTTGTTTTAGGTTACACTTCTATTATGCCAGCTTGCTTACATAGTTTTGTTTCTTAGCTGTTACTCAGAAAGTTCCTCCCTTTAGATTTGTAGTTCTGTGGTCTAAAGGAACAGGCCCAGTAAATAGGAATAGAAACTGTCCAGCCTGAATAGATTGGACAGTTGTTTAATCCTCCTTGCATTCAGGAATTGCATCCAGCTTGGACACTGGTTATATTTTGAGGAAGACTTGGAAGCTAGAGCTTGGGGCATTACACAGACCTAGTCAGGGGTCTCACAGAATCACCATGAAGCTGCTTTATGAATTGAGGAATAGATGCTGTGTTTGCTCAGACTTCTGCAAATACATATGTGTAACACGGATTTTTCTACTATGTAAAGCTGTGTTGGAGTAAACTTTGCTCAGAACTGTGGCTGGCAGGTTAAAGCTTTTGAAAGTCAGCATTTCCAGAGGGGCGCAGTTAGGAGAGTCATAAAAGCCAGACAGAGTTCTCCTTTCTTCTAAAGAAAGTGACAAAAAGAAAGGCAAGTCTGGGTGGCAGTTTGTTCTTAATATAGGCTGCCAGGCAGCCTGGAAAGCGCAAGCTTTACCAGTAAGGAGGAAAGTAGAATTTAACCACAGCTAATCCCTGTGTGAAAACCACCAGTGGCATTTAATCTCTTGATGATACGCATGTATCAAAGTCTGAAGTACTGTCCTCTCTGAAAGGATTTGACATGCAGATTCAGAAAGCTGGTAACCTGTTCTGAAATGGTTGATTTTTCCGTAATTCTTTACTGATCATGTTTGGTTTGTGTATTTCAAGTAGGTTTAGAACTTTTTGTTAAACTTGTGTTAAGAGCCACGCTAGTTTCTCAGTTCTTTTTAAAGTTACCTTTTCAGGAGGGAGATTAGAGGCTGATACAGCTGAAGTACAACCGTTTTTCACTGGGCAATTGCTAACACTCTGCTTTGAAACTGTGTTTGACAGAATTGCAATGCTTGTTTGCCAGCAGGGACGGAAAGGGAACTTCAATCAAACAGAAACTACAGTGTTTGAAAACACAACTAAAAGTGTTTACATTTATTTTTATTTTTTTTTACTTCATGCTAGTTGGCTTGATTGCATATTTTATCAGGTCAGAAACAATAATGCATGACACTACCTTCAAACTCAGCTCTGAGTTGGTTATTTACAGAGTGAATAAGCAATTATCTCCCATTGGATTTATTTGAAATGGTGCCAGTGAGACATGAATGTACAGCGAATAGGTATAAAGACTGACTTTTGAAGAAAATGTAGATCTCTGCATATTTTTCCTTAACAGAAATGCTGGTCCTTTAGCTCTCTAGTACTGTTACCCATTCCTGTAAGTTATAGTAAGTCTTTTGATCCTACCAGCTCCAGGAGTCTGAGTGCAGAAAGACCAACTTTATTTCCATTCCTGCTTCCTCAGCCATTGGAGGGGGGGGAAGGGCAAAAACTTGAGTGTGAAAAATAGTCTATTCTAAAAATGCAGGGAATTTCTTTCCTGGAATTTGAATGCTCAGCTCATTAATTTTGAATTTTCAGGCAGCTGAGTGGTGTCTTGGGGAGATACTTTCCTCCCCTTCCATCTGTGGGTGGAACATGACCTCTCTGCTCCAAATGTTGATTCTGACACAAGAGACCAAAAAGAAGGTTGAGTTATTGTGGCAGGGGACAGCGCCTTTCAAAAGTTTCTTTGAAAACGTATTTTGGAAAAATTCTGATGAGAGGGATGACCTATGTTCTATGAGAGAAACTGTGATCCTGAAAAGCTTAAATTCATTCAGATTGAGAAATATACTGGGGTTTTGCATTGAAACACTCCTTAAGATATAGATTCCTCAGTGGAAGAGTGAAATGACTATTCTTCTGTGTATTGAACTAACTTCTACAGAAGGAGAATACCAGAGATTTTTATCTTTTCAGTCTGTTTAGACTGAACAGCCATTGCGAAAAGCCAAGCCTAGCTGTGTGTTAATAAGCTTGAGCCATTGAAAGAATGTACTCACTCAGATAATGTTTCCCTTATCATGCATACAGACAGTATGATTATTTGTTGCTATCTGCAGCATGATTATATTATGTATTACCAAAAGAGGCCATTCCCTATCCTGGAACAATTCCAATGTAAATATTGGACAGTCTCAGACAATTAAGACACTTCTGGTTTGTTTCAGTGAAATTCTGTATTCCAAAAGACTTAACAGTTTTCAGATATTTTTGCAGAGGTTTGGTAAGGATGTTTTTGTAGGCAAGGGTGCAAGGGTGTTTTTGAACATCAACATTTTAATGGAAATACATAAGCTGAAGAAATTGGAAAAAGAGATTGGCTTTCTTTGGAGAGGAAGAGCACCTCTATGTGTCGAGCTGGGAAGGGAGGGTTCAGAGATGGTGGTGGGATGTCAGAGAAAGTCAGAGGGGTGACAAGATCTGTTGATTGTGGAGCCCTTTAGTGATATGCTACATCAGATTGCTCGTGGTCTGGGACTTGTCTGTGAATGGGTAGTTACTAGACTAGAACTTTTTGCCAAGCTGAAGGCTTTTGCTCTCTTTGACCCTTGGTGAACATAAATAATTCAGGGAGGAAGTGTGCATTATCAGGGCTGGATGTCCTTATGACGAGGCTGTGGGTACAGTAGGTTGGAAAAGCTGTGTTGCCATGCTGGATGAAGGTGACTTAGAGCTGGGGTGAGTTTTAGCTGGAATGTCTTTTAAGCTGTCAGTCCTAAGTCTCCAGACTTTAATTTTTGAGGAGGTTCTTTGGGGAGTGCATGGTGCTGCTTTTCATCTCCAAGGACAGTATGGCCCAGATTCTCAGCAAGTACTCTGGCAAAGAAGCTTGTGGGCTCACACCCATTCACAGCAGGAGAATTTGGCCCATTAACCCAGTTCTCAAATTTGCTGTTACTCTTCCTTCAGCTCTTGTGGAGTAGAGGCAGTCCTCTCAGGTGGAAAGGAAAAAGAGCTCTAAAGCTGCTTGAGAAGAACCAACAAGAACTGATCATCTGTGTTGCTCCATATGTTCCCACTTCGATGGGACAAGCCACACTCTAACCCAGCCTGACCATGGAGGGCGTAAGGTTCATAAACCTTTCCCGTATGTCTGATCCTTTGTGGCTATCGCCCTCTGACTCAGGGAGTCCCAACAGCTGCTCCAAATGTCTGTGTCTTTCTCTTCACCCCATCAGGCATGTTACGTGTTCCACATTGGTCCCGCATTTGAGAAACTCCCATCCTTGTTCACCAAGGTGGTTGTGAACCCATACAGGAGCTTTCCTAGCCTCTTACGGTCTCTGCATCCAGCCTGTCCTTTCTGGAGTCCCTCTCACATCGTTCTGCCTTATAAGAGCTCCTCTGCCCCTCTCCCTCCTAGCACACACCTGCTCCTTTATCTCTTTCTCCAGCTCAGGCATGACCCCAAATGCCTTTTGTGTTTTTTCCTGATTTGGTTGCTTCATTTTGCATTAGGGCCTGCATAAAAATAAAAATACTTCTTGCAAATGTATCAGTGTTTAAAATGAGTGTTGCAGGGGAGGAGGTGGAGGACTTGAGAAGGGGGATTTGTGCAAACAGCACTATTTATGCTATCGATTCCTCTTACTAGTGTTACTGTTGGCTATAGATAGGGTTTAATTAAGCTATGTTAAATGCCTAGCCAAGTAATAGACATAGATGTTGCTGAAGTGCTGTTGCCTGGAATGTCACATTGATGCCAGCAGAATTAAGTGATGCCATTTGGCCTTATTAACTGCAGAGCTACGATGTAGCTACTACCCAGCTCCACAGTTGTGCCCGTTTTTTTTTGGTCTCTGATGTGGTACGTTTTTAAGGCTGTGACAGACAGAAAGTAGGGTGGAAATTTACCTGCTTTCTTGGAGGCTGTTTGACATTTCCTACTGCTTTATTTTCAGGGTGTTGATAGATAGATATTTTCCCCAGCCTCTGGTTTGCTGAAAAGCAGGAACTGTGAGGAATTCAGTGGTTTTACCTGCCTGCTTTGAATAAGAACAAACCAAATAGGGGTAAAAATTTTCCCAGGCTGTTATGAATTAGACATACAACTGCATATGGCCAAGATGGTTTGGTGGCACAAGCACACCCAACAGCTGTGTGTTCAGCGCTCTGTTTCTCGGGCGGCTATGTGACAGAGTGATAGACATGTGCAGCTCATGTGCCCCAGGCTCTACAAACCAAGACTGAATGGACAAGATGAACCTAATGGAGCCTGTGTATCTTCTGGTGAAGCTGTGAGTTTTCAGCACTTGTGGTATCAGGCCATCTGCTTAAGGTGTCAAGGTTAAAGCATTCAAAATCTGAAAACTCTGGTTTAAGCTCTTACGATTCTTAATCTCCCACACTTCTCAAGGTAGGTGCCTGTCTCTGTCTCTGGGCTTGTTCTGGTGGAAAAAGTCACCACTTCTGAATGGTTATCTTACTGCCCCGTTTCCTGCCCTGTGCACCTGCTGCTGGAGGTGCATCCGCTTGCCTCTAGATAAAATCTTGTCTTTGTCAGACCAATGATTTGTACTGACCCAGCCACTTCGACTGAGGCAGCAGTTTCATGTCGCTCTTAAACGACATCTGCCACCAAGACGTGTCATGTGCAGCTGCTTCTTTTCTCCTCCTTTCTGCATGCTGCTGCCCCGTGACCTTCTCTCCGATTGTGCTGCTTTATCTGTTTTTCTTTCAAGCCTGTCCTCACAGATAGGTGCATTTGATAATAAGTTCTGGATGGAGGGACTAGAGGGGCATCAACAAGCACAGGGAGAGGGGAAAGACCAGCAATCTGGGGTGTTCAAGAGAGGATCTGCCCCAAGGTAAAGGTAGGGTGGGAATAAGCCCAAGTTTGACCTGATGCTGAGTCAATAGGACCATGGGGTGGTGGCTGGGCTGGGGCTGTGGTCTCTTTGCCAGCTCAGCATTACTAGACCCATAGCTAACACCTGACTTCTTAATTTTACGTTCTCTTTCCTTTATATTCTGATTCTTTGAAACTCCCGACTGAAAGATAAAAAAGAGATGAGGAAAAAATGGAAAGTGAAGTCTAAAGGACATTTGCTAGGGTTTGTTTTTATTCTCAGAAGCTTGGGTGGTGAAAAAGCAGGACGTT
>JAOXNO010000078.1:16274087-16288955 GCA_028565335.1 Limnodromus scolopaceus | reverse complement strand
GAAAGTGAAGTCTAAAGGACATTTGCTAGGGTTTGTTTTTATTCTCAGAAGCTTGGGTGGTGAAAAAGCAGGACGTTTCCATGTTCTTCTTAAAGACCAATAGGGAGCTGAAGAGTAAAGGGTAGGAAAGGGAGATATCCATGCTTTCATGTTAACTGTTAAAACCTATCAAGTGAAGGAAAAGATGGATAAAGAAAAACCAACATATTTTCCTAATAAACATTCGCAAAGCAAGGCAAGCTCATGCATTTACAGAAGGGGAAAGAAAAAAAAGTCCACTTAATAACACAGTGAGTTAGACCTGGAGGGAAGGTGACGTCGAATTCAGTCAAATGTTTGGGGGTGGGAACACAGATATACGTAAGGAAGAAAAAGAGCAAGAAATAATTCTTGATTCAGTTTCTTGTATACTTTTGGTTATAGCTGAGAACCAACCCTTGAATTTATGCCATGGTACAAGCCTAGTGCCTGGGGTGTACCTGTCGTAGAGGGCAGGTGTAATGCAAAACTGCCTGAAGAAATGAGGGCGAGGTATAGGCGGAACATAACTGAGTCAGTTAATGCAGCGGGAGCCTTTGAAAGGAACCTGGGTTTGAAGGTGCTCGGAGGGCCTAGGGGTAGGCAGACACCGAACCGCATGCAAGTGTGTGAGCGTAGCATAGTGTGGCTGTGGAGACCAAACTATCACGTCATGTCGGTGAGAAGAGAAAATTGCTTTTCTGTACAGTCTGTCACAGCACCACTCCTGCCTTATCGTGACTTAATTTGGACTTGAACATTGCTAGAAGCTAAACTGCAAAAGTGGGAGTGGGAGGGAGAAGGAAACTAAAAATATTGAAAACAGTCAAGGGCTAAAATCTTGAGATAAAAAATCCTGAGATGTTAGGATTTGGCTCAGTGCTATATGCACATTGGGGGCCCCAGCCAGCTCACCAGCTCAAGACTTGTCCCTCTTTTAAGTGCGCTCTGTGGGAGAGGAGATGGTTGGTTTGAGCCTGTGGCTAAGAGCACCTTTCTGCTTAACTGATCTGCCATGTGCAAAGGTGATGAGAGATAATACTTGCAAAACATCCGGAGAACTGAGGATTTATTTGTGTTTTTTATAAACATGCTGTAGAATTGCCATGAGTAAAATAGGTCTTGCATCCTGGAGATGTACTGTGTATTTTCCTAAACTGCCAGCATGGCTCTTTTCTTGTGGAAAGCAGGCCTTCTACAAGCTGGTATTAGAAATATAGAAGGTACGTTAATATTCTCTTGCAACAACAAATGCAGATTCTTAAATCAGATCTTTGCTTCTACTCAAATTTCATTGATCAAACAACTAATATTCACCTTTTTCTATGGCTGGCTTTTTTTTTCTTTTCTTTTCTTTTTTTTTTCCCCTCTGTGGTGTTGGGCCAGTCTTCAGCTTGTACTGGCCTTTTTGTTTTGAGAGAAGTTTTGAAGAGGTTCGTGCTACGTCTTGGTCATTTCTGAAAGTCACTTGAGGGATTTTTATATGTGTTTAAGTAACCACAACCTTTATGTTAGTGCCCTGCCTTAACAAGTAAGGTTTTCCTATCACCCCCATTCCATTTTATTTCGATTTGTTTATAACATAAGGGGCAGCAAAAATCAATTGCTTCTATTAAATGAAAAAATCCTTTGTCTTCACCCTTGATTGCCCAGCTCCTGACTTAATTAATGGTAAATCTGGGAGCTGGGGCTAGCAGGCATGGGTGAAAAGCTCCCCCCTCCCAGCCCGTTCATGCGCATGGTAAGCTGCCTGTGACTTGCTGCACGTAAAGGGGAATGAGGAGTGAGGCTACGGCTGCATAGATTAATGAAATCTGACTGATTCTGGGACAAATGAGAAAGCAAATGATGCTGGAGTTCCTTGCCACTTTAATTTAATTTCATGGTATTTGATGGGTGCTGACAGCAGCTTTCCTTTTCTGCTGGTTCATGCTGGGCCTATGTAGTTTCTCCTGCAATAGGTGGCAAAGCCTTTTTTTTCAGTTCCTGCTCAAAGGTGAGTGCTACCAGGGAGCAGTGAACATTCAGAAAAGCAGTCTGTTGTCATGGTAAAGAGTCTGAGTGGCTTCTCCTTCATTGTCCAGATATATTGACTTTGACCACTGCAGTACAGTATGGATGCCAGTGACCTGAACAACTTAGCAGGGAAGGAGGAGAAAATGATGCTGCTAGCACTACTCAAAATGATTTTCTTCCATATGGGGATAAATGATTAATCCAAAGTCACTCTTAAATTAGGTGAGAAGATGCCCAAGATGGTTGGGGGAGGGAACGCATCAATTCAGAACTGCAGTAAGTTGCTATTCAGCCAGGTATCCCTTGGTATGCCAGGAAACTCAGCAAAAGTGCCCTTTCTGCAGTGCTCGCATCCTGTTCTGGGGAGCTGACTCCATAAATGGACTATTTGGAGGCTCTGGAGTGTAATATTCCCAATTACATTACCTGCGGGGTCACTGTGCCCTCTAAGGCAGCTGGCAGCCAGAGAGTGGCTTTGTCCTGTCATAGTTATATGCTTAAAGAGCATTACTCTGATTATCCAGGAGGGTGGATTAATTGGAGTTGATGGATAATTGGAGGAAGGGAGAGGTGCTCGGGAGGTGAATTTGAGTTGGCAGACTTGTTATGCAGAACAGTGCAGTCTGCTTGTGAAAAAGTCAAACAACAAAACTGCTCTGGGGGAAATGTTCTGCCTTGGAAGAGCTTGAGGAGGCAGGTAGCAAGGGGTTGCATGGAAAGTTGGGTCATTAAAATTGTCACTAGTAGAGTTGTGGTTGTGTTTGAGGTACTCAGTAAAGTCTTCTGGAATAAAATGTGGAGAAAAAAACCTGTCCCTCCAGATCTTGGCAGCTCAATTTAGCTCTAAAACCTCTGTGTTCTCTAGTTTCAGCCCTCTCCCATGGTGTAAGAGGAGCAGAGTCCTACCCGATAGGATCATAAATGGGAGTCAGTTAGATGTTGCACAGTGGGAAGGGTTGGTGAGGAGTTGCCCATCTCTGTGGTGGACAGAGGAGGCTGTGTGGCAGAAGGGAATGGAGGAATGACCTGGCCATCAGGAAACCTTTTGGTGTCCAGTGGCTGACTGAGAACAGCAGGGTGTTGGGAGTTGTACAAGCTGTTTGAAGAAGGGAGTGGAAACGTTCTCCTGGTGACAGGAGAAGATATGATTGTGTAGAAGCAACAAATGTCTTTTAGGCAGATGAACAGGATCCTGAACAGGGTAATGAAGAACGGGGGAGACCGAGGGCTGCAGTGGGGCTTCCAGGGGAAGGAGGAAATGAGACTTTCTCAGGGGAAGTGACACTAGTGCCAGTCCTTACCTAAAATGTCCTACTTTAGAAGGACAGGAAAGAAAGGGATTGCCAAAGAAATCCCTAGAGAGTGATGGTCTACCTTGTCTTTCCGGAGTACATGTTTGTAGGGACTGAATCCTGCCCTTGAACAGGCTCTTAACACCACTACTGAGCTTGGCAGGGGCTGCATGTGCAGTGCTAACCCTCTCTGTCCTCAAAGCCCTGGAGACACAGATACATGTGCCCCCTGGTCCAGTGAAGTAACAGTAACACAAGTTGATTTCCTGGGTGAGTTAAAGTTTCACCATCATGAATGGGGCTGTGAATGAAAACCAGGATGGGGCAGTGGAGTGGCAGGCCTTGGAAACAGACTTCTTCTTGAGAGCCTGCAGTACCTGCCTGCCAACCTCCACTGATGGGCAGCAGGAGGCAAAGGAACAGCTGATGGCTCTGTTGAGGGACGCACCCTGCAGCACATTCTTCAAGCTTGGGGATGGCACAGGTCCGAAACCAGTCATGCTGTAGATGTGGAAGGGTATAAAAAGCATTGATGGATATTTTTAGCCGGAATGAGTAGGGGCAAGGGCTGAAGGGGACAGAGAAAATTAGCTATTCCTGTGTTTCAGTCTTCCAGTTCTGAGGAACCAGGTGTTCTTGTCAAGGGATGACTTATTCCTTGTTTCATAGAGTGGAGAACAAAAAGCAAAGCATTTTTGTTCCTCATCAGGTAAAACAAGTACTTGTTTTTAGAGGTGAATTTGTCATGCTTGGAATGTGCTGCCTTCGGAGCTTCCTTCTCTGTTCCTCCTTGAGTGGATCATGAGTGGATCTGTGGCACGTGTCTTGTTAATGTAAACCTCACCTCCTTCGCACATTGTAAAATCAGACTTGACTAATGTTCCTATTTCTTTAAATTTAAAAACAAACAAAAGAAAAAGCTGGAGTGAGTGAACCCTGTTCAGGCAGAGTGTATTGTTCAGTTGCTCTGGTTTGTTATTGTAGGGTTGCTTATCGGAGCTGCGCTGTGAGTATTTACCTCAGCCCTTCCTGTTCTTTTCCCGTTCTGCCCCCCCGCCCCAAGACCTTTTCTGTGGTGAAGCAGCTGGGGAAGACACATGAAGGAGAAAACTGGGGTCTGAGAGATATGGAGACTCTTTTAAGGAGTCTCTGGATGATAAAGACTAAAAGATTGAAAAGGGTGTGTATGGTAATAAAACAAATTATTCTTTCATTTCTTCCCCCCCGCCCCGCCACCTTCAGTAACTTTATGACTGCAGTTAACCCTCTGATGATATTTTTAATCATAGGATAATGTCCACAGTGGTAATGTGGACTCTTCTACTAATGCCATGCGCATGTACTAACCTGGATAGATTTATTTTTTTTAAATTATTATTTTTTTTGGTGTGTGTTATCCTGAAACTGCGGCCAGGATAAGCAGGGATGTTAACAAGTGGCTGGAAACATGAGGAAGATGTATGAAAACAGAATCTGTTTTTGTGGTGACAAGCTGAGAGATGAAAATTCATGTCTAATGCTTTCTGCTGCCTTTGCTGTCTGGCTGTACTGCTTCCTTACTGAAATTCCTTGATCTGCTTTCTGTTTGTTGCGATCATTCTCTCCAGTGTTTCTTCTAGCTGTCAGTCAGGGATGGCTTGGATTGATTTTTGCCATTTGTGTAAAGAAGAAAAATGTGCAAGTCAGGATATCCTCTCCTGAAGTCAGCTGTGGCTGCTCTTGCAGGGGGAAGAAAAGGAGGAGGAGGAGACGATGTGCAGTCAGTCGGTTCCCTTGTCCTTGTGCTTTGCGCATGAGGCATGCTGGACTGATGAAACTCATTTCCTTGGGCTTCAAAACTAGTTCTAGATAGTAACACATGGATGGCAAAAAGTGAGAGGTTTGGAGAAACTTTTGTGTATTTACCTGTGTTAGTGTATCCTGGGACTAATATCTGTGCACCCTGGATGCTTCAATCCTGTCTGTCTCAAGCAGTAAATCTCACTTTGTCTGAAAATTACCATATGGGAATGTTCTTTTCAGTCCTTTAGACTGTCTCACTGCACAGTTGGTGTCCTTGCTTTTCTCAGGCACATAGAGTCTTCTCCTTCTGACTCAGCCTATGCAAAGCTGACTCAAGGTTGCAAAAGTAAACAAGAGGTTTTTCATCTTGACTTCACCATCACCCAGTTCTTGAAACCTGGAAGGCTGGAAGAAAGCCAGGAGCACAATCAACATTTTTGTCTCCTCCAGCAGTAGGTGGGCTTGCCTATGTGTCAGAAATCTTATCTTGCAAGTGTGTACTGATAACACAATGGTCTTAGCAACTGTAAGGAACAATGTTCAGGAGCTGTGAAATAGTGCATTTGATTTTTATGATGCTCCCTCAGGGTCTATGTGAGAATACTAGCCTCACTAGGATAGAAAGAAAAGGTAATGATATGGAAAGGCATCATGATTTGTACAAAACCAAACAGAGCATCTTTGATAAAGGCAATTTTTCAGTGCAGCTTTTCCTGGTTTTGAGGGGAACTGTGACAATTTATCTATTCCTTGTGTAATAAAGGTTAATGTTGAGTACCGACCTACTTGTAATCTAGGGTGGCTTCTACCACTGTGGCGGATTCCTTGTATAGCCACGGGAAAGTTACTTGTTCTCTAGAGGTCTCATTCTGACATCTGCAAATGATAAAGAGGAAGTGATTCTGTGTTGTGGTGAAAAAAAAAATAAATCTTTGAATACATGCAACAAGCCACCGCACATAGCTTGTTCTCCTCCTGACAGTGCTGTTATCATGTGGACAAGACTGTCCTGCTTTCTGTGGCAGAAATCTATTAGGCTTGTGTTTTCTGTGGTGGTGAAGATTGGTAGAGACAGTCTACCTGGTTTCAGCAAGTGTCTTTGGCTTTTTTATGCCCTTGCTCTGGAGTCTGAGATGAGAAAGAAAGTGTTTTGTTTTGTGCTTGCAGTGCACTGGGGCAGTGCCAGTCCTTTCGTGTGACGCACTTGTTTGGTTTGATACAGAAGAAAGTTCTGTGTTTGTTTCGGAGGAAGATGTCCTAGCATTTCACGCACACCGGCAGGTGCACGTGGAAGAATAGCTGCAGGTGGATGCTTATGCTTCACAAGATATTGATGGTCAGCTCTGATGCACGCTTTTCTCTCCTTTTATCTGCTTGCAAAGAACCTAACTTCTTGATAGCATCAGCTGCACATCATTAAAGTTCCTCCTTCCAATCACATCTTCCTTTCAATCCCACACAGTAATCTCCAGCCATCACCGCATCTGGCAGAACGCCAAGTGCTTAACAGTCTGGATGTCCTCATCAGGCAGCTACCAAGAAGAAGGGCTTTCCCCACAGAGATCCAGGGGAAGCCTTAGGAGCCCAGTCATGTCGCTGTGCTCCCAGCTCCTTTATGTTGTTGGAAAAAGTGCCCCTGCTTTGACTATATTTTCCTGCTCTTGGAAAAACTTAGGCTGTCACATACAACAACTCCATCTTTGGATTGTCTCTCCTCTAATTCTAAACCATCCAAAACACAAACAACCCTTCCTCTTCCAAGCTAAGACCTCTTTCTCAGGATCCATGTTGTTCCACAGTAGTATCTATTTGGTTGTAGTTCTCGATCCTTCTTTCTGTAATTTTTCTTTCTCTTCCCATCATCTTTAACCTTTGCCTGTGGCAGCTGTGCAGTCAGACCAGAATCCAAATGAAACTGGCTCTTTGCTCTGGGCCTGCATTTAATAATAGGGCTGTGGTTGTTACTGAGGAAAGAACATATCAAGGTGCATTGGCTCCTCTCTTATCCAAAAGTTTAATTAGAGATTTGGGCAATATACGCTAGTCTCTGTGCTCTGGAGTGGTTTGATGGAATTAGGGACCCAGGATATCAAGGAGTATATGTCCTGCTCAGTAATACCTGTTACTCTTGGTACTTATTATACCTAATGAAAGGCATCTGGTAGATATGACACAGAGGTAATGACACCTGTGAAACCTCTGGATTCTTAGTTTTGCTTTCCCGTAAGTTATCCTGCTTGCCTGGGAGCATTTGATGCATTCTGGTACACAATCCAACCAGTTTTGGCTGCCCCAGAGCTGGATGTTGTTTCTGTGGAGTGGCTGGATGGAAGCTGGGCACACAGAAGTGCTTTGGAGTTTTGCCATTCCAGATTTATCTCCATAATTTTGGATCATACTGTATGTGGCTTTGAATCTCCCATTCTCACTTTTTTTTTAAAAACACTTGAATCTCAGTAAAACCTTGAAACATTATAAAACGTGTGCAAAAACTGAGGTTTGGAAATGACTCTTGGTGAGAGTTGCCAAAGTTTTCAGTAAATAAACTGGTTCCTGAAACACTTTGAATTTGAATGAGTTTGTCTGAAAACGTAGCTGACTTATCTGCATCTCCTTTGTATAATGAAGAGTTAAAAAAAAAATAAAATTGAAGTGCCAAGACCAGAATTTACCAGCTTATCTTGAAATAGAAAAAGGCTTGGCTGTGATTCTCCCTCTTTAGAAATGGGAATGAATTTTTAGTTCAGCTGAAATACAAATTTGGCAAGTGATGTTTTCCGGGGACTTCGCAGATAGAAATGATACACAGTTCTGTTCAAACCCACCACTGAATCTAGTCCTTTAGCCAAAGATCCACCCTCACAGTTGGTGTGACAGTGAAAACAATGGCCCAACACTTTGTAAGAGGGCAGAAGTAGGCACTGCTGCTAAGAAAATAATTCCCACCCCTTATGAGCCATCATAAGGCGCATCATAAGGCTGCGACATCAGAAACTGCTGGTTACTTTTAACCCAATCTCTGTTGCTATTTCAAATTGTGGTCCATTTCTTAATCCTGGTCAGCATATGACTACTCAAATTCTTCGGTTAGCACAAGAGGAGGCAGTGATGTAGAGGCAGGAAAGAGAGTGGGAAATTAGACTTTTTCAGTGGCCTTGTTGGGAAAGCTTTAAGTATTCATGAAACTGTGGCCTCTCCAAAGACTCCTCTGTGCTTTGAGGAATTCTCCAGTCTAAGGCAAACTTTCTTTTCATTCCCCTGAGCTTCCCCTTTCATTCCCCATATCCCCAAGATAGTTCTGTTCTGGAAATGAAGGTAGAGGAGATGCTGTATCCATCTGTGCTGGAGAATGTACTTCAAAGGGAAGTCCTATTGTTTCTTGCAGGAGATGAATTAGAGCAGAGCTTTCAGCCTGGAAACCATGACCATCAGATTCCTCACCTCGAAGTGATTAGGTGGCAGTACTTTTGAATGATCTGTATATGTAAGCTGTCTACAGAAGATGGCTTCCACGTCCCCTAGCCAGTGCCTGAAGGTTTCTAGGATGGTACCCTTCTTAGGCGCCCAGGTCCCTTCGACGTGCAGCCCTGCTCAGTGCAAGTCACAGGTTGACATAAGGTAGGAGCAGCCCAGCCTATTCTTTTCTGCCCCATCCTGTTTCCCAGTGCTGCTGGAATCAATCCTTGTTGATTCTGGCGCAGCCGGGCTACAAGCCACAAGGGACAAAGGCTCCTTTTGTTGGGAGCTGCAGCCAGGCGCATGGACGTGCTTCTCGCCGCTTGCCTCTTCCCGGGGTATCACACAGTGATTTCGCTGACTTCTGGGATGCACGTCCCTCAGCTCGGTGTGGCCACACTGGCCACGGAGTGTTTCCCACTGTTGTATTCTGAGAGACAGGAGTGAAAAGGCGTGAGTAAAGTGGCAGTTGAGGTTTGCACAAGAGGAAGCTAAATATTGAGTGAACATGACCCTTTATAGCCAGGTCTGGATAACAAACAGTGAATCAATAGGGACAAATAGACTTTGTTCCTTGTTCTCTTTTATCTTCACCCTTGGAGATATTTCATGCAGCTAAATCTCAGTTGCGTGGGTCTTGGGTTTTAGGTTTGGGGTTTTTTTTGTGTGTGTGGGGTTTGGTTTTTTTTTTCTAAAACTTGTCTTTGTTCATTTAATACTTCTGAAGCTCTGTAGGCTGCACATCAGTAATACTAAAATGCAGTGGCTTCTGGGGGAGAGGAGTTGGAGGAGCAGGTTGGGACTGAAGGCATCAGCTGGGGAGTGCCCACCTGGTACAAGAAGGTCTCCTCCCTTTTCAGGTTTCTGTTCCCCTCGGTGGGAGCACTCCAGTTCCTGTCTTTGCTTGGTTATGGTTGCAGAGCTGTTTAAGGAGGGGGAAGTGAAACCTGTGGCAGGATAAGATCCGGCAGCGAGGTTTTATTCTGTGTCCATGACTGTTGGGGAGGGAGACGGCAGAATGTGTCTCCTGCCAATGAGATCTCAAAATCTTACATTTAATCTGTGAAACACTGTCTCCCATGCCTAGCAGGTATCTGCAGCATCACCGAGTGTGGTGGGGAATTGGGCAGCTCCTGCAGCAACTGTTGATGGCAGCCTCAATGCCTACATCTCTTTATCGCGGGTGATGGGAGAAGTATTTAGGTGATGGCACTTGTCTGATGGGAATGAAGGCACAGAGCGGTGTGCACATGCCACGTGTGTTTTCCTGAGCTATTCGTATGGATAGCAGCAGCCGTGGAACACTTGCTGGTAGCTGTCATACTTCGTTTTTATTAAAATCATGCCAAGCCAAAATTAGTATGTAGGAGCTGCCCAGGAGGCTGATGTGACTGTACTGGAAAGACATCTGTGTGGGTGAGCACACGTCACGCTGACGCCCTCTCTGCCAAGGAGGGAGGTACGTTTTCACCTGCTCGCAGCAGTTTGCTGCAGTCACAACACTGTGTGAAGGTTGGTGGCTGGGTTAGGAGCCTTACTGGATGTATAACATGGGATGTGCCACGTTTGGACAGCTGTAGTGGAAGACCTGGCATGGCTCTGTGTTTGGGGATCAAGAAAGGGATGTTACTCAATTCCCCCGACTTCTGCCTGGGAATTACAGAAAACAGATAAACCTTTATAAGGTTTTTGGAAAGCAAACTCCTCATCACTATGGTTCCTTTGTGGTTTTTTTTTTTTTATCCTGCTCATTCCAGGTTTAAGTTTTTATTCATAATTGGAGTGGATTGTCTTGGTTTAGTTTAATGAGGTGCTTGTTCTTTAGTCAGACACACCAGGTACTGACACCTGTTGAAGATGTTACACCTGACAGACTGTGAGTTGTGTCCAAGGTGAAGTTTTTTTTTTTCCCCATTCCCTTAGCTGGGTGGTCTGCAAATGTGTCAGTGGGGTTGAAGGAGACTCCCTTAAAACCATGATGAGGAACATACCTCATGAAAAAAGTCTCATCCACGCTCTAGATGAACTAGAGCAGGGCTTCCAAGCTTTTATTGAATCATGGGGCTTTAATTTTCTTTTCCAGGAGTCTGGCATTCTCTGTAAATACCAAATATACAGCTTGCTTTCTATTGTTTTTCTTCATGGGCCTTGAAGTCTGCAGACCACATGCTGAAAATCATGCAACATTCTCTTACGTTTGTTACCAGAACTGTAATTTCAACCCAGTATCTTCTGGCCTTGATGTCTGTTTTAACTCCCTGTGCTGTTTACACTTTGAGATTCTAAGCAAATAGTAACACGTCGGCAGGCGCCTATAGTCCTTCCACATGTGCTTGAGTTGTCCTCAGCCTGCTTCTCTGAGCAAAGAGTTTTCAAAAAACTTTTTTTCCCTCTTCTGAAAGGAAATTTAATTCTGTGTGCCTCTACTTGAGCTCTCTTTCTCCCCCCTGCTCCAAGCCTGGATCTTGAGAGTAGCTCTCAGTGTACAAAGCAGTTCTTCCAATTCATGTAGGTTGGCTGGTAGATACAAGCTTTTCCTTTCCTCTGCTCCTCTCCCGCCTACTTTTGTTCCAGGTGGTCTGTCACCTTGTCACTCCGGAAGCAGTAGCTTACCTCCCTTCGGTTAATGTTACAGGCAACTCTTTGAACGTTATCAGGCTGAAAGCAGCATCAGCAGCACTTACTTTCTGCTGCTGCTTCCACTGCCTTCCCCCTCCCCAAGATATTTCTCTCCTCATTTCCCCTAAATTCTTCCCTCCTCATTCAGCGAAAAAGGAAGCAGAGAACAGTGGAAATGTCAGCTTTGCTGTCCTCTCCTTGGCAGGAGATTTTGGGATATAGAGCTGGGCATGGCTGTAACTCTTTGCAGCAGTAGGTCTTCAGAGTAGCCTGATCCCTGGACAAAGGTGCCTCAGAGGTGCTATCCTGATAGAGCCATGGGTACTGAGCTGGCCAGGGATCAGAGTGAAGGCAGACGTGGAGCAGGATGTGAAAGTGGCTTGTGTCGGCTCTGAGGATGATGCATGTGGCAAGAGCTCTGTTCTTGGCCTCCTTCACAAACTGCCATTTGGTATGGCCTCTTTGGGCCAGGAATAAAGCTCATGGTGCTGTGTGTCACTCAAGTGAACTTGTTTTTCTTTGCTTGACAAATTTCTATGTACAGGAAAATTCTGGAGAGTCTGTACCCTCATGGGAAAATGTTTTTAGGGGTCTGTAAACTGAAAAAGGTTGAAACACCATCTTAAAACCTAGCATGACTAGCAGGTTGCTCACTAGCAGAGTGAGCTCAGACCTTTATTTGGTTCCTGACATGGTCTCCTGCATCTGGAATCCTTTTGGCCCAGTCCCACAGTGATGAGCAGATTAGTTTGTGGCAATGGTCTAAAACCTCAGTGGGGTTTTCTCTCCACTCTGAAGATGTTAGAAGAATGCTGAGAGTGTACTTTTCATGTATTCTTTGTATTCTTGGAGGTGCTTGCTTTATTAAAACCTAGTGACCCCCAACCAGGCTGTGTTGAACCACTAGAAACACAGTATGTTGGTGAGAGCTTGTCACTGTGGCCATCTGAATGTGGGCAAAGCTAAAATGCCTGCTCAGATTCTGGCTGCCAGGGTGGTGAGATGGCTGTGCATCAAACACCCCCCTCGATGATCCCCTTGTCTCTGCTGAGAAGCATGCTTTTTGGCAATGCATGGTGGAGGCTGCCTATGTCTTCCTGGCTGGCTCTGTTCATCTCACCTCCTGATTGATAGCTGCTTTCAGGGGCAAGCAGAGAAGCAGTAACTGACTTCTACAGCAACTCCCATGTGTTAGCTGTGGCAACTTTCTGATGCTTCCTACCAGTGCCAGATCATCTGCTGCTTCTTCTGCCTTACTTCATGTGTTCAATCACTACCCTTCTTCTTCCCCTTCAGATCTGAACTCTGCCCTGCAGGGTTCATTCTCTGGGAATTTAGTTTTCTGTGTAGGTGAATAAAACCACAAATCACTCTAGTTGTTGAAATCTTAGTTTCATTCTTTTGATGGTTCTGCCTCTTCCCTGACTTCAGCAGCAGCAAGAACAAGAATAGAATGGGGAACCACCAGGGTAAGGGTGGTTTTGACTGTGTCAAAAAAAAAGTCAGTCTCAAGTTAACAACGGAGCAAATCCACTGCAAGGGACTCGACAACTGGAAAAGGTTCCTGCTGTATTTCAGGTGTGGGACAGGGGAGGACAAACTGGCTTGCACGTAATAATCTGGAATAATAAATACTTAAAATGTTGACTTTATAGTAAAGATTCAAAGATGGTACTCCCTGTTCTAGAGGCAGAAGCTTTTCAAAAGACTGCTGAAGAGGCTGATTGTTACCCAAAGTTGTGCATGATTGTCTGGAGACAGTTAATGTTTAAATGAGGCTGGTTTTAAAATAGATAACTTGCCCTGTTAGTTGTAGCAAAGCATTTAAACACATCCTGCTGGATAGCACAAAAGCTTGTCTGTTCCTTCCTTGCTATTTGGATTTCACGTTAAACTTTGTGACGATGACCACGCAGCAGAGCCAGCTGAATGGAGCGCTGGCATTTTAAGCGCTCCGCTGGTGAATCTACCTCAAGGTCACAGCTTGGTGCTTTTGTCACTGTGGTGGAGAACTAACTGCTTTTGCAGTACTCAAGATGAGCTGGTTTTAGCACTCAGCCTGGCTGGTTAGTAGATAAGATTGTAACATATCAAATACAAGGTAAAAAGTATACTACGCTCTTTGGTCTTGTTCCAGTATGGACGGTCAGGTCCTTGTGTTTTCATTACAGCACCATCATGTCTTGCAGCAGCACTGAACAGAAAGGAATCTGGCCACCTTGCTCTTAGGCCTAGCTGTCTGTAAGGCTCTGTGGGTGGCTGGGACATGAAGTGTCCATATTGCTGCAGAGTGAGTTTGGGATTAGAGGTATATTAGCAGGTTCTACTTACTTCTTAAGTAGATTTAGTGCTTGAATCCTTCTTGGTCATCCAGTGTAGTGCAAAGTGCCTATTGCATGTCAGTTTTACTATGTTGAATATGAAATGAAATGTAAGAGGCTGTGAATGCTTTTAGACATGGGTTGGCTTCTCCGGTTCAAGCACTGTTTCTGTGCCTGACAGTTTTGGTTGATCTGTGTCCTAGGCAGTGCCCCTGTGTATGAAGCGTGCTGGTACGCCAGCTCTCAGGTGGTCTGACAAGTTGGTTCATCTGCAGTGAAACAGCTTTGTAGCAGCCAGTGGGCCAGATGTACCGTGTTCTGTTTGGCACAGCAAATCGTGAAGGTCTGTGGTCATGAAAATGTTGTTTCCTGAAATACAGAGCAGAGAGGGTTTACAGCCTATATAATCTCAGACAGTTGGATAGAAGCACTCAGGTCCACCTTGAATCTCTTGTGTATACACATGCCAAATCAAAACTGATGTGACTTAAGCTACGTAAGGGGGAATTTCAAGGCACTGGTGCTTGGTGTTGGAAAGGCAATCTGGAAAAAAGTTTGTGAAATACTGAAGTCCTAGGATCAAAGACAGATTTAGTCACTGGAGATAGATACCTTTCTGGTGGTGCTTTTACTCTATGTTGAGTAATAGAGAGGACTTTACACAGCAGTGCAGATGGTGGTGATATAACCAAGGGAGGGCAACATTGAATGAGCATGATACCCACTAAACAGCAGTGATACGGTTAAAGAGTCTTCATGTGATCCAGAGAAGAGCTTGAGTTTTACCTGGATTTGCTCTGGCTCCCTCCTGGTAACCCTTTGCAAACAAGCTCTTGGGCAAGAGGAGACAAAAGCAACTAGATGCAGTTCTGGCTTTCCTCTTCCCATGAATGCTGCTAGCTATAGAAACAAGCGTGCTTTAACCACAGAAGGTCAGCAAGGCCTCTAGGCTCTGGACAGACATCTGATTTTATTGTTAGCCTGTATAACAAGATTAGCAGCAAATGACTCACAGAACAAGTCAGGTGGTCTTTAATCTGCTGTAACTAGGTTGGTATGAAGACATTTTCATTATCGTGACAGAATGTGGCTGAAAACTTTGACAAAATCAGGTCTTCAGTGACAAGTGTTTTCTGTAGGAACTCTTAACTTTAATTGAAACTAAACATTGAAGGGGTGTTGTTTCAAACAAAAAGCTGAAAATTCCCACAGGGAACCCATGAAAAGGATTTTGTTGTCGAAGTTTTTGGTAGAAGGGAAAGTGATGCTTCCTCCTTAGCTCTGTGATGATCCCGGAGGTGGCCTTATGGCCTGAACTTCTGGACTGAGGGGGCAATGAACATCACAGATGAAGCTAAAAGTTA
>JAOXNO010000078.1:16263140-16273987 GCA_028565335.1 Limnodromus scolopaceus | reverse complement strand
TGATCCCGGAGGTGGCCTTATGGCCTGAACTTCTGGACTGAGGGGGCAATGAACATCACAGATGAAGCTAAAAGTTATACTGGATTTTCTTCTGGAACGCAAGTTCCTTTCTGACTCTCCTGACATGCCCTCACTCATGTACTTACTGGTTGCAAGCTGTTCATGATTACTACAGCACAAGGACTTAATGTTCATAGTGTTAATAAGTAGGTGAATCTCCATAATAAGTGAAATCTGTGCTAAATAAAGAGTCTGTGTTACAACGTAGACATTCTTCTTCCCCTTAACTGCCTCTGTGATCGTGGTTGGCCTTTATGCCACAAATAAGGAGGGCACGTCAGAGTCTGTTCCTGTTGTAGGCGCTGGGTAGGATTCAGACTAGAATACCTTTATTTTCTCTCCATTTCAAGCTTCCTGTAAATAACACAACTGACACAAAGGAATAAAATCAGAGCCACCCTATAAGTACTAGTTTGTATGTTATCTTGAAAATGTTCTGGAGTTTTCCCTGTGTTGAAGTGAAGCTAATCCCATTTTTTTTTAATGGGAAACATTAACCTATGTAAATACCAAGTAGCTTTATCTTATCAGGTAGTATGATGGGATGGGAAAGCAATTGTATTTTAAAAGTGGAGATCCTGGCTTGTTAATGAAAATGTGACTGGAATTGTTAATTTCTGGCAAGGTACCTTATCTTGTTTCTAACTTTACATTTCTCCACTCTTGTTTATTATCTGGCCGTGATAAATGTATAGTTCTGTTTTATAATAGCTCAAGAGGTTTAAAAAGTACTTTGATTTGCACGAGTACTGCAGCGGGGAACAGAGAAGCCCGGCCTCTGCTCCCTGAATTTCCAAGAGGCCCCTTGGACCACTTCTGAAAATGTGCTAAGGGTGAAGTCAGCCGTGCAGGAAGGATGAGAACCATGTGCTTGACTTTTTTTGCAGGAGCTGGGACCACTTATAATGGTGGCACTACTTCTGTGCACCAGATGTGTAATAAATGTGTGTGAGGATGGTGAACAGAAGATCATAGAAGGTCAGGAAAGAGTAGCTGGGTGACAGTGACATCACTTGGGCACGTGGGTGTCTTAACAACCTTTGTGATTCTGGCAGATACTTGTATCAGCCTTGTATGATGGCACAGAAGGATCAAGGAAAGGCTATACTGTCTGTAGACAGCAGGTGCTTTTTAGGGATGATCTTCAAATATTGGATAAACAGAAAGGTGATTAATGGGGTGGGCAAGGAATGCTCAGGCACTGGTGGATGTAATTCCAGTGATACGTATGCCTAGAGAACAGAGTGTGGGATATGCTCCTCCTTTAGTTACTGCCCAACTTTGCTCAATGCAGAAAACCAAGTTCACGTCTGCTTTTCAGTCACCTAACTTTTTTTTTAGGGAATATTTCTGCTCTGACTTAAAAGGTGTATTGAAAAATTTAAACTCCATAGTGTATAACAAGACCTCCCCTTCTCTGCTCCCTTTCACGTCTGAGATGCAAAGGAAGGTGTGTGGGCTGGCTTTTGTCTGCAAGCACTGTCACAAACCTGGAGTGGTTCAGCCAGAGGCAGTGGGGTCTGCTTCCAAATCACCGAGAATCCATTTCCCAAAGAATCTTTTATTCTCAGAGAGCCCTTCTGAGAGATGGGAGATTGCAGGCACAAGGCTGCCTCCCTCCCACTGCCCAAGAGGTTGTGGGGATGGGATGGTGAAAATGCAGTGATGATGCAGGCGAGCTGAATGCAGGCTCAGCTCAGTCTACTCGTGTGTGCATTGCTTCCTATATAAAACATCTTTTGTTTTCCATGAGTGATGCAGGTCTGCTTACAATTTCAAGCTTTTCCGAGCGGTGTTGTGTGGAGCAGGGCCTTGGGAGAGCTACAGGTTGCTGACAGTTCCCTTGGTTATTAATGACCACAGCAAGGGCTCCCAGGTTCTGAGAATAGACTCCACATTTGCTTTAGAGGAGACAGCTGACAATGGTGTTTGATACAGCAATATGTGTCTGCCTGACTTTTGACTGACAGTGACACAAACTCGGTCTCCACCCAGCCATGGCTTGAACCTGGTGACATTTACAGCAGAGCTAACTTCTCCAGTCTAAGTTTAGATGGTGATTTTTGTGTTTGTCTACATGTGTGATCTTGATAAGATAAAAAAGCAGGAGAGGGCTTCCACAAATAAAAGTGGAACAGGGTTTTCAAACCATGGCTGAATATGAGAGAGGGAGGCCTTCACCCTGCATAGATTTTCATGGTCTGGTTGCTGTGGATCCTTGCTCAAGATATCCGAGTCCTGGAGGGTTGTTAACTACTTTGGCACTTTTGGTTTGCTCTCATGAAATATGTGGTCAATATTCATAACTATGGGTCTGCCTGTTTGACAGGGTGTTTTTGGTTTTTTTGAGCAAGCTGCACTTGGAATTGGCTGGTAGCCTCAGCCCCACCTGTGCACAGCCAATGACATGTATTGTGGGTGTATGTCCCCAAGCCATCTGGAAATAGCATGTGATCTTAGGTGACTGCTGAGACTTCATTTCTTGCCGTGTATCCATGTTACTCTTTCAAAAGCTTCTCCTGTTAACAAACCCCCTTGCAAGAGAAAAATCCTCTTCCCTCCCACAGCAGACAAGCCCAGGAGAGCAGAGCTGGCAGCACATTTCTCAGCCCTGCCTTGAAGGATGAGCAGTGTTGGGGGGAGCCTGTCTCTGCCCCATTCGATCCTCAAGCAAGCAGTGCTGCAGCACACTGTGAGTGAGAGAGCGGATCCTTGTCCAGTTGATGGCTGACCAAGAGGTGTCCTGAGCTTGTGCATTACTTCAGGCTGTTAAATGGTGGTTGAGCGGGAATAGCTTTTGGTCACTATCACTTAGAAGCCTATTTCAGATAAATGACCTAAAGGGGAATGGTTTTGTCTCCCATTACAGACCCTTTGTAAGCCTTCATTCTTTCAGGAACGTGACTCTTTTTTCTGATACTGTCTTCTCCAAAGCCTGGTCTGACAGCAGGTCATATAACCCAAATAGAAATAACTGCCTTTTAGACTTGGCCATGAGGGCTAGACACTCTGTATCCTCCACTAGACGCATGAAGAATTTGCACCTCTGTTCCCCTGGCATTACAATGAAAAACGGACTATGAAAGCCGTTGGAAACCAACCCTTCATGAACATCATGGACAACATACTGGCCACGTGTTTCTGGAGAGTCTTTCTGTGACTTCGGACAGTGCTAGCAGAGTTACTTAGAGAGGTCTGATGGCAAGTAGTCTCCAGAGAGGCTGTCTGTGTAAACCAGAAAAACCCATTTCAGAACAACACTAGTGTTTAGGAAAGTGGTTTCGGCCATCTGTTATAGGGAAGGAAAGCTCCTGGTTTTAACTCATTTCTTCTCTAAAATGAAGGCACAAATATGTACAATCAGGGCAGCAGTCCATATGTCTTTGCATCTACCTTAACCTCGCTTCTGAGTTCCTTGTCAGGAGCAAATGGCTACCTGTGACTGGTGGGAAAAGATGTGCTGGAAAGAGTTGCTTTTACAATTCCTTTTCCTCTGTTTCCACTTCCCTCACTCCCTGCTCTTAAAAGTTTGCAAAACTACGCTTAGATAAGCAGTGCTAGCAGTGTTTTACACTGTCACTTGGTATTTGTCGAGTGAGCTGCACCTTTTGTCTACAGGAGACTTGGAGATTTTCCATTCCATGTCCTTTGTAACCCTTCTGCTCTTTGCTAAGCCAAACAGCCAAACACATGGCCCAGATTCATTCCTGTTAGTGTGATAATTCGCTGGTACTGTGGCAGTTCTGAAGGGTAAAACTCCAGGGTTGGGATCCTGCTGTAATCAAACAAATGTGGAACAAGAAAGGCCTCTTGCCTTCAGGTTGCATACAGTGGGCAATGATGCAAAGCAGACCAAGCGTGAGGCTTCACTGGTGTTGTGGATGCCTGCATTTGGGATTTTCAGGGGCATGATCTGCAGGTGCAGATGAGAGGGAGGAGTCGGTCCATCAGCACTCCCTGCTGTGAATGAAAGGTGCAGGACTCTGCTGATCTGATGTATTTTATTATTTCAGTAGCTAATTATGGGATAGTACCAAAATCCCTAGGTGTGATATCTGTAGAGATACAAGTGGTAGATTGGTCCTGCCTTTCTTGGAGGAAGATGAAATGGGAAACTTTAACCCTATCAGATTAGAGTTGGTTTTTTTCGAAGCTATGTACCTCCCTAATGCTCTCCTTGAGATCTTTTTGCAGAAGTTTTAAACAATCACCCCTGTGTTGTTTCATGGCCCTGTTTCTAGTGTTGATGAATGTATGGTTCATAGCAGGAATAAAAGCAGTCTGAAGCTCCTCTAAAAGCAGTCTCTTTTAACAGACCTCCCTCCAACTGATTTACAGTGACAAAATTTCCTCAGTGTGCCTCTTCCTTCCCCTTTGGGAGTAACAGTTCATGTCCACTTGTTTGTAATATATTCAGCATCTGTCGACACCCCTCCAGCCTGGAGCTGAGTCGAGAGCCTTCTTGTCCAAGGCTGATAACTGAGCTCTGAGACTGTTGTCAAAAATAAAAGCTGCTGAGCTTGAGTCAGATCTGGTTATCTGAGAACTGAAAACTGTGTGAAGGGCAGAAGCGACTCAGTTGATTATTAGGAGCACGTAATGTTTTGCCTTGGCTGGGAGATCTTGATGTGAAGGTTTGAGAAAGGTAGTTTTTCCTGCTTATCCTTCCTTGAATTGCTGCGTCCTGTACACAGTCTAAGGACTTAGCAAACTTAGCGCTGCTGCTCTAGCATATGAAGGAGCCTTCCCTCTCCTGCTCCCCCTTGTCTTTTTTAAAAAAAAGAAGAGAAAAAAAAAAAAAGCACCCTGAAGTACCTCTCCCATTCTCTGGCTTCATACCTGGCCAAGCTCACAGATACAGATGCTCATGAAACTCTGTTGTCCCATACAAGTGTGACAGAGCTTCAGCACAACACCCTTTCTGCCCTGTGGTGATGTTGTCAGCTGAGCTGGGCTTTCTGGGGTGGCCTTTACATCTTCCGCCACGTAAGAAAAAGATACTTGAGAAGTCTGTGCAGCACCGGCTAGAGGTCATAGTCATGCTCAGCAGGGAAGAGGGGGCAGCTGAACTCCTCATGACATCACCTGCTATGGGATCACATATGTGACTGGTAACATGGGTCAGCATCCCTCTTCACACTGCCAGTAAATCTGTGCCTGATGTAGGCAGGATAACGAAGTATGAAAGGGCCCTGTTCTCCACAAATTGTGGTATCAAGCAATGTATCATTTGTAGTGTACCTGATACAGGTACATCAGGTGCCCTTGTGCCCTTCACCTTTGATTTGTGCTTTTGGGAGAAGAGAGTGCAGCGTTCTGGATCTGACCTTTGGAGTGACAGAAGCATTTGCTGCCAGGCCAGCCAGGTTGTCCTGGCTCAGTTTTTCCATGGTTCCTTCTAAAGATCTCTAAGTTCAGTGTCCATCTTGCTGGTAGCTAATTGTGCAAACCTGCCTGATGCGGATGTGATTGCAGTAGTTGTTGGAAGGAGAGGGCTTGTGCTTGGCAACCTGTTGTTAAACTCTGAAGAAAATCTAGGGACTGGTTGTATGACTTAAAAGACCTGCTGATTTGTTCAGAAATGTCTTTTCACTGTTGGCCACTGAGAGGGTGTTACTGTAGGGCCTATCATAAAAGGCTTCTACATTGCCAGTTTTAACAGTCCTTGCAAGCATATTTTGGACTTTACCAAAAAGGACAGTTAATAAAAAATACTGGATGTACTACTGTTAGGGGAGCAATTCAATTTATAACTTTTTTTTTTTAAATATTACTTTATGTAACCTTTTAGGTGGAACATTGTGCTTGTGGTGTAGCTATTAAATATAGCCCAGTTATATTGGGAAGATCTGAGTTTGGGGATTTTGGTTTTGTATTGGTTTTCTGTTTGTTTGTGTGTTGGTTTTTTTCCCTCTTTAAAACTCAGCTGGATCCATTCAAAAGTACTATGAACAAATTTAAGGTGTTTTTTTTTTTTCTGCTTGAAGTGCTATCTGGAGTAAAAGCAAGTGAGTGCGTATCACGCTTGCCTCTTTAAGGGAGTGCATGTAGAGCTTGCCTCTTTCTTCAAAGACCTTGTTACTTATAGGGCTTTTTGCCAAAGCTGATGCCACAAAAAAATTGACTGAGCCCCTGGGCTTTGTGTACACTTGAATGTCATCTTTCTCTGTTTCCTTAATTACTCTGTGTGTGGTTGGAATTAGCACAGATTAGCTGCAATGGTACTTCCTGTGTCTTTTCAGTTTCAGATTTGCAGAACAAGTCCCACTGCTGTTTTGTGGAAAGCCAAGAATCAACCCATCAAACTTGCTGAGATTTAGATCTTGCTGAGATTTAGATATTGTAGCCCAGTTGCATGGGAAGTAGTGGTTACCCTTTGCAATATGGTGAAGGACTATGAATGTTTTTTTTAAAGCATCTCTCTACTGGCTAGGTATCACTCATTAAAACTATCTGGATGCCAGCATGCTGTGAATCCTGTATAAGAAGTATAGAATAAACCATCTCTTAGTTCAGGTTCCTGATGATATCCTGGGAACTTAGAGACAAGTACTGAAAGGAAGCGGACTATATCAGTAAATGACCTTTCTGCATCACAGCAAAAAAATACCCCTAAATTACCAAACACTACGCTGCCCTTGAAACCCATACTTATTGGAATAAAGGCAAATTTCAGAAGTATCTGTGCATTATGTATGTTTTCACAGATCAGATGCTTCTAATATGTAACGCAAAACTGTTCATAAAGTATGAGTAGGAAGCTGCAGGGGTGTTGCAGGGAGTGGCTGGCCACTGGAGGCAGGATGGGTAGGTGATAGGTTTAATGTTGCTTTCCTGCCTCCTTATGCTGACCAAGTAGCATTGGATGTTAGGTTCTTTTATGGTCAAAGATGAGGGCATAAAAAGGACTGTCTTGTAGTAGCCTGAGAGATACTCCTGTAAGCAGGAATTTTTTGGATAAAGGTGAGATAGAAGTTGTTGCTCTTAGAGTGTTCCAGGCAGTGTGGTAGATCATTGAAATCAGTCAGCAGACAGCTGTTTTGGAACCACCCTAATTCCTGATGAGAACTCATTTCTCTAGTGGGTACTAGCTAAAATATGAATTACAGCCATGTCTTGTTTGCAATTTTTAAGTGCACAAGCCTTGGACAGTTGATGCCCAGTGCTCAGAGCTGTAGGCACCTCTGGGCTGCCAGGCTTCCCATGAGTAGCAGCCTGGAGTTACACGCAAAGAAAGGAAAAAAAAAAAAAGTTAAGACATTTAGAAACTGGAGATTTTAGGCTTCTCAATGGGTTTTTAACTTGCTGTTTTTAATATATGACTGCTTATTTCTAGATCATGACGACTTGCCAGATCCTGTCTTCTTTTTGGAAGATTTGTCTTTCTGAAATCTGTAAACTGGCTGAATAAAATAAGTCACACACTTTGGTCATGAAGTTGGAATTATTCTTTGTATATAATGTGCTGGAATATTATGGCTTTGCCTTCCAGAACAGTTTGTGTAACCTTTCATGGGTTCTTCAGAGTGTTAATAGATGCTGACAAGCCTTCTTCAATGCAGCTGATAGTGTCTGTGGACAGACTACATTCATATGATTGTGTGTGTGAACTGCTACAGGTCTCTAGACTGTTTCTTCTCCAGCATCTTCTGTTAGCATCACCTCCAGTGCTTCAGATTGGTTAGGCCCCTAAAGTCTTGGTGAGTTGTACAGAAATATACAAGAATTGTATACGTGAATGCTGTATAGGTGAACATATGTGCATTTAGAAAACTTGAGCAACGTGGGAACCCATGCAGTAACCAACCCTTGTAGCATACAGGTTTCTGCCTTAAGATAGGGAAGGGGAGAGTGTCTACGCACAGAACTGCAGCTCCCATCTTTGGTGTTTGGAGCAGTTACACTTTATTGTCTGAACAATGTGACTTGAACTTGCAAAAAGCATTTCACTTGTCCTGTAGTAGGCAACATGTGGAAAGGCTACACAGGCAAAATGTCATAGTTTTTGGTAGTGGAGAAGAAACCTCCAACCTGGATAAATATTCAAGAACGGGGTTTCTGGAATTATTGCCCTGACTTGAGGGAGCAAGAAGCAGAATGAGGTTGGCAAAATTATTCTCTCCATCCTCTGGAGTCCTCATACTTGACCTCTCTGAATAAGGAAATTTCAACTTTTGAAGGAAGGTGCTCTGCTGAGAAGGTGGTGGTCCTCAACAGTCTCCTTCCTTTAAGAGGGAGGGATTTTGCAAAGACGTTTGTGCCAGCCAGGTATGGAGCTCTTAGCCTGTCCTGTTGTGCTTCTCCTTCCTACTTTCTTCCTTTAGTTTACCTGTTGACAATATACTATAGTTAGAGACAATGTTAGCAGATCCTGGTATTGAAGGCTTCCCAGAGTGATTGGCATTAAGGCAGGGAAATGTCAAAGCCCAATTTAGAAAAGTGATTTGATCACAAGGTGGAAATTGAAAGCAAAGTGCTTAGTACCTCCCTCAGAAAGAACTGAGTACTGTCAGTAGGGTGGGAATGGACCAGCGGAGACACTGTTGAAGGTTCTACTGTGGAAGCAAAGAGGCTTTTTATGCTGATCCTCAGAGATGTTGGTCTTGCTGAGACAGGGAGTGGGGTCATCCTGGCTGTTTTCCTAGTGCAGAAGACTAAACTGGGGTTCTGGCCCCACGTCCAGGAAGGCTCTTTATCTTGGGCACAGGATTCTTCCCATGGGCATAGCAATTTTGATTTGCAAAGCAAGACAGCAATTCTCCTAGCACAGCAAGGGAGCCATCTTCTTTAGCTCCAGGTGCAGGAACAGGCTGAGATCTGCTAGACTCATAGAGGTAATGTGTGCCCCAGGACCAGAGACTCCTATTCCTTCCACTTCACAATTTTGCTACCCCTATGTTGTGCCACAGTGCCCTTCCTTATCTTTAAGCAGTGGTGTGACCACGGGAGACTGACCAATATGCAGAGCTAAAGTACCCAGAGCCTTCTGCTTCCCCTTGCTGGCTGTCCAGGGCTGAATAAGTCTCAGGGTTAGGCCCAATTCTTCTCATTGTGTTTACCTATAGTCTTAGGACACTTAATGTCATACTATGTATAATAATGTACTGTTTGATCATCAGCATATGAGTGATGTGAATCCCTTGCTTGACAGCCTGTAAGTCCCCCAGAGGGAGACAAGCACGGGAGGAAGCATCTTAAGAGTGAAAGATCTCACAAGAGGACTCCAATTAGTCTTCATAGTGAATATCGTGAAGTAATACAAGTACCTTTACAGAATGCAAATGTGAAAGTGATAACCTCCCTGTAGAAGTATTGATTAACATGTTTCCACATGTTTTTGTGATGTTTCAGTGTGGCAGCTAGTTGAGTATTTGCATCCATTTATGGTGGGTACTAGCTACCTCGCCCCATAGGGAGAAACAGCACAGAAACTTTGATTTACTTGAGGTCTTGGGTGGAGCATGTGGTGCAGTTAGGAATAGCTTGTTCCCATAGGGCTATTGCTAGAGGCTTGTACCCTGCAGTTGCTTCAAGGAAGGCTTCTGAGTTTGGAACAGGGATGGCAATTGCTGTAGAAGAATCTGCTGCAGTCAAACAATATTCTTTTTATGCCTCATGGAAAAAGAGGAGTCTTCAGTAGTGTTATTCAAAGGAAAACACTCAAATAAAGCAGTCATTCTTAGACAAGCGTGGTGCAACACACAGCTTCAAAAGTGGGACAGGTCCTTTGTGTACCCCCTTCTTGGGTCTGTTAGTCACTACTTATGACTCAGCCTTAAGGATAAGCTGACCATCGTTCCAAGCCACCAGACTTGAAAAAAGTCCTGCACCTGCTGTGCTTATTTCTATATCTTGTCTTACACCTGGCATGACCAGAAACAGGGACATATTGTTAAGATGCAAACTTCAGCCTTGTGAAACTTATTGCTGTAAAGTCCCTCTGAGCACATTATGGGGAAGCAGGTTTCTCCAGGAAATAACTCAGAATCAGAAAGGGAGCTCCTGTTTTTTTTTTCCCTATTGACTACAGAGTGAGGGGGAAAGACAAACCTTGTAAGGCAACCCTGTATGACCACAATGAGTAACATTGAAATTGAGAGGTGTGTCCTGAAGGTGCAGGTCACAGTGAGGCTGCTCTTTAGTATCTGCCAGAGGCAGATATTAGGGTTGAGCCTTCAAGGCAATGTAGTGCGACTATTGCTCCTACAGAAATTTTGTAATATAGTGCCATTTAGGGAAGGTGGAAGTGACATGTCTTTGGTGACAGCCTGTACATGCCATTATTATCTAGTCATGCTTGGATGTATGTTACACTTCCTACTGTGATATGGAGGAAGGAGTGAAGTATTTTTTCAGAGTATATTTGTTCAGAGACAAAGTGATTGACCTTCTGTTGCTTTCATCTTCAGGATTTGGGAAGACTAACTTTAGAAGGGCCTTACAAGGTCTATCCCCTATGTAGAATGGAATCCAGCTTAAATCATAGTTGAGATGTTTGTCTAACTTAAAAAAAAAAATCCTTTCATTAGCAAAGGATCTCCATGCAATCTATTCTATTGATTTACATTCTTTACCATTAGCATATTTTTGGGGGATATTCTGAGACTTCCACACTGCAGTGTGACCATAAATCATATTTTTACTTGTTTGGGTTTTTTCCCCCTAGTCAATTTGGGTTTTAGAATATGGCTAAGCATGCAAACTCTCATTACAGGTAATTAGTGACAGAACAAGAGGGAACGGCTTCAAGCTCCAACAGGGTAGGTTTAGACTGAACATTAGGAAAG